>CM049310.1:48823557-49423557 GCA_026874595.1 Sipunculus nudus
CGAATAGAGATTCTTTGACAGATAATGCAACAACAGTGTGTCACCAAATTTTATTGTGAACAAAAATAACAGGTCATATAACCACATGTTCACATGACGTCTTTATTATACTATACATGTAATAAGACTGTTACCACAAGCCAACTTGTCGTGATGGCTCAGCAGGCGGTCTGGTGAGAATGTGGAGAAATATGTACAGCGTTGGAGGTCTATCCAGCCAACCAATAAAATTGCAGTTGAACTGCTGTTGCTCTCTTTGGCGAATTATACAAATGCGCGCCATTATTGATGTAGTTTTGTTAAACTCTGTTCCACCAACCTGTTACCAATTTCGAAATATGTATATTTTTCATCTAATTCCCAGAAAGCTGCATATGAACGTAACGGCCTTATGTGGCAATCAAGACTTCAATAATATATCTAGTATAACAGATTATATGTGCTCCCGCATGAGTAGCCATCTTAGTTTTAACTTAGCATAATCTATCGAGTATTTACATGGCATTATCCAATCAACATCTGTCAACTGAGCTGGTTTTTCTCGCATGTGACCAATGACATCGACTGCCATAAGTGGGATTTATATATTGTAAAATGTAGACAGATTTCACATACTTTTAGTTATTTCTCTTGATGAAAATTATATATCTATAGGTTCGTTATAAAAGGTGGACACGTGGTGCTGGAACGGACTTTAATTACTTCTTTTTAAGAATGATTGGTAATTTACTTTAATCCCACATGGGTGTGCGTATCAGTTAGGTTGACAGTATATGTTTCTATATATGTAATCCCAGCAGGATAGCTGGATCGTTAGGGAATTATACAACCTAATGTAAATAGGAAATTATACTCAATGTTGCATAAGAATTAATGGCAAATATATAGGAAATGCATGCCACTCATTTAGGGTGTTATATTGACATTAACGGAATATTAAATACACTATGTGTATGTTTCATGTTGTCAGGTGTCGGTATCTAATTCTATAGGAGCCGGCGTGCATGTGCGCGTTTAACGATACACTGATGTGTTCGAGTGTGTGTATATATATTTATAATAAAGAAACGTTTAACTTTAAGACTGTGTAATGATAAATGTGAACACAACTTTACAGGTTTCTAAAATAAGGGTATGGACCTTTGTTACAAAATATTTGACATTCCAAAGCTAATTAGGTATTGAGACTGAACTAAATTGATGTAAAGACTTCGTGTTTTATTGCTTGTTACAAGCCACGGTCCATATGAATATTAATATGTTATGCAATTTTAAAATAGTCAAACCACCACCATATTCAATTTTATTAATCACAAACGATAATTTAAGACTACTGCATATTGGCATGTCCGTGTGTGTGTGCGTTTTTAGTCGCCAGTATAATTGAAATCTGTTTATGCAGGAGTGACACGTGTGAATTGCTAAGATAATCCGTCATACCGCACCTCTTCATGAGCATTCTGCATTACTCCATGTCACCTGTCCATTGCTTCAGAGCAAACAAAACAACACACTCTTGTCTTTCATGAGAAATATCAATTAGCGCAAAGACACCAAGGTTCATGTATATTTAATTTAAGATAGTTAATCAAAAGAGGATCCAGGGAAAGGCTCAGGGGTCCGCACCCCCTCCGCCCTTTTTTCAGCCTTTTTCAAGGGTTTCAGACCAATGTTTGCGGCCTGGACCCCCCCCCCCCCCCTTTTCCAGACCCTGGAACCTTTGTTTAGACTTTGTCATTACTCCTCCTGTGTTGGATCCCTCCTTTTCCTCAATCCTGGATCCCCTGTTAATATATATGTGTTATATTGTTATGCATACTGCATAGTCACTAGTAATAAACTTAGGTGTTGATGGTGTCATCAGTGTTGACCTACTTTGTTGGAACTGCTTTTTTCTCAATTTTTTTTCTGGATAAGTAAATAAAGATTAGCATTTTAGCTTTCCTATAATAAAAGTCATATCCTCAGAGCAAGGGAGAACTAAACGAATGTAAATTAAATCGAATTATTTTCAAAATGGCGTCTTTGATCGACCTAAAACTTTGACAAAATGACGTGCTGCATATATTTGTATGATGATATGTCTATTACCAAACATCTTAGGAACGATTCAAGCTGTTAGACCCATATTTCTCAAGAATATTAATATTGATCACGTGACATGTCATCCAATTGGAAGTTGTTGAATCGTGTAAGAAAAATATTAAAAATCTAGATTTTTACATCGTGTTAGTAATTCTGTAGAGCAAGCGATAAGAGATGAGTAAGAATTGATTAATTCAATTAATTATTGTGAATCAATAACAAATACATCAAAATTTTCAAATTCTGCCTTTATGGAAATAAAAACTTTACCATGTAGATAATAATGACATAAAATAATGCAACCACTGGCATCAAATATCCCGGGAATAGCTGTAACTATTGATTATTTGACTGTTACGCAGATTAAAGGGCATCAGCTATGGTGAACTACTGCTGAGATGGTGTTTTCAGTTTCCCTTTTTTATTTCACATACATATATGGTACATTTTGACCTGGATTTGTTTGATACCAGTTTATATTGTAACGGGATGTTTTGTAAATGGGACAGATGAGTATGTCAACGTATCTTTTTTATCTAAATAGTTAAAGGCAGCACTATTATGTTGCTATAAGCCCGTCACGGCACACATACTCCCGTGTATAGCGGGCTCCCATGATCAATATACAGTCAGCTGATACTGAATCTCCTGATCTAGAAAAGTCCTACGTGTCATTCTTAAAGGACGGTACATTTGCATCAGGTGCTTGCTACGTCACAAGGTGTCTCCTGACTCACGGTCCCCACGTGTTTGTACAGACTCTGCTGAACCCCGTGACGGTGTTCTGCCGTGCATTTTCCATTCGCTCCCGCTTTACCTTTTCAACTCTCGAAGATCAGCCAGTATTAAAATTTGACCATATATATAGTGAAATCAGAACGACACCCAGCAGAGCGCATAATCTTCCTGCAAAAGGGTCCGATGCTAATCAATTCACCTCCTTTATCTGCATTAGTACCAACAAGCGGGTCCCCCTCTTGTGTTGAAATGAGTTCAGTAACTTTTTTGTGTAATCCTGCTTAACTCGGAAACCAAACACCAAACAAGCATACCACCAATTAATCATGTAGGGGCTGAAACATAACCTTCCTGGAAGCGATAACAATAAGTGACCGTATTTGTATTAAGTCACACCATAAAACAGAAAATAAGTCTGCTTAAGCCGGGGAATGACGGGTCACATGGGTGGCATCATATAATTTATTTATTTTTTTTGGGTAAGTAAAAACTGTGCAATAGAATGAGAACAAAAGAAGACTATAATGTATATGTCTTGATTAAGTAAAGATTAATGTAAGAATGTTGCTTAAATTGACCCAATGGTCCGTAGGTCTACTGGTATAACACATAGACCACAAAGAGAGAGACTGGCGGAGCAATTAAGGGAAGACAAAGCATCAAAGCGGAACAGCATTTTTGTTTAAATAATGGCAATAAATATGGAGCCCTAAAATATGGAAACCATTTTGTGCCCCTGTGAAGTTTTCTTTACATTTAAGCCGGGTGTACATATACAATGATACGTCTGTGACACCTCTGTGTTACGTTTGTTATACTAGGAAGTTTCACACTTCAAGACGGGTGTATATATATATATATATATATATATATATATATATATATATATATATATATATATATCTCAATCAGAAAATGTGCATATTTAAAATGCTAAAGGGAAATCGTGTTAATGCATAGCATACAATTTATTCAGGGCCAACGAAAGGTGGTGATACCATATCTGTTGTATGCCAAGCTGGCAAATGGACCAAAGTGCTTCACATATGATGGTTTCCATAACAACCTGGGTTAATTATTTGGTAAGTATTCGTTAACTGATGTTTAAATAAATATCAATAACTTTGTTAATTTTAAACGTAGAACATAAAAAAACACTTAATCGTAGTAAATCTAATTTTTTTCAGTACGCGAATAGTCTTGTGACATTGCCTAAAATACAAATTAGGCTGTATGCAAATACATGGAAATTTATGGTTAAATTAATACGTTTTCCAAAAACATATATTTAAATCCCTCCTTTCTCCAAAGTAAAACTTTCTTCAACTTACAATTTATTCTGGTAAAAGGACACACTACTCGAAGAATAATGCTATATACGATATACGTCTGCGTTGTGTTAGCGATACGATGAAATTGCATACTTAACGCCGTCGTAGCGCTATGTGTATTCCGTGCTCTTCGTTTTCATGGGTCGCAACGCAGACGCTAAAGTTAGAGCACATAAACGGAGACAAATAAAAGAAAGAGAGATTGGATTTTTCAACACGCTGTTCAAACGTGCGCATCGGTCTGTCTACATCTGGTTTTCAAAAAGGAGGAGATTCAATTGCGGAGTTTATCCTAATCCGCTTGCGTCTTCAATTTTTTTGTTTTGATATGTATCTAAAATTGATTGGACAACTGGTGATGAAAGTAGTTTCGTACTATCAGACATGGGTTAAAAAACATAACATTTTCGCCTAGCTTATCTGTGTGAGGTGCTGTCTAAATAGAAAAATGACTACCATAATACGGTTTGGCGTAAAGAGAATTTCCTTCAAGATGAAGCTGATAAACCTGATATTTAACACTGTCACAAAACTAAATTCCTACAGTGAAACCAATGTCTAAAATTTAACCATCCTATAGCATGCCGTGGATGTTCATATTTATCACATAAAAGACGGGCGTGATTTCTGGCCCATTGCCGATCACATGTTTACAATTACAGACAGAATATACAATACACAAAGCATCACAAGTTTAAAAATAACGTGTATCAATTAGGACTCGAAAGAAAAATCACTTTCCAGTTATTACCAGGTAATCCTAAAGAATATAGTCACAATATGACATGTATTGTTAAACATCATACGGATTACGTCAGTCATATTTACACAAAGAAATGACAGAAGTCTTCTATTATAGCACGCAGCCAAACAGCGTAAGTCAGCAGACAGCAGTAGCACTCAGCAGCAATACAGAGACATCAGGCAAACAAAATTAAAGGTATGGTTCTCAGGCACCGCCCGCGTCAATTCCCCCCCCCCCCCTCCGCATCAAACATTTTTATTTTGATTTTCATCTTTCAAGGAGAGAAAATAATACAATTTTGATACGATTTCCTTTGTTATGGGGGCTTTTACCTGTTTAGCAAGAAAACCCTGTTATTTTCATGCTTTTTTTCTGATCATATGAAATTTTATCGAAAAATACAAAAAAGGTAAAAAATAAAATACCGCCCGCCCTCAGTGATTTCTGAGAAAAAGTGCCCGAGAACCATACCTTTTTATTTTTTGGCCTTAGCTATTACATTTTTCCGTTAAAGATCTTCCTGTCTAAAATGCTGGAACATGCCCCCCAAGCATTAATCCATCTTGGACGCTCACCTATATTCATTTGTAATACGCAATCCACCGTGTGATATGTTAATCCGGAAATTTCTGAAACAGGGCCCTCCTAGGTCCAAGGCTACCAGATCAAGGTCTTGAGTGAACAAAGTACAAGGTCTGTCTTATAAACAAATGCCGTATTAGCACCAGCGAACACAACACATATCAGTCCTTTAAACTTAACATTTCTACACAATGAAAAAACAACGCCCAGTCATATCACACAATACATCCACAAGTGCATACCTCTTTTACAAGTATGCTATATATAATGACAGTTATATATAATACGTGCAGCTGTTGTTTGGTTCCAACTGGTGCAACTCACTGTTTAATTGACAAAAATATCAGTTGTCATTGGTCAAAATATAAAGATAAAGATGAGTCCCGGGATGATCTACTGTGGGCTGGTAATATCGTTTATCATATTTATATCATTGTCATAAAATGAAGTTATATACCCTCGGTACATTCGATTGTGTTACAAATTTGTTTAATAAAATCTATTTAGGCTTCTACAATGATCATGGTGGTGAATAATATAGATAATACTGGTCCAACTGTTGTATGTCACTGGGTTATCTAACCCACTCACGTTATCTCCTGTTTAAACATGGTTATGAATATGGACTCTTTAACAGACAAACATATGAATACCAGTACAGAAATGAGGGCAGAGTCAGAATTATGTACAGTAGTATCTCCCAAATATTACGACCACAATTGGAACCTTAATAAAGGTTAAGTAAACCTATTGCACGTGCATGCGTTTGTTGTGTGTTGTGTTGATTTCATCCGGATCTCAGACTTTGCCCTGATTTGATTGGCTGGTACCCATGTGACATCATTGACTGAATTTTATCAACAATTCAGATCTAGTAATGCATGTTGTTTTTATTCCCTCCTGAAAATTTGGGACTGACAGAGGCAGAAATACTGTGCTTTTACTGAGATTTAGAATTTTTAGTTACAGGGGATTTCTCAGTGTGTGACGTCACTGCCGAGTTGACAGTGCTCATAGATGTGCCTATAGGTTTTTTAATAAGTCACACAACCTCATGTTTTTTGTGTGTGTGAAAAAATAGCTAGAAAAAATGTTTTTCCTACAGGAACTGGGCTCATTTTATGTAAAATCTATATAAATATTTTTTTCATAGGCACTTATTTTATATGATAATATTATAAGATTTGGAATAAGTTTGCTTGACCTAAAGAAGTCACGTTTTCGAGATGGTCGCCTAAGTATAAAGAGCAAAAAAAAAAAAATCTGGACTGTAAACAAGTGGTCGTTATCTTGAGTTGATCACCTAGCAGAGTTTATCGTTATAGAAACTTATTGAGGGTCTTATTTTCAAGGGTTTGACTGAATTTTGTACCAAGGGCAGAAAGTACATCTACATAAATACTATCCACCCACGAAGTCATGCAAAACGGACATTTTCTATTTATATAAACTATTTATCCATGGCCTTATGATAACTCTTTCAGAAGAATTTATGTCATGTGCTAACATTATTCAAAAATGTTCATAGACTTTTTAGGACAAACGAACAGACACATGCCTTGGCGACGAGGCGAAGGTCATACGTAGGAAAAAGCACCATTTTTAGATGCGAAATTGCAGGACAACCGAAGGGGTCAGATTCCACGCACCGAGACAGTTCCACCTATGACATAACGACGTATACAGTGAAACCACGAAAGGTGACACGAGCTACAAAGATTTATGTGTCTTTTTTATGTTCTTAACATCCAGCTGGCACGCCAACGGCAATGATATGGTCCAGATCACATGATATTTAATATATATATATATATATATATATATATATATATATATATATATATATATATATATAAAATATATAACCATGCATTCCTTCCATGTATGGTTATACAAATCAATTCATTCTTTTTCTGATTTTAGATAATGGAACTGCATTCTATGTGTGTAATACATTGTGGGTACTGTATATATTTAGATACAAAGATTCATTATATAACTGTTTGCCGGGGTCAAGTTCAAAGAAGGTCCTATTAGTGTATCTATTTAAACGAATCCGTGTTATTTTCCTGTTATATACCTAAACCAATATAAGTCACATGCGTTTTATCTATAAATCACTATAGGTGGGCATATAAATCCAAAACAAGGATGTTTTCAGGCTATAGTGTGAAGGTTGAATCTCTTCATTACTCTGTTCATATAGTATGTATAACAGCAGATATAACCATCAGGGAATTGTGTATGAATGGACTTGCGTCAATTGGCAATTATTTCTGCCAACTCCGCTATCCCGTTAAAATTATCGTTGACCCTTATGTGGGGGCGGATACGGTAGGTTTAATTTGCCTTACATTGCCGGAACTCCGAAGCCAGTCTATCTGATATTACGTCTCTTCCGTATCGATGGAAGGCTTAATATGTTGATAAGTTTATTTCTAAATTTATATTTGGATCATTTCTTGTGTTTGTATTTTCTTAATTCCCTCAGAATAACATTTTCGCCTTCTTTTCCTAGCCCATTGATGCGCTAGGTCTAAGACATGGCTGATTTTCCGAAACTGACTTTCGGACAGAATATTAGTCATTGGTCACATATTTGCATCTGAATTTCATTTTCGACCTCGACCTAATTTCCAAGGTCATACACTCTGTAAAAGAATCCTCAATATCGCTCATTGGGCTTCAAGTAATCGCTTGGCGATTACAACCATCTATTTTCCATTTGCCTTTGCTTTCACAGTGGTGATTTTTTCACAGTGTGAGATTTTTCTCCAAGATCAGATGATTTTATTCGTGTAAAATACACATTCATAAAAATTTAATATGAAAGTCCAAGTTGGTTTATTGCCATGGTTATTCTGGTTCCTACACCGTATCTCTCGTCTCAACACATTAACAAATTACAACTGTATATTATTCGACTAAAAATTTATTAAATGAACCCCCGAATATATATGAGCCCGCATCAACATACATGTATTACAGACCAAACTATGGTCTACAACATTAAGAAGAAGGATATGTAATTTATTCTGACCACAAAGTATAAAGGTTAAATGCCGTATTATCCTTAACCGCAGGTACCTGTCAATGCCGCGTTCTTTTATCTAATCAAAACCCTCCATGTGATGCCTCTTTGTAGCCGAAGACAGCAATATGCACATAAAACGCAGGGGCGATCCAGGATTTAAGAAAGTGGGGGGGGGGGGGGGGGTCTTCGAACCCAGGAGGAGTAATGAAAATCCTAAAAAAAAAGTCCCCGGTTCCGGAAAAGGGGGGGGGGGGTTAGGTCGCAAAATTTTGTCTGAACCCCTTAAAAACAAGTTGCTTCGGAGGGAAAAGTAGCTAAGGTCCGGCCCCCCTACCGGATCCGCTCCTGAAACGTTATGTATATCATAATATATTTGCAAGGATATTAGCATGCACCATTCTTTGATACACGGGCATACATATTTTCCATTCAGTTTCCTTATCCACGTTCGTTACGCGTGGAGAAATACCAGAGCTAGGTCACGTTCTGTAAACAGTGGCTGCCAGGTAAAACACGGCCCCGTTTGTTGAAATAATAATTTTCACCCCACCCTGATGCATTAAGATCGTTCTTTCGGAAATACACGGCACTCACGATTCCATAATGTGTCCTTGCACTTGGAAGGAATACTCCACGTGTCTGTATCTGTTGACAGCATTAGTTCGGGCATGGTTTGGAAACGTAATGAATAGAACAACTCATAGTACTATGTGCATACAGAAGAAATTGTGAATTGAAGGTTTTTACATGTTGTTCTTATCAGATCAGACTGCCATCTTAGTATATTGCTGTTGGGAACTTGCATGACATTAGCTGACATTAGCTATGAACGATATAATGGATTACCGGTGAAAGTGGTTTATGTACAGGACTTGTGGATTTACTAACCAGGGACGTGGGGAAACCTGGATATCTCAGACATTTCTTTTCATTTGCTCACGTCAAACTCCGATAAGAAAAATGACCCGGTGACGTATCGGATATAAGTTCATCTGGTCCAACCAAACATCATATAACAGGCGTAACAAGTGCAAAAGGTAAGCATTCTGCAAACAAAGGTGGAAAAAGCAATCCAGTGGTCAATATATGTTTGTTAAAAAAGCGTTACGTTCTTTTGGACTGAGAAAATTTAACGAATATTATATATGTCGAACCACGATACATTTTTTTGAAACGATACTTTGCAAGTAATACACTTTTTAATACGTCAGTGTAGATGTTTATGGATTTGTATAAGAAATGACATCGTCAACACTACTCGCCCAGACATGCGGTTACGTAGTTCTGAACCGGAAGTAGGAGCGGCGGAGTGACAGCTAAGGGGATCTATAAAGGAGAGCTGCATGCATCAACGACATTATCTCCCAGCGTCTTAAGGAACACGAAGTCATGCGGAGCTCGGGTAAGAAATGTTTACTTCTGGTTCAAGTACACTGTCCCGCTGTGAGGCGGGTTGCGTTCTATCGCCTACAGCAAACAAGACGCTCCGTTGTAGAGCCTTTGATCGCATTGTGCGGGCCCGTAACACCATACTGTGTACCTGTCTTCTATGCATTTACCTCAGAGAAATCACTTGAGAATAATGATACTACGCCTGTCCCAGAACTGGTCCTTTAATTAATTATTTACTTTTTTTACAAGCAGTTACCTGATACTTTGTGGATAAACATCAAGGTAGGTAATAAAAACAGCAGAAACATGAAATGTTAACACCTGCGCAAAATGCATGACTTAATATAGAAAACAGTTTTATAAAAAAAAACAGAGAGGGGGGGGGGGGGGGTTATCAATGTTTGAACGATATCATGCATAGATCAGGCATTTGTCGCTTAATTAAAATTCAAATATCTAGGCTTTTATATATGATAAATAACTTATTTTATAATCTTTTTTATATATCTGTTATTTATACCATGTTATTCTGGTCTGAGTTAACACTGACACACTATCAGTGCTGAAAGTGATATTCTGATAAAACCAATTCCT
The DNA here is from genome assembly GCA_026874595.1 of Sipunculus nudus. Lineage (NCBI taxonomy): Eukaryota > Metazoa > Annelida > Sipuncula > Golfingiida > Sipunculidae > Sipunculus > Sipunculus nudus. The sequence continues at coordinate 48,834,059 of CM049310.1, forward strand.
CCGCAAGTAATTTTCTTCTCTATCATTTCAGGAAACTGGTTGGTTTTGCTGATCGTAGTGTGTGGGCTATGTCATATCGGGAACGCTTGTGAGTAAAGTTTTTTTGATGAATCATGAATGAACCACAGTGAAACATAAATAGGTTATTATTCTGTGCCTTTGTCTGACCTCCGAAGTTTCAACGCTATAGATATTAATGATACTATTATCATTGATAATACTGATAATTATGACATTTAAGTTCAGATAAGGGTAAATTACATTTGCATTATGTGTTTCATTATAAATAATAAATGCTCAGACTGATAAATGACATTTATGTAAAGAAACTGTTGCTTAAAAAATGAAATGCGTGCAACAAGTGCATATTATACCAAGTTTCACAAAAACGATCATGATTACTATTAGAAATGTTAAGGTCTTTAGCCAAGGTTCACACACTTGTAGACATACTTAAATCTTATGTAAAATGTACTGAGTAAAATCCGACCTGTTTTATGATATTACAATCAATCATTTCTAGAAACTTTCTTAAAATTTAATTACTGAAACACTGCAAGTTTTTTTTAAAATCTACTTATCACAAATTCTTTAACTTAAAATTGTCCCAAGCTTGTAAAGTTGTAAATTGAGATGAAATATCGAAACATGTTTCTCATTGTTGGCTTATGCACTTTCACCTTATCATTTGGCTCTTATTCAAATGTAAAACCGTATTACAAAAATAATAATTTACACTATATTTAACACATATATGGCCTATCGTCATCCGCATTGTCAACCGCAGTGTGTTTATCAATCATGAAGTGGCAGATCTTTGTGGAGCTGCTTATTATCTAACCTGACAGGTGGTTAAAGCATCAGTTGCGTTAATTAAAACAGTCACTGACAATCTAAAGTTTTATACTTTACAAATCTGAGCTAAAGTGTCGTGTGGCACAGGGCTGGTGCCTAGAAAGGATTTTCTTTGAATTGAGTGTATGTGTATGTGGGTGAGAGGAGGGGTCCGAAGATTACAGACATGCATTACTCTGCTTATAGCAGGCAGCAAAGGGAGTCAGTTCCAACTGAACCATATGTGTGTAATTACAATGTTCTCTTCAGGTCAACATGGGAATGCTGAGACTAGGCTTTAATTAGCTAGGGGTCAACCATCCGACTATCATGGTCTTTTAAATGTATGTGCTATTATAAATGTAGTAGATAACATACTATTCTTATTTTTTTTAAGAATAAAATTTCATATCAATATATGTCTGGGCTAGCATATGATTCAAATCACGGTTAAAATCACCATTCAAAAGTCATAAAAATTTAAAAAATAATTAAAAGTAAATTAAAAGGCAATTGTAACATATGGCTCTGCTATATGTCGTTCATAGCATTTAAAAAAATCATCAGATAACAGTTTACGGTGAATAAGTACTGTATGAAATACTAGAATGAAGATAACATGAAAAAAAATACTTTGTTCTAAGCGTCATATTTCCATTGAACATGTTACATACATTTTCTACATACATACTTTCTACTAATATCTACATCACCAAAGCTGTTAACTTAGTTGACAAAAGTAAAACTCATGGGTAATTTATCAATAGTTGATTTAAATCAATAAAAGTCGATTTAAATAAAAAATATAAAAGATCATGATTTTTTTTTATAAAAGTCAATTAATTTTAACAACCCTGATATTTATCAATATGCTTAATTTGATGATCATGTGGTTCACAAAAAAATTAGAGTTTAAATCTTTTTTTTTAAATTTGGCTGACATTTGCGTTGTTGTTTTTACATGAAAACAAATAATGTTTATAGTTGATTGAATGCTGACTTAATTTTAAGTGTGAACATAACCCAAGAGCCATCATGTGTATAATGTGAATTAGAAATCTGTTACTTTAAAATAACTGTGAAAAATCTTTCAAACTGGTTTGTTTGGTCTGTTTCACTGCCAAACAATAAATGTCATAAATAACACAATATTGACCTAATTACAAGCATGGTCATTGTAATTTTTATTGAAACCCCTAGTTAAAAACTTTGAGGAAAAAAAGCTAAAGATTTTTCAGGACAGTAAAGGAAGTACGACACTGGAGCTGCTAATAATTTATCACCTGACAGGCGGTTAAAGCATTAATTGCATGAATTCAAACAGTCATAGACAATCAGGAGATTTATACCTCACAAATCTAAGCTAAAGTCTTAACGTGCGGCACAGAGCTAGTGCATAGAATCAGATCCAGAGACATAGGCCTAATTGACTAGAATGAAACCAAAACTATACCTGGTGAAATATTTTAGAGATTCATTAGAATCAATATATGAGAAAATAGTATATTATCACTGCCTCTCCACCAAACTCCGGTAGGTCACATGCTCAAGCAAATATATTTAAAAGCAGCTGATTGGTTGTTGAGTGTCATAAATATTCTAAAAAATGTAATTGTCAGACTGAGGCTGCTAACCCATGTCACTTGGCAAAATGATTCACAGAAGATGAATATTGGTTTTTGCTATGTAGTTTTATATCTCATCAGTTTTGGGGTCAACTTATGTGATAATATTTTAGTTCAAGAGAATAATCTCAAAATTTCAATGGACACCCACCGGTCGAACAGTCTATAGTAACTTGTGTTTAACTTACAGATGTGGCCCCTTGCAGCTCATAGGTATTTTAACGTGTATTTTGTTTATTTTTTTGTGAGAGCATGTCATTCATCGTTTACTACATTTATTGCAGATAATCCCTGTTGTTCGTTCCCGTGCCTTCACCGTGGTGTGTGCATGACTACGAATGAAAATTATATCTGTGACTGTACAAACACTGGATATAGCGGACCAAACTGCGAAATACGTAAGGCTGTGAAATCTTTCGAATATTTACGGTATACAAAACGCCCACGTATGGTACAGTAAACACCTGTGTATAAAGGCATGGGATTATGACCTAAACGCTATCTTCGGCTTGGTACAATTGCCAGGTTTAAGGGTTTCATAATTATATTTACCGTTGGAAATAACAAACGGAATTTGTATTGCGAGAGAGCTATATGGGGAGAATGGACTGGCCTTTATGTGTAGGTACAGTCACTGACTGTATTCACCCTATACTTGCCGCGTATAATGAGTGCAAGACTCAATTACTCCGTATAAGAGAGATAAACATATAGATTATATAGAGGCTGAGATGGGGGAGGGGTGAGGCAGACTCCAGGTGTCCGCGGAGTCGGTTTGCAGTTCTATCACTGACAATGAATGTTTAACATTCATTATATTTTGACTGATATTTATATATTATACTTATTGCCTCCGGCATCCCGTTTCGTGTGTTTGTTCTCAACATCACTCACGCTGTCTTGAATAGAATCTCATAAAATTTGCAGAGCTTTCGGGAAGGGTCCTAGGGAGAATCGATTACATTTTGGTGTGGATCCTACACATGATCCGGGTCCAGGATCGCCATCAAGGAATAGACACAAGTCTACAGTCACTTAAGCGCGGATGAACCTGAGAATATTGGACGAATAAATGAATGGCGGAGGCCCGCTTGCATTCATAAGAATGCAGATTACTAGTTATATATTATACTCATTAATATATTATACTAATGGATCAACAAGGACTGTTCTGGATATTTAGTGTTGTTAACACAGGTGCATACCATTTAGATAAATAGCATTCTGTACTTTGTGCAACAGAATAGGTTTGTAGCCCTCATTTCAGTATTTCATATGCAAGACATGCAATGTGTGGCACAAGAAAAAATATGCAAACTATAGTAATTCTATGGAATTACAGCCTCCGCCAAACTCCAATCAATTCTTCATTTGCCCATTTCATGAGATTCAGTTGATGATTGCGTGAGTTATGCTGTGAACGAACACACACACACTAACGGTATAAATGCATACCCATCTGCCGGGGGCAATAACATAAAAGCCATTTGAATATAAGAAAAGTCTTAGTTTGTAATTGTATAATGCCTGTATAATTGTATTGTTCCATCCTTCATTACAGCTTCCTGGAGAACATGGATACGTGAATCACTCCGTCCCGACCCGGAAACTCTTCACATAATACTGACGACACAGGATTGGTTGTTTGACGTCATCAATTATGTGCCATGGTTGAAACGAACTGTAATGAAAATTGTTTACTTATGTGAGTACATATATTTAAATTAGTTATTTATGTGAAAACATATGTGAACTTAAACATCTGAGTTAAGTTATTATTAAACATTTTCTTTTTGAAAGGTGTCAGCGTTATATAAATAATAGGCGCGAGAACATTTTAATTAGACCGATATAGGGCGTACGTTTGTAGGATATTCCATATATTAAAAAAAGCCCCCCCCCCCACATTTTAAATGGACTAACACATTAGTGCCTGTATGATATATCACAGCCAGAGGGTCAGAGAGGGGTCATGATCACTTATTTAAGTAGCGGGCCTATAGCGTAGACCTCACCCTATGGCTCATAGGTACGTCACTTAGTGTGTAGCTTGGGTCTCCGCAAATAAGGAGATAGAGGTCGTTAAGCGTCGGCGAAGTTGAGTAACCCGCAACCCTCAATATCTTTTGTAAAGCGCACACCCCATGCATTGACTGACAGTATACTGTTTTGGCAATTGATAAATGATAATCATTCTGAAATCGGACAGACCTACTCGGCAATTTTGTGATGTAACTTAATTCCGGTTTTGTTTCATATCATCTGTTGGGAAATATCCTACACGTTGATGTCTCGGGAGACATTAATTTCCCGAGTACTAATATTGACCTCCATCTCTTGAGAATCTGGTTTTTCACGCAAAATATATTAAAGTAAATGTTTGGAATCGCAATTAGATCACTGGAAGCCTGGGCCCCTTTCCTTCTCCTTCCCCCGGGTCCCGGAAATGGGCGATAATAGAGAATATATAACAGAGTGTACAACCTTAGGACTTAGGCCTAATTCAAGTCTAAAATAGATATCAGGTGCAAATCTTATATTGTGCCCAAAGGGCGGTTTTTATAAATTGGCAATATTTGAGATCAAGCGCAAACACAGACAGAAGAAAGGAGAAATGTATTCTATGGTTTTTACACTCGGTAGTGTAAGAAAATTATCGCCTAAAAAATTTTGACCCATATATATATATATATATATATATATATATATATATATATATATATATATATATATATATATATAAGCTTATCAAACCCTTCATCCGCCTCTCTCTATGGGGAGATGCTTAAAAATAATATATTTAAGTACTGCATATATATATTCTTTATGGCAGACGCTCACCTGATTGTTTATTTTTAAGTAATTCCAATTTATAATTTCTTATATAGCGCAGCTTGGAAGTTCTTAACAGTTATACGCAATTTGTAGACACGTCCATAGTTGAAACCTAAGAAGTTATATGTGAGGGAGAGATTCTATTTGTAATCACGATAATCATGATAAATCATAATATATCATAATATATAATATTATAAATCTATGGAATGTTTGAATATATGTTTAACCATCGTGTTTATGAATTCTGCATGCAAAACACGTATTTTGACTTTTTTCATCAATGCTTTCTGTAGTAAGGGCGGCGCCAGTGGACAGTCCACCACTCTACACTTCTGCGCATGCGTACGTGACGACGGAAGCCTATTATAACCAATCATATTACGCCAGGGTTTTACCGCCTGTCCCGGATGGATGTCCAACGCCGCTAGGGGTCGCTGGTAAGTCCTCCTTGACTTTTTATGGAACAATGCTGAATCTGACAAAACATTTTTCGTTGAAACGCATACAGGCCACATTGAGTTCTTCAGTTTTTACTCAGATATCAATTGATAAGGGGATCTGGGGCTTCAATGATAAAACAATAGGAGCTGAGAACGGTCGAAATGACCTCCATTTAGATATCTTGACCAAGACTGAAATGACGTATGTGATTCATCTTTAAGTCCAATGACACCTATATTTAAGGAGTATAATGTAGACTCCCCTATATCACTTTACATCACCTGAAGCAATGATTATAATGGAATAACAAACATATTTCAAACGACCAGACCCAGTAGCACGGTATACGGACATATTTAGTGTTAGTAAGTGTTCTCGGTCTGGCCGAGTGTATATCTCAGATCTTCATCACATCAAGTTTGCACAGGTTATTATGGTGCAGTCCAATAATTTAATTTATTAATAATCATGAGTGTAACCTTAACGGCTATATTCAGGGCTTCAGTCAAAAAGTACACACCTTTCATTTGCGGTAATTCCAAGATACGAAGGATGAGTCATTCGTATGTACGTTGTACCCTTTGCAAAACACTGGAGTCGTGAATAAAATATTAGTGATGTTGTTCACCTGAATGATATACTGATTGAGGGGATGGGAATATAATGAAATATAAATGGATTGTAGTCCCACATGGGTCCAGATTAGGGAAGAGAAACAAGAATAAAAAGATATTTTTCATCTACCAGTCCTCAGTTTGTCATGATGTTAAGTCTAGTAAATGTCTACACCTTGGTAGTTGAGTAAAAATCTGCCGTCTTCAAACGTTTTCTTTTTTAATGAATTATTACTCTAAAACAATGAAGAAAATGAAAAATGGTCTTTCTGTCATATTCAGTGGGAATGAACAGTGTATTTAATTATATAAAGTTGATTATAAACCGAAAAAATAGCTCTGAAAATTCCCACACTATATAGTATTTCTATTTAAATATGCATTGTGTACTTAAAATCATAGCTGAACATACCTTGACTATCCCGTTTCAGGAAAGAAGGTACTTCCGCCTGCACAAGATGTCGCCACCCGTCTGTTTGCCCGTAAAACATTTATACCAGAAGAGAATGGATCAAACTTACTGTTCACTTTCTTCGCTCAACATTTCACTCATATGTTCTTCAAGACAGACCTCGCAAAAGGGCCAGGCTTCACCTGGGGTGGTCATGGGGTATGTACAAAATTAAATTTATTTTAATGTGACCAAGGGAGTCGAAAACAAATATTACGGACTGGCGGATGGCCATTGAAATCAATAGGGCTTTCTCCTGCTCTTATTCTGAATGGATGTCATGAAGACTAATGATTAAATATATCTTTTTTTTTCTAAAAGGAACCCATGTATACTTAAAAAAAATGTAACTAAAGTATACAAACATTTGTACATTCATTTATTTTGTTCTTTGAAAACCAAGGCATAAAGAATGTTAATATATTGAGTTATATATGTTTGAATTATATTGACATTTTTTCAGTTTTCATTCTCAATCATTCATCAAGTACTCTTTCCGGTAAATGAGATAATTTCACTGATCAATAAATCAAGTTGTTTTATCGAGACAGGTTGACGTATCGCACATATACGGACCTGATAAAGCGTGGGAGAACCAGCTGAGGACATTCACGGACGGCAAGCTGAAGACGCGGGTAAGACTGGTGTTCAATACACATTGTGAAACATGGCATCTGCCTCTCATGGTCGATGGAAAACTTTGAAGAATGTATCAGGTGTTACCCAATGACTTATAGGGATTACTTTGTTAATTAGAAATGTATTAGTGAATGTTAAGCTCCAGTCATGACGATATCTTTACTTGCGCTGTTATGACAATATAGGGTCAGATGTATCGAGAATGCATTTTGAAAGGATAAAAATTGAAAAAAAAACTTGAATGATCAGCAAACAATCCACGCGATAACTGTAATAGTAATAACGTCATAATTATCAGCAGGTATACTTCAGAATCTCTATTTTATCGTATAGCAAGTCTGAGGCACTTTAATGTTTTTATTTAGATGAAAGTCGATTTGACCACCCTCCTTTTTCCCCTCAGTCTTGTATGTAACCACTATTGGTAAATAAGTTTAATTTTTCTCTTCTCAAATTGGCGATATTATCTCAGGGAGATTGCAACCCAGCACATAGAATAGTAAACTTGACCAAGTATTTATAATATTAAAAAAACCTTTACATATATGTTTATGAGAGAAGAAAAATGATGTTTTCAGACTGTAAACGGTGAGGAGTGGCCTCCAACAGTGGAGGAAGCACCCGTTGCCATGCGTTACCCGCCATCCGTCCCTGCTAACCAGCGATTCGCCATTGGTCACGAGTTCTTTGGGTTGCTCCCCGGGCTGGTGATGTACGCCACCATCTGGGTAAGAGAGCACAACAGGGTGTGTGACGTCCTCCGAGAGGAACACCCGGGATGGACGGACGAGCAGCTCTTCCAAACAGCCAGACTGGTTGTATTAGGTGAGCGCGTTTAAATCATAATTATCGTTTCGTACGCATGATTAATGTTATTTTTTAAAGATATTAAGTTCATTTTCATTTTTCTCATTCGTTACTCATTATATTGTATCTGTAATGATCACCCGGTCTATAATGATCGTAATTTTTTTGTTTACTAAAATATGTCAGTCGTAAGTAATAAGCCACACCTTTTTTCAAGAAAACAATTGGAAATGTATTATGCAAGATAAGCATGTGAATAATAATTATAAGAAGAAGAAGAAAAAAAAAGAAGAAAAAGAAGATGATGAACAGCAACAAGAAGAACAAGGAGAAGAAATAAGAAAACCGAAAAAACAGTCATGCCATTTTCACCATCATGATTTAGTTTAAATGTAGTTTAAATATATTTTTATGTTATTTTTTATATAAAAATGATCTATTATTATAAAACTCTAATGCTTCGCTTCTTTATGCAGGCGAGACAATAAAGATAGTGATCGAGGATTACGTTCAGCATCTGAGCCTGTACAAGTTTGACCTTCTGTTTGACCCCGAGCTCCTGTTCGGGTCGTCGTACCAGTACCAGAACCGTATAACCGTGGAGTTTAATCACCTGTACCACTGGCACCCCCTGATGCCGAGCCTCATAAAGATAAACGACTCACAGTACTCCGAGACAGAGTTCATGTTCAACGCCGAGATTCCCTTCCAGCACGGCATGAAAGGCATGGTGGACGCTTTCGTAAAACAGTCAGCGGGTCGGGTACGTCTATATAAACTTTGCACTAAATGGTGTTTAACGCTCTGCCTTAAGATTTGATCTAATTTTGGAACTAATTATTTTACTCTTATAATTAACATTACAAGCAATATTTTGCCCGTTTTTTTTTCATTGTTCCTTTATCACAGTTAACACAGAGAATGTTTGCGTCAGGTTAATGGAAATCTAAAGAAATGAAAACAAATATACAGCGTCTGAATGTAGAATCTGATGGACTACTGTCTATATGGGTGCCATTCTGGAGTGCACTGTTGTGGCTCTCTGGGCAATAAAGAGTTTGATCATGTTGACTCATCAGTCCCCACGGTGGTTAAAGTTACAGATTAATGGAGTTCGTTTGTATTTAATTTTAGTGAATGTAATAACAAACTTAATGGTCTGATCTGTCCCGTTATGAAAACAAGACTATTGAAAAGGCACGCGTGATGACTAATTACTGTCTACATTCTTTAACCGGACTATACTTTGATTAACACTGCCTAGGCTTTAGTATTTACGTTTGCTTCTAAATTGTCTTAAATAAAACGTGATTCCTTGCACCGATAGACGTAACTCAGTGACAGCAGGTATCACCAAATATTCGGCCAGTGAGCCGTAATTTAATTATATAATTTGCCGCGAGGTGGTAGTACCTGTCCAACTTTGCAACACAACAAAGTTTGATGGCTCTGAGAGTGGGAGGAATTATATTTTAACTATTGCATTGACTAGGCCAGTCTATACTTTGATCTCACATTGTGACTTGGTGTGTTCATTCGCATTCAGCAAAACACTGTGGTATGTTATTTTAAAACTCTTTCATTATTGTTAATGATTTTATTCGCAATATTTTTAATATCATGACATATACAGGTAGGGCCTCACAACCACGGCGTGACTACTCTTCACGTGGCCACTGTAAGCATCGAACACGGCCGGGAACTCAAGCTACAACCTCTGAACGAGTACAGGAAGAGGTTCAACCTAAAGCCTTACAAATCATTTATGGAGCTCACGGGTATGTAAAACAGTATCACCTAAACTGTTCCACAAACAGGAAAGTTGCACAAAGAAACGTAGGCATGAACATAATTAACAACACTTTAACAAATTACAAACATTCTATAATATTTAAGAATTTCAAATAATTTAAATATTAAAAAGATTTTACGACATTCAAGCCTCACTGACGACAGATAATTTTATGTTCTTGAAGAAGTCGTTTTGAAGAATCTGGTTTCCTTAAACCTTAGGAGTGAATACTGAAGGTATTTGTGTTTAAAATGGTAAAATCCATTAATGATATACATGTACATTTGTTCTCATACTTTTTTAGTGTTTATCATTTACCAACTTATAATAACATTTGATTATCGTGTTTACCTTTCGAGGCGATGAAGATCTGGCGAGGGAATTAGAGGACTTGTACGGAGACATTGATGGCGTGGAGTTTTTCGTGGGAATAATGGTTGAAAAGCACAGACCTATAGCGCTTTTTGGGAGCTCGATAGTTGAGATGGGGGCGCCTTTTTCGGTAAAAGGTTTAATGTCCAACCCCATCTGCAGCCCAGGGTACTGGAAGCCTTCCACGTTCGGTGGGCAGCGGGGATTTGATATTGTCAAAACTGCTACCCTGGAGAAACTTTTCTGTCTGAACATGAAAGATTGTCCGCGCGTGGCGTTTACCATACCAAATGAAGAAAATCAAACACAATGTACTAGTGACTGTCACTCAGAGTTATAACAGTAGGATATTATGTAATTTATTGTAATGTTTATGTCATAGTATTATGGGACGGCTGTCACTATTTTGACTCTAATGACGGATAAAACTGTACCATTTATGTGTTCCAGGCGAAAGTCAGATTATACATAAATATAATATGTCCTAGGTTGTGGATTTCTTTAGGAAATGACTGCGTAACTGATAATTATAATCATAATTAAATCAGAGACTGCTGGTTGAAAGTAATGACAAATTATTTAAAGGGTGCAACGGTAACATTTTATATGAGAATTTGCTACATGGTTTTAGCGTTAAAATATCCCGCCGAGTGCGACATAAGCGACATCTGGTTGAGTGTAATGGAAACATTTTTATGCCACATCATGGTGAGGAAGTTGATTATATTTACTAAGATTGCACAGATTCCCTGCTTTACATAACTAAACATTTATTATATCATAACCATGAGTCTGCAGTTTGAAAAGGGCACCAATAACATCCGTTACAAACCGTTCTGACTGACCATATGACACTATCAATGTGATCTCGTGACTATTTTTATTATAATGCACTAAGCATAGGTAATGAATAATACAGACAGAGGATTATTAGTGCCGTAATTCTTCCCTCAATAGCAGTCAATTTCAGTTTATTTAAGATTTTTTTTTGTAAATATGCATTAAACTGCCAGTGAATACGTCCATGGTGCTAAACCACCAAAAAAAAACCAAAAAAAAAACCATACAAGTTATGAAGTGTGTATAGGCCTCTGCTCCGACTGTATCCATGTACATGATGATGTAAAAATGTATAAAATGAATCTATGTTTTTATTTGTTTGTAAAGTTATTGTTTTTGTTTAATGTGTGAAAAAAGACATTTCTACCTAATAGTGGTCGGTCATATTTCATATTGGCCTATCAATCTTGACTTGGTTATATAATTAAATGTGTGTATCAATGTTGCATGATTCTGTGAAAATCTGCATGATTACAGTATTAACTTAAAGTCGTTAATACTTAATAATAAAACCAAAATGACTAGGAAAACATTCACGAAAGGAATTTTATCAATGCAAATTTGTGTAGGTGGTATCCCCATTAGCTCAGAGAATATGGGTAACAGGGACCTAATTTCAGGTTTCCAGGGAGATTTTCATGTACCTCCCTGGATGTCAAGTTAGAAGATTCTAGGTGCATTAGTTACAATTTGTGCCCTGTTCACAAACAACCACATCTTTGAAGGTCTCAGGAAAATGCGTAAAAATCTGAAAAAAAAAAAATCCAGGTGGTAACACCAATCTCCAGAACTGACAAAACACTCCATGATGTATGTGCATGCAAAGAATCATGGTGATGAATTCATTATAGTTGTTCAAATTCTGGAGGTTTTATTTAAAATGTTTAATTATACTGAAGGGTACTTACAAGACCTATAGCGCAGGATATGGATAACAGAGACCTAATTTCAGATTTCTGAGGAGATTTTTCATAGAGGTCTCTCCATTTTAAAATAGAAGATTCTAGGTTGAATGGTAACGATTTGTATTCTGTTATTAGACGACTGTATCTTTGAAGGTCTCTAAAATAGAGAAAAACGCATAAAATTTCGAAAAATTCCAGGTGCCACCACCAGTCTGCAGGAACTGATGAAACAGTCCTTGATGAATATGCATGCAAAGAATAATGGTGGTCAATGAAATAGTTGTTCAGATACTTAAGCTTATGTTTCAAATGTTCCATTATTCTAGGAAGGGGGGGGGGGGTACTTCGGAACCCCATAGCTTAGAGTTTATTGGTAACAAAGACCTAATTTCAGGCTTCCAAGTACACTTTTCAAGGGCCTCCCTGCATGTCAAGAAAGAAGATTATAGGTCTTGTCTTTAAGATTTATGCCCTGTTAACAGATGACCGTATCTTAAAAGATCTCAAAAGTAGAGAAAAAATCGAAAAAAATACAAGGGGCGCCACCAGACTGCAGATACTGATGAAACATTCAATGATCAATATCCATGCAAAGTATCATGGTATTCAATGCATCAGTTGTTCAGATACTTGAGATTTTGTATCGGATTTTCCATTATTCTGGGGGGAGGGGGTATTTCGAAGCCCATAGCTCAGAGTTTATTGGTAACAGAGACCTAATTTCAGGTTTTCAAGACTTTTCATGGGCCTTCTTGCGTGAAAACAATGAAGATTCTAGGTCCAGTCGTTACGATTTGTGCCCTGTTACAGATGACCGCATCATAAGTGGTCTACAAAATAGAGAAAAAAAAAATCGTAAAAATCTAATAAGATACAGTTGGCACCACCAGACTGCAGAAACTTATGGAACATTCCATGATCAATATCCAATCAAATAATCATGGCGATCAATGCATTAGTTGTTCATATACTTGAGCTTTTGTATAAAATTTACCATTATGCAGGGGGGTTCTTCGGAGCCCCATAGTTCAGAGGTTATGGGTAACAGAGATCTAATTTAATGGTTTCCAAGGAGATTTATCATGGACCTCACTAGATATGAAGCTAGAAGATTCCAGAACCAGCGGTTACGATTTTTGCCTGGTTTACGGACGGACATACGGACAGAGAGACGGCCCGACAGACAGACTGGCGGACGTCGGACAAAGAGTAATCACTATAGCTCAGATGTGGTGCCACCTGTCTTTATCTACAACGAAGCCATCCATGGCAGATAAATATGACAAATTGCAGACGTGTTCATAGAACCAGTCAGGAGAGATGAGCAATTTTCACACAAGCAAATGCGCAGATGGACGCTATGCAAAAAAAAAGAAAGATTGCAGATGGCGCCACTAGCTTGAGTACGAGATCGAGGTATCCGAGATCTATGGTCATGCATAATTTCAGGCAAATATGGCAAACTACTCATTTGAAAAGGGCAGCATTGTTTTCTAAAAAAAAAACCGGAAGGTAGTTGGCACCACCTTTCTGTTCAAGGAGATTACTCTCCAAGATGGATAGAAATGCCAAATTTTAAAACAATATATTGAACCACTCCTGAGATATGAGCAATTTTCACCCACAGCAAATGCACGGAAGAACGCCACACGAAAAACGAATGCAGACGGCCCCACCAGTCTTGAGTATATCGGTCATATCGGCCATCTGACATAACGACCATATCACTGGCTGTCAGAGATCCTTTACATCTAGGTCTGAGGAACGCATTATAAGTCCCATGAGGATGCAAATATTTTCGTCATTTTTTACAACGCCTCATGGCATACAAGTACACTTTCAACTAATATAAACCAGACTAATCATTAGCATTTTCAGTATACTTTAATTCTTCAACAACAAACACGAGCGAGAAAAGTTCCGTTTTACTCAACACATTGGTAATCCCTTCCACATGTTTGTTGAATTTCTTACCACATGAATACAAGCCAGTAGCAGCCATCTTGCACGCGATATATATACAGGGAATGACTGAGACTGAGGTTCAGTTTGGATTATGAGTTCATATGTAATCTCTCGTATTCGTGGTAATTCATCATTCGAAGCATAATGTTAAGATTATGGGATGTGAATGTAACATGATGGAAGACACCTGTGAAGCATTACTCGATATTACTTGTATCACAACTCAAGCATACTGACAAGCCCAATTATCATTGCCTAATGAGTCGGGTTGCCATGGGTAGAGGTATCCAAGATCTATGGACATGCACAACTTCAGCCCAATACACGGAACTAATCACCAGGACGAACAGATGGCAGCTGCATGGATGGATGCAAAGTGAAAATGATTTTAGGTGGCGCTACGTGTCCTTAGTACGAGATGGATACATTAAAGATCTATTGACATGCACAATTTCAGCCCAATACATTGAACCACTCCTGAGATATGGGCTGTTATCACTAAGACATCCAGATTCATACTGCAAGAAAAGGATTACAGGTGGCGCCACCAGTCTTTCTTATGCCCAAGTTCACATGTTATCAAATAATTATGATGGGGTTCAGTTTCTCTGTTTTGGCGGATACAATTAGAAAAGTATATAGGTGGTACCCCCACCTTAGTAAACTGGGAACGTTAACGCAGAGTTCAGAACAACCCTCCAGGCATTTCTTGCAGAGCTGATATATCTGTATCAACATCAGAGCCAATTGACCCGAATAACTGGTATAAGCCAGGACGAATAAAAAAGTCCAACAAATCTTACAAAGTTCTAAATGCAGACAGGACAACTTTGTATGTAGCCAGGGGGTGCATCAGGGTGCCATGTCTCCCCCATGACAGTTTGCATTTAATACTTAGGATAAACTATCCAGACACTTAATATCTGCCAAAAAAATTACAATATGAAAGTAATTTTCACAACATGAAAATATCAGTCATAAATACATTTTATTACTGTACTTTTCTATCTGCAGTGATTCATACCTAGAAAGAGGTTTATCCCAGAGATGTTGGCTTGAAAGTTGTCATGAAAAAAATCTGGAGAAAATGAATCATGCATTGCAAACAAATGACTAATAAGTTAAATTGATTGTAATGGTTTACAATTTTTTATTCATTCTCAATTTTTCCTTTTCCATTATGTTAATTAACCTGTATCACTTGTTTTGATAAATAAAAATTTAAAAAAAAGTCCTGGCCTGATTCTTGGTAGAATCAAATATTTTCTCGGATTTCAATCTGGACAGTCTCACATAAACAAACAAAAAAATTAAATACACACACACATATTTATATATATATATGAATAATGGACCTGATACATCCGGTCCCATATATATAACCTACTGTCCACGAGCTGTTTAATTCTTACTGGAAATATACATACAGATGCACAGAAAGCAAATAAAACAAGCAAATTCGTGGAATTAATGTCCCCCGCTTTGGGATCTTGTTGGCTTTCATGCTTGATAAGCAACCACAAATTATGACATGTGGAGAAAATCTTGAGGGCACAACTTAACAAGTGACCCATGGGTCATGACACTCAGCTGACTGGGAAGAGATTCGCAAAAGGAAATTTTTTCATCTGTAAGGTAGTATATACCCATTCAACTGAAGCATCAAACAGATTAACCAACAGGCCAAGATTGTGTCTGTATTTATATATACAGATATATACAGGTATATATTAAATACAAGTGGCTCAACCAGTCTGCAGAAACTAATAAACACACATAATGGTCAATATCCATGCAGAGAATCATGGTGATCTCTGCATAAGTTGTTCAGATACTTCAGCTTTTGTATCAAATTTTCCATTATTCTGAGGGATACTTCGGAGTCCTATAGCTTGAAGGACCTGATTTAAGGTTTCAACAGATACTTTTCATGGGCCTTCTTGCATGAAAAGAATGAAGATTCTAGGTCCAGTTGTGACAATCTGTGCGACATTTACAGAGGACAGCATCCTTAAAGGTCTCAAAAATAGAGAAAAAATCGAAAAATTGAATAAAATAAAGGTGGCACCACCAGTCTGCAGAAACTGATGAAATACTCCATAATCAATATCCATGCAAAGAATCATGGTGATCTCTGCATTAGTTGTTCAGATACTTCAGCTTTTGTATCAAATTGTCCATTATTCTGAGGGATACTTCGGAGTCCTATAGCTTTGAAAAATAACAGAGGTGGCGCACCCAGTCTGTAGAAATTGATGGAACCCCTCATGATCAATATGTATGCCAAAAATCATGACCTTCAGTGTTGTAGTTATTGAGATTTTTGTATCAAATTTTTCATTATTCTGGGGGTATTTTGGAGCCATACAGCTTAAAGGATATGGGTAACAGAGACCTAATATCAGGTTTCCACGGAGACTGTCAAGAATGAAGATTCTAGGTCCAGTTTTTATGATTTGTGCCCTGTTAACAGATGTTCATATCTTTAAAGGTCTCAAAAATAGAGAAAAAAAATTGTAAAAAAAAACCCGAACAAATACAGGTGGTGCCACCTCTCTGCAAAAACTGATGAAACACTCCATGATCAATATATATGCAAACAATTAGGGTGATCTCTGCATTAAACTGTTCAGATACTTCAGCTTTTGTATCAAATTTTCCATTATTCTGAGCTGTACTTTGGAATTGCCAAAGCTCAAAGAAATTGGGTAACAGAGACCTAATTTCAGGTTTGCATGGAGACTTTTCATAGGTCTCCCTGTGTGTCAAGAATGAAGATTCTAGGTCCAGTCGTTACGATTTGTACCCTGTTAACAGATAACTACATCCTTAAAGGTCTCAAAAATAGAGAAAAAAAAGAAATGGTAAAAATTTGAAAAAAAAGACAGGTGGCGCCACCAGTCTGCAGGAACTGATGGAACACATCTTGATCAATATGTATGCCAAAATCATGACCATCAGTGTTGTAGTTATTGAGATCTTGCAGTTTTTTTTATCAAATTTTCCATTTTTCTGGGGGGTAACTGGGAGCCCCACAGCTCAAAGGATATGGGTAACAGAGACCTTATTTCATGTTTCCATAGAGACTTTTCATAGGTCTCTCACTGTGTCAAGAATGAAGATTCTAGGTCCAGTCTTTACGATTTGTGCCCTGTTAACAGATGTTCACATTTTTAAAGGTCTCAAAAATAGAGAAAAAAATTCGTAAAAAAATCGAAAAATACAGGTGGCGCCACCAGTCTGCAGAAACTGATTAAACATCGCATGATCAATATGTAAGACAAAAATCATGACCATCAGTGATGTAGTTAATGAGATATTGAAGTTTTTGTATGAATTTTTTACTATTCTGGGGGGTACTTAGGGGCCCCATAGCTCAAAGGATATGGGTAACAGAGACCTAATTTCTGGTTTCCAAGGAGACTTTTCATAGGCCTCTGAGTGTGTCAAGAATGAGGATTCTAGGTCCAGTCTTAACGATTTGTGCCCTGTTAACAGATGTTCACATTTTTAAAGGTCTCAAAAATAGAGAAAAAAATTCGTCAAAAAAATCGAAAAATACAGGTTGCGCCACCAGTCTACAGGAACTGATGGAACATCTCATGATCAATATGTATACCAAAAATCATGACCATCAGTGATGTAGTTAATGAGATATTGAAGTTTTTGTATGAAATTTTTTACTATTCTAGGGGGTACTTTTGGGCCCCATAGCTCGAAGGATATGGGTAACAGAGACCTAATTTCTGGTTTCCAAGGAGACTTTTCATAGGCCTCTGAGTGTGTCAAGAATGAGGATTCTAGGTCCAGTCTTAACGATTTGTGCCCTGTTAACAGATGTTCACATTTTTAAAGGTCTCAAAAATAGAGAAAAAAATTTGTAAAAAAAAAAAAAATACAGGTTGCGCCACCAGTCTACAGGAACTGATGGAACATCTCATGATCAATATGTATACATCTGCAGTGGAACATAAAAACTAAAACACATTGAGAAATAGACTAAAATCCACTATGACATGTGGAGACATCTGCAAGCAAACATAAAAACTAAAACACACTGGGAAATTTGACCAAAATTTTTTAATTTTGTTTTATAGCTGGAGAGAAATATTTTTTTTTTCGGATAGACACTCCAAAACCAATCCCAACTGAGGTATGCATGAGAGCAATCACTGATTCAAATTTGAATGATATCGAATAAAATTTAGGAAAGTTATGGCACAGAAACGATAAAACCTGACAGAGAGACAGACAGACAGCTAGACTGACAGACAGACAGACAGAAAAACTTGAATCAATGTCCCCCGCATCTGCGGAGCGGGGGACAATAATTAAAGGTGTTCACATTGAGCTTTGTGATATCCTATGCATCACCATTGAGTTTTGCTGATCTATCAGTTAAATTAAAGTTGTTTACAATGTTAGGTTTCTTCTGACATACAGTGCGTATACAAAACTCTCTCTTTTAACACACTCTCTCTCTCTCTCTCTCTCACACACACAAACATTCACACTGACAAACCCAAACACATCAACATACATACTACCCAAATTGGTAAATAAAACAGATTCTGCAAAATTCTTTTATATTTTTTTATCAGTATAACTTTACCATATAACATAAATTGGTAAATATGATAGATTTGAATCATCAGTTTTCCTGTACACAATGAGCTGGCTCAGCACCAGTCTTGAAGTATGGTGTCTTCTATTAATGACTGGCCTATTCAGTTATCCGGTAATCTACTTTACATGATTTTAGTGTAACATTCCTCACACCTGGACTTAGATTGTGATCTGACCTCCTGTATACATCTATCATTATAACTGCACCATGAAGCGACCACCAAATGAATGTCTTTATATTTATGTAAAGGCATTCTTACAAAAGCACCTAACTTGTAGCATGAACGTACACTGACAGATAAACAGTGCTGCAGTTTGTTCTTCAATATTCAGCAGTAAAATAGCTTGTTAGGGGCATTCAGCATACATACATGTTACACAGTAAACTAAAGTCTTACACTGACTGTGCTCAATTTGAAATCTGACCACAAACTTTAACATCTGACACTGTACCCGCAAAGCCACATCCTATCCTGATCAATCTTGACTTAATAAAACCATTCAAAAGGTAGCTCTATGGTATTCCTCTGCTGTATCAGCTAGTTTGTACAAATATACATATGATTTATGACAATTTAAGAGTGTAATTGCTTACATATGATCAGTATTTTTTACATCAGGCAGAGGGTTAAATAGCATTTAACGCTCTGCAGCAATACCAAAGTTCACAATACCAAGTTTCATTAGTCACAAAGCCCATTTCTAATGTGTGGTTTGTAATAAGCAATCGGAACAATATAAGCCGGAAGAGAACTGACATTCCCCAACTTTAGGGTAATAAATGTCATAAAAATGACATGTTCTGCAGTTTTCAACAAGGTTGGGTAAAGTGACACACCCCTATTAGATATACATTCAAACTGGAGGCACCATATTGTAGCAAAATTCTGCTGAAGTACACTGTAACAAAGTATTTATTATGTTTTAGTGGCATAGAGAAATATGGTAACTGGTACTCAGTCATCAAGACCCCTTAATACTTTATGGAAAACTGTTCTGTAGTGTAACAGAATACTGATTCACAATATCACACAGTTTACCTGGCCATGTGTGTGGGTGTCAGTGTATGTGTACTTTAATTACCAGGTCATAGAATGACCAAATCTACACAAGTCAAAACTATTATGAACAAAAACAGAGAAATCTATATACAGGTCAGGGCCTTGGGCCATAATGTTTTACATTATACCTATAACGCAAGCTGTTGTTAGGATATTTGCAAAAAATATCACTGCTAACAGATTGGACACTGTGACCCCCAACATTTTAATAGATTTTCAAGTTCTCCAAAATTATGTTATAAACAAATTGTTCCTTATTTCATCATTTTATGTGTTCCTATTCCCAAATATTTAAATTTTAACATCATAACACTGAAGATCAGAATAATAAGATTTTAATCCAGTAAACAGTCAAAAACTGGATCTGATATACTGAAGTTATTTTCTTACAATAAATTACTGTTAACCCAACATAAATACAAAAAAGAAATAATATAAATAACCTGTAAATGACATCTTACTTTGTAATGCAACCTAAAATAACATTAACATATTAAAAGTATACAATATTACATGTGTAAATTCAGCTGAAATCTACAAATGTAAGTTGTTTCATTGATGCCAGTGTGGATGACATGCGTTTAATAGAAATTAAGAGTGGCAATGAAACATAATACAGTAAAAACTTGTTAAATAATATACACCACAAAAAATCATTACATCTTAGGTTTAGCACCATGTATTTTTATTTGGTAATAATTAAACCCCTTAAAGTGCAGACCACTCCAAATACACCTTTAATATTAGACTTCTTATGCAGTGGTCTCAATACATTCCTGCATCTAATCAATTTCATGCAACTACTGCTTGCAAGAGCACTTTGGTTGTAAACTGCCACCAGGGGAGCAATGCGTTACTGGTGTTGGCAAGAAGAGTATTTGGACACTGACTACTAGAACTCCATTATCCAGATATCCTGAGGTCAAATATGTATGTTACATATTTATTTTGGGTTCTGGGATACTCCTACCATAAATTTCCCTAGTTTTATCACATTCATGGGGATTCTCTTATGAGATTTGTATTTTGGAAACTCACCGTCCTTGTGAAAATAGTAGCTTTGGGAATGTTTGTCTTGAATTGAACTTTGTGCTGCAAGTTAAGTATTGGCAGCACTGTATAGTGCCATACAGCGCTGGGCAGTGCTGTACAGAGCAGGGCTGGGCAGCACAGCATTGGGTTTGGACGACTTTTATACTTTTGTGCAGCATTTATGGATTATGGTTGAAACAAAAAGGGGGTATTTGAATAAAGGCCAGCTCAACTTAACAAGTTTTTACTGTACAGCTGTTAAGTTTACCACAGGTGCATGAATACCATGGAAACCAAGTCATTTCCCATGTTTACACATATAGTGGGTGGGCTGGTGGGACTCACAGTGACTCCCCCAACCCCAACAATCAGCTAAACCTATTTTTTCGTATTGCTGTGAGCATATACTTTGATTTTAAGGATGTTAACATTGAATAAACTGGGACTCACTAATGGTTCCGGGCTGTTTTTTCACAACTGAAGATTTCGTCACCCATTTTAGGGTTAGGGAAAATTAAAATGACCATAACTCTTTAGCTGACGGGGGGGGGGGGGGGGGGGGGGGGGTGGGCCCCTCAGCCCAACAACTAATAGATACAACAGGTGCCCCAACAGCTGTCCATGAAACACAATATCACAGAAACGATTAGGTTTTTACGTTGATCTCTTTTTGATATCTCGTACTCCTTTCAGCGTGTAACCTTTTGCCTTGATCACTCCGCGACATTTGATAAGTACCGAGTATCGTGCCACCCATGATGGTTCCCAGTTTGCTCCGTCTTTTTCTGTTGTACAGTTTGCTATACTCTCTTGGAATGTCTTCTCAGGCAGAATTTCTATAATCAGAAACAAATTCTTGTACTTAAGCTTTAACGTCTGAAGCTCATGTTGTGCCAACAGGCTGTCAAGAAAACCCTTATGAAAAAGTAAGACAAAAGTAGGACTGGGAATATAGAAAATATTTGACAAAAGTAGGAAAACAGAAGGGAAATGTAAGACAAAAGTAGGACTTGGAATATAGAAAATATTTGACAAAAGTAGGCAAACAGAAGGAAAAAGTAAGACAAATGTAGGCCTGAAACCATGTTTGCCGATTATTAACACACATTCATGATAAATGAATGCTGATTCACAAATACATATTTGAAGAAAATACTACTGATAATATAATTTTAACATATCGGTCCATTTTCAATATATCTCTATTGTGTGCAAGTACAAACAGGATTCTGACAGTGCACGTTACAGATCAAAACAAAAAAAGAAAGAAACAGTAGGAATTTTAAAGAAAAGGAAGAAAAAATAGGACTGAGACTAGAAACTTTGGAAAAATTAGGAATTTAGGATTGCTCGAGAGCCTGCAATAATGGTCCATGTGCTCAAAGCAATGCAAAGCTAATTTAGTAAAGTCTATACTGTGATGTATTATAATTTTATTGTAAATAAAGCATTTCACTGAAGAGAAGTTACTTGGAAACTTTTATCCCTACTACAATTATTGAGGTCAAAGAAATACCAATTGTTGCCCAGTACCAGTCTCAGAAAGTATAACACAACTTCCATATAATACTGCAATGCTGCACTTTCAACAATTAACTGAGAATAAACTTAAGAAATACCGTAAAAGTCGTTGCAGAAGTCGCATCCTTAATACAAGTCGCACCCTGACTTTTATGAACCCCATGGGGAATAGCCGTTCAAGTTTAGTTTCAGGAAAAGTCCATTATATAGGTCGCACCCAGACTTCAGAGGCGTCCCAACGACCTGATACATATGGAATTTGAGTATCATTCCTTGCAATGCAAGACTACAACCAACGTCCCAGTAGTACTTATGTGGTTTATAAACTAGATAAACCATTTAAACATAAAAATAATTGAACAGCTTTAATACAATGCTTATATTTAAGGAATAACAACAGAATCTTAACATATAAAGTTGAGGTTCAATTGTCAGGCAAGATTTGTACAGTGCCAAAGTCAGCTGCATCGGATAACATTTGTGCTGTGAAACGATGTCATTGTTGCCGTTTCTTACTAGGTTAAGTAACATTAGAATGCAAATATCAAGTTAAATGACTGTATTAATAATCTAAAAGAGTCTGAGGCAAAATACTATCACAATCGAGCAACTCTTTAAATCGTTAAAGATCGTCAAACGTAGGATGGATTCAATACACTGATTAGTTTGCGTACGCGTGACGAGTCCCAATCCGTCGCATTGGGCATGATTTTAACTGACTTAAGACAACTGAAAGATTGGAAAGAATAACTGAGTTTGATTTTTTTCAACTAATTTCTGAAATGGGCTCTAAAACTGAATTTAGTAACCCTTGAACTAATTGTTACAACTTACCATCTAGACGTGGCACATACTGGTATTACTGAAATCACTGATCATATGTCAGTCAACAAGGGGATAATGAACGCTTTATTGACCGGTCAGTTAATTTTAAATACACATAATTGAATTTACAGGTATTATGTTTACTGAGACTAATGATTTTTTTTATCTCAAAAACCCTATTTCCATCGTTATCAGTGATTATATTCAAATTGCTTGAATGTATGGCAAACTCAGCCGTGTTGAACTAGATCCGTCATGACACCAAACGATGCCGGTTCCCGTGGAATTTAGGTACGTATGTGGCATTTTAAGTAAATAACATATATACCTGTATGGTGTTTGTTATTTCATTGTATTGATCAATGTGTCTTCATTAAAAAAAACCACGAATACGTCAACGCACGATTGACCGTAATGCATGCGTGCCGCCATATTGTTGACCGGGCATACGATCTTCCTGAAAGAGACACGGGTAACACACGAAGCAAATCGTATATTTGCAGCTTACGTGAAACGTTATAAAATTGATATCCAAAACGCTTCAAAACCAAGAGATGGTGACAGTGAAGTAATGGTTCTTAATATGAGAGTTTTTAACTGTGGATATCAGTCACAGAAGGCTTAGTTGACATGGGGATGTAAAGGCCATTGCACGGGTGACCCGGGGCTTGAACTTCCACTACACGGCTTCAAAGGTCAGCTGGTATTCAGCGATCAAGCGGGCAGGCAAAACAATTCACGACATGTCTGTAGTGGATCAAGCTTGAATGACACGCAACTTTACAACCATAAACGGATATGGAACCGCGAGTTTTTCATAACGACAAGCATACCCATATAGTTAAACGGATAGAAAATGTACATCAAAGAGCGGCAGACTGGCATATGCGTCAAATTGACTCA
The DNA here is from genome assembly GCA_026874595.1 of Sipunculus nudus. NCBI lineage: Eukaryota > Metazoa > Annelida > Sipuncula > Golfingiida > Sipunculidae > Sipunculus > Sipunculus nudus. The sequence continues at coordinate 48,858,150 of CM049310.1, forward strand.
TGATATAACAGTAACGCAGATTAGGAAGTGTCACTTGAATTGCGACTTGTCACAACGGGTAGGCCTTGAACTGGGCAAATTTAAAATTTGCATTTAATGTTAATAAAATGAAAATTCCGTCAGTTCACAAAATATAAGCCATAAGAGATAGTTAAAAGTGTAAATTATTGGGGAAAGACGTTTCACAAAGCACTGGTTAAAGGTATGCATATTATCCCTCAACTGACGTCGTTCCATGTACCGGGAAAGCTGACTGAAACGGGATACATACGTATTACAAGTCGCACCCTGACTTTGCTAGAAAATTCTAGTTTTAGAATTCGATTTCCTAGTACAAGTGGCGACTTCTGCAACGACTTTTACGGTACTATAAATGACCAGCTTAATAAAAAAGATATACATGTGTAGAGATCTTGAATATTGCTGTTATAAGTAATAATGTAGAGTACCAATTCATTTAAACAGTAAATTAGCTTCAGTTTTACTGAACTAACATTTTAAAAGCCATTAAAAGAATTTATAGAAAATCTGTTGACCTAGCATGTTAGAGGTGGGGTTAATGGATGATTGACAGGTGTCGCTCACCTTTAGGATCATTGTGTGTTAGCAGCTGAATATCATGTTCCTTTGCAAATTCTGCCATCTCAGGTAAAATCACACAGCAAGAAGCCAGATTCATCTGATTAATACATGGCTTCACCTACAACATAACACAGAAATAAAACCATCAAGAATATCTAAGATACAATACAAGTAATGCAGAATAAAGAAATGTTCATCTAATTAGTACATGGCTTCCCCTACAATGTAAAGCAACATTTAAACCATCAGGACTATCTATAGTAACAAAACACAGCAAGAGACAAGGTTCATTAGATTACTTCCAGCATGGAAGTTATGGTTTCACCTGTGTTTGTATCTTAGCTTGTTTTTCTGTTAGCAGGATTATGCAGAAAGAAATGAACAAATTCCTTGAAACTTTGTAAGTCGTGGAACATGGGCCAGAGGAGGATCATAATATTTTGAAACTGTCACCTGCCCAATTTAAAGACATTAATACAGGTTTGCCTTTAAGGGAAAAAAAAAGCCTCTCTGCTAAAGATGCATCCAACCATCATATCAATCGTTCAGTCACACTTCTTAGTGTAAACCTGAGTCTGCCGTCTTACATGCCATCCCACATGCATTTTTGCAAGCTAAAAGAACTGATTGTTTTCAATAGTAACACTGTTATATCAGAAACATTATTGTGCAGTGATACTGGAAACTCTAGGAGATTAAAGCCTAAATTCTAAAAAAAATAATCAGAAATTATAGACCATTTTTGTAGAAAAATATAGAAAATATAGGGAGTCAATGGAACACCACCTGTAAAATATTTTGTTTTTGTGTCATTCGTGTTACTACTTATCAGCTACTGAAATGTGGAATGTGGAAAAACATCTTGGTGTTCAACTTTCTAACAGATTGGTATACAAACTTAAAAATGCCTTTCCATGTACATGTTTGCCTGTCTGAGACAAGTGGAAAGGTGTTAATACAACCCCTGTAAGCTGACCTACCTTAGACCAGTTGTATAGCTGCTCCAGCGTTTCTTTATCCAGGTCTGCTGTTCCCAGGCTGTACACAGCTTCCTTCTCCACCAGCTCCTCCAGCGCCAGCCACAGCGGCTCCAGTTTTGTTATCATCTGTTTACACTCAGGCACAGACAGTATAACAGTCTCGATGGATGACACGCCCAGCTCTGCCAACACTGTAATATAGCAGTTAAAATACCATGTAATCTACGCAGTCAGTCACACCGAAAATGATAAGAGTACAACATCCACTAAGTGAAACTTAAAGATAAGCTTTTAAATATCATCTACTCATGGACTGAAACTGACCACTGAGTAGGCAAAATGGAATACCTTAATATTAAAACTCAAAATACAATACTGGTTCAAAAGATTTATAAAAATAAACCACTATCAAATAAACAGGGTTGGGGCCAGGTACTTGTACCTGTACCTGTACCTAGGTACACATTTCAGAGTGCCTGTACCTGCCAGTCATGAGTAGGAAGTACCTTGTACCTGTACCTGTAACTAAAGTACCTGGTACAAGGTACTCCAGGTACATTTTCATATTTTCAGGTTTTTAAAATTTTTTTTTCTCTTTTATTTTTTAATTGGTAACCTGTAGTGAATTTATGGTGCCATACATATAATAAGTTCTAATAAAATATACTTCAGCAAATGACTTCAAGCATGTTAACTTGCATATATGTGAATTTATATATTATTATCTGTTAAAATGTCTTTGAAGAGATCCTAAAATAAATGTACCTGTACCTAGGTACGTTCTAAAGTACCTGTACCTGTACCTAGGTACTCTGTGAAAATCAAGTACCTGTACCTGGCCAATTCACAAGTACCTGCACCTGTACCTAGGTATTTTCACATGTACCTGGCCCCATCCCTGCAAATAAAACTGACAACAGGAGGTGGGATTACACTGTGGCTGCAGCACCCTATAATCTCACACATTTAAATAAATATGTAGCACAGAAAGGTTCACTTAAATATACCAGAGATCCAAATGAGGGCTATGCCCATTAAGAATGTTTTATGAATGGGTTCTAGGGCTGCAGTATTTGACATATACACATATATATATAATAAAATACATAATCTGGATTGCTTATACGCATATATAATTACATACAGACATGTCTAATGATTAGAAAATTACTTACATGTGTTTACTGCTTCAACCACAGCATCTGCATCAAATTTTGAAACAGCGATCTTGGCTGAAAGTTAAGATTTATTTACATTAGATATTCACAAAAAAGGATTGCACATTTATATTTCTATTTCTAATCACAAGCTGAACAGGCAAACATTAAATTGACTTTTCAGTGGCACACTGAAACTGATTTCACAGCAAGTTACCCATTTTAATTCTGTACAAATTGATGCTGCAGTTTAAATAAGTAATTACTTTTACCAAAACAGTGCCAGCATAAAATCTACAGGACTCCTGCTGAGGTATCATTTGTCAAATTAAGATACTATTTGTGTAACCTTACAATTGGCAGTCAACAAAAATAAACCTTGTATATGTAGATATGACTGTATAGATCACTCTCAAAGGTAATCATCCTAAGTGTCTTTTTATTAATTTTATACTTTCACCTGACAGGGGAGTCAAAGGTTTTGTTTTTACCTTGGTTGGTTGGTTTGTCTGTAAGCTTACTTTTATAAAAAAATGTAATCAACAGATAATATTTTACTTAAGAGCTAGGGTAACACTTAAGACACACATATATATTAAATTCTGGAGGCAATATGTATTGCAATCATACATTTTTAATTCAAAGGACTATATACCCTTGTGATATAGGGCAATTTATTTGTCCACACAGAGGCCAGGCTGCTTGTTCTTATTTGGGGATGCATTTGTTCTGGAGCCTACCTGTGAAATGTGATACTGAACTGTGACACTGTGAAGAACACAGAATTTGATTTGGATTCTAGGAGAGGTATCCCTGTAGGCTTTGACCTGGAGCCATCTAGTTTATAGTAATATCCAGAATGAGATATATAGATCAAATTATTTATTTGAACAGTCAGTAGGTCTTGGGAAGTAGTTCATATATTATTACCAGTTATCTTGAATTCATCTCTATCCTCTCCAGAGAACTTCTCCACATGTTTTTCATTAGCAATTTCCAGGCTGGTTGCATACTGGAATAAATTATGCAATACATGATACAATAACTCTGGTTTCTAAATTTAGAAGGAAGTTTTTATTCTAGTATATTTATATACAAGTGGCCTGATAAAATCCTACATTTATCTAAAGAAAAAAATGATATGGTATTTGAGAAACCTAATGAGAAAAGCTAACGAGGTCTGTAGTTTTGATCACAGAAAATAAAGGAATGGATGAAGAAATAAATAAAGATGCTGGATTAAAAAGATGATACTGAATACAGGTCATGTTGAGACTGTGATGATGGGAAAGACGGCCTAATTGTAGATGTAAATGGCTTGCAAACTCAGTGAACAGCCATACCAGTAGTACCAGTTCTATACTCTGTTTCCTCAACCTGTGTCAACCTGTTTTGTGGAGATTATTCTCTTAAAATCTTACTTTTTTCAATACTTTCCTAGAAAACTTACTTAAGGAAGGAAAAAACCTAACACAGCAGCTAAGAATTTTACAATGAATAAATCCCCAGTTTATGTTTCACATCTTTTTAGTCTGTTCACAATGATCTGGCAGATATGATGTGTCTCTGCATGAGTAGCCATCTTTGTTTTGGCTGGTTATATTTTTGTTTGAGTGTTTACATGACATCATCCAATCAGCTGCTGTCAATTGAGGCTGTTTTTGTATGTGACCAATGAACCTGACTGCCATTATGGGTCTGATATGTTGTTAAATGTAGACTGATTTCTCATATTTCTAAATAATTCTGTTTCTTAAATAAGGTGTAATGTTGGTATGTGTAATGTTTATCTTCTTGAAAATTAGCACTTTAATCTTCTACCCTACACTATAATCTTACCCCTTGAAATGCCACTAATAAATACCTTCATAGCAAAAAACAGGTGGACATGAGGAGGAGAAACAAGACTAGCTGTTCACCAACAAGACAAATCTAAAGCTAGGGATGACAAGTGGAGGAAGTCCATGAATAATATGACCTTTGACCCTCAAATGTGTGACATACTGCTACTGGTCATCACATGCTGTTTGAAGCAAGACATGTGACTTTAAAATGGGCATGGTCACATTAGATATGTTTCATTCATTATATGTAAGTTGAATTATGCATGTCAGCTGAGCATGTCAGGTGGACACAACATGGGCAAAGTGCAGTCTCAATCATGGAGACCCACTGTATAATGGCCGAATATCATGATTATGATACAAGGTCTATTCTGCACTTAACTCTGTGATCTCATCTGGGAGGTTGCATCTGCCTGGTATGAAATATATAATCTTAATTTTTTTCTTCCTTTGAAACTAAAATATCAGAAATATTAGGAAAAGATAATGAAAAAAAACACACCTAAAAACTGTTGAAGTCCTGTTACCCATGAGATGTATAATAATACAAATGTATTTGATTGTGTGTTTTAAAGCAAACACTTGCAAATCACTCAGAATGAACCCAGTCCTGTTTCTGAATAAATCTGAAACCTGACAGACTGACCATAATTCAGTTAATGAAAAATGTACATGCACAAGAAGCCTGTGATAAAACACACAATTGTAACATGTTGAATCCACACCGTACATTTGATTTGATAATGAAAAAGGAAATCTTTATCAACAAACTAATATAACTGGAAAACATGCAACAGACACACTGACGTAGCATTCAACTACAATACATGACAGGTTAAAAGTAAACTCTCTGATATCCTTCTTTGCTGACAAGACCACACAATTAAATGTACAAAAGCCAGCCAAATACCTGCACTGGATGGTTCAGTAAGCTTTGCATTCTGTTATACCAGAAGGAAATTTGATTTATACAATTTTTATAAAGGCTTTCCCTTTCATCTCCCCAATGAGTCTTGGGTTTTACACTGGAAAAATCCTGCTCTCTCTGTTGAGGTTCATATAACCCATAACTGTTTTGTATGGTACACCTTTAACATGTGGACATACCTGCAGGCTAGTTCGGTCTTGTTTTTGCAGCCATCCACTGACTGTAGAACTGATGCAGTCTGTCAGCTGTGGAAGACAATAAAAAAATAAACCAAATGACATGGTTCTAGAGATTATATATCTTATGTACAGTGCCAAAATATTACAAATATTTGTAAACTCCTAAATGTTATAAAAAATAAGATTACAAGAATTACTTTCCAATTTCTATTACCTACTTTCTTAAATGCATGCATAATTTCAACGAAAGGTGAATAAACTATAGACTATTAAAATACGGCCAGAAAATGAAATGATGAAACAACTGTTAACAAAATTATCATTTACATGTTGCTTTCTACTATCTTTCCACATAGCACATATGGGTGCTGATCAAGAGCTTTTCTCTGTTTTATAGAGTTATTGTGCCTGATATATTCAGCCTGGGGAGCCTAATGTCAAACCCTGAAACTTAAAGTTTTTTTTTTTTGTTTTTTTTTAAGTTCTCTTATCTAATTCTTAATGAATGTACTATGCAGAGTTCTGGACTACATGACAGGGCCATAGCACTCACTTCCTATCATATTATATTTGTATCCTTGTGTCACCCAGGCCAGGTCTACTGCACTTACAGGTCCTGAGTGTGTTATCAACCCCATGTAAGGGTCATAACACTGAGGACCCCCCCTCCCCCAAAGACGCACTCGCTTGTGAGTGTAACATGGGGTACAGCGTTCTCATTAAGTCTGCAGAGCCCTCATTTTGGAATGGAGCAGACCGTAAAAAGCTCTCTGCCTGGGTTGAGATTTCAACTCATGACCTCCCAGCTTTGAGTCCTTTGCTCAACCCCTGAGCCACAGAAGCAGGTTTCAACCCCCCTGAAACTTATTTTTAATTGACATCTATATATATATATATATATATATATATATATATACACAGTACAACGCCTGTTAACGGCCACGCCTCAATAACGGCCAATACGTCTATTACAGTCAGATTTTCCGGTCCCGAATTTTTCGGCCGTTATATTTCATAATCATTTTGTTGTCAATTACGGTCACTCCTCTATTCCGTATTACCGCCAGGTCTCTCGATCCCGCCTCAATTACGGTCAGGGGCAGTGACTCCGTGATATGAGCTCGACAAATCTAGCGGCCACTTCTGACCTCAATATCATTACACAAGTGTCCGCTCTCACATATTCCTGTCTGTGCCTGGATAAAGGTAACCACTCGACCGTGGCTGCATGAGTTGTTTGACACGTAGCCAGCGTCAAACCACCCAACTCAGCCTCTTTAGTACGCACAATTGTACAGGGCATGTGTTCCTACCTGCGTGAATGTTTGGGAATCCGTCGTGCAAGCCGGATCTTAATCAGGGTGTTTGTCATTTAATTTACAAATGAAAAACCAGTGGGTCCCGATGAATATGTCATCAGGAAAATGTTAGGCAAACTGTGGATCCTAAAACTCTCTTTAATGTCCTTGTGAACACGTACATCAAACAAAAACAGTGCAAACATTGCACAATTTACTCATACATGAATAATTATGAATGCAAAATAAACATTGTTACATGTATAAAATGTTACGCAGACACTGTCCAAATCACTTTGACCATTATGGCGACCAAATAAAAGACAATAAATAAATATTTTGTTCTTTTTATTGATAACAGTAATCATACTAATACTCTGTATATACGTTTATTTTGTTGATTGTAATACAGATTTGAACTTGGTTTTGTGTAACATTTTAAACCCCTTCTCCTGGTCAAGTCCTGTATAACGACCACTCCTGAATTAAGGCCACTTTCATCCAGTTCCGATGGTGACCGTAATACAGGTGTTCTACTGTATATATTTAATATTAACACACTCACTTCTTAACCAATGATGCACCAGTTCATACAGCTTCATACTGTACAGCTGGGAATAAAGGTAAGTGCACATTTGCAACAATATCTGCATGATCTGATGCTATTTGTTCCCAGTTTCCTGGTGAACCCATTGCCGCACATGGACCTGATATTCCAAGTTCATATGTTTTATATTTTGTTATGATTCCTTGTGTAAGTACACATGTGCTTGTTTATCATATAACATGACTGAATGACCATAGTTCTGATCTTGCACACAACATCTCCCAAACAAGGAAAAATAACATGAAATAAGAAACACAGAAGAAAAACCAGTTGGAAGCTTAAAAATTCTTGATTGAGAAGTCACACAGTGTGGCCATCAGGGGCGTCTGTGCTATGTTTACATTTTGTACCACTGATCACACCTGTAGCAAGCTTTTACCCACTTGTGTATAGGGGTAAGCAAACTAAATATTGGCAGATACCATAATATTTCGAGAAGGAAACACTATATTTACTATTATTTATTGTAGATTTAACATACCTGTTATGTGAATCTTTTGCCCCTTTTAAGAAAACAGCACACTGTTATTGATTAAACAGTGGATGGCCCAAAGTTCGATCCAACATTTATCTCAACTAAGATTGACAGGCTGTATTGTTGTAGCGATCGTATGCTTTATGCTGAGTAAACGGCACCAATTGTCACACTGACCTAAAAACATTGCACTTGTATGACACTAAGGGTTACTCAGTTAGGGAGGTTCAACTTATGCTGCTGAGTCACAGTGACAGCAGCAGAACAGCCAATTTACAGACACAGATCTATATTATTGCTCCCAACACTGAGATGAGAACTATGGCCATATATAATTATTTACATTAAATTATTTTATATAATTATATTGATTTTTTATATAATGAACACCTCCAAAAAATAAAAATGATGAAATAACATCAAATGCACTTGTATGTCATACTCATAATGATATCGCCAATTTAGTATATATCTTACACGTAGTTTTAATATTTTGCATCGGACTATTATTATGATGAAAGAAACCCGTGATGTTCGAGGAGCTGCATGTCAGTGACTCTGCAGACTGCAGTGTTGAGAATCATCAGTGAACCGACACACGTGCAACTCATTCAAAAAATTACATTGAAATATCTAGCTGATTCTGAATATAGATTACCTCTTCAGTTGCTGACTGATTTAATTTTCTCTTCAATCGGTCCCAATTGACAATATTCCCTGTTCTTAACAGCAGCGAGCCTGCCTTTGGAAACACTGGCATATCCTCCGCCATCTTTCACTTCAGTGATCATGTGACTAACACCAACCACATCAAAGGAGAAACGTTAAAGGGCTGTTCCACAGAGAGTTGCGACAATTAAACCCGCATACAGCACCGAAACTCATACATATATAGCAAAACATGCTCATCAGGATGCAAATTTATTCCAAACAAACACATGGTTATTCAATTTTTATCTGTGGGCAGCCGAATGATATTCCACCCCTTTGGAAATTATATTCCACCCACTCCCCGAAAACAGCCAGGAAACCCCGATCATGTGACTTCAGCGACCTAGCAACTTACCGACAGTTATGTATGCATTCTGACCACAGCACCATCTAGTGAGCATTAGCTGAAATAAAATGAGACCGCCGTATTCTGCAGCCCTCTTAGTTTAACACTCTGTCTGTTTAAATATATATCTACCCTGTTTTCGGCTCATTTCTGATATATGCCAAACCTTTAGAACATTTCGCTACATAATTAAACCAAGAATATCATATCATGTGTGATAAGTAACAATAATTTGTTTCAATTTCGAGCTCCACTTGCAGATGAGTGTTGAATAATTAACAGAAATTGAATATGATTTCCTGGCTGGTTTACGTTCATATCACACCCGCACTAAATTGACAAGTGTCACAAATCAGCTAACATATGCATTACTATTTACTATAGTCACCTTAATTGGTAACTACTCAAGCAGTTAATATTTCAGCAATATTTAGAAGTCTTGAATTGCGGCGGTAGGTCTATTGCATTCAGCTCTCTATACTGTCAAATAATAATTATATTAATCTGTATAATAATTGGCGTGGCATTTAAATCGTTATCACATAACTATGTGGGGGCATACGTCTCTTGCCAATTTGGTCTTGAAGTTTCCGGAACGACATACGCAAGTGTGACCTGATCGATTAAGGGGTCATTTTCCATATTTCAGTTCCCATTAATCAAGAGGAATTTAAAAATGGCATGCAAATATCCCGCCAGTATATATATGGCAGCGTCATCTGTCACAAACTACGCCGGTGGGGAACTGTTATTATTATTATTATTATTATTATTAATATTTTTATTATTATTATTATTATTATTCAGTAACAAAGTGAACAGTAATAATTTGAACCATTTAAAAAAAATGTAAACAATAACTCCAGAATCTGACAGTAACCTGGGTATATCAGAATTTTTTTGTATAATTTAGGAGCAACAGGTAAGTGATTATAAAAGTTGTAAATAACACTTAAGTTTACATAAGTAGGCCTATATATTATATTTAAAAGAAGAATGTAAATATTTTTCTTTTAATATTAACTAATTTATTTTACATGGATTGTACAAACAGTTATTATAACATTAAGAGGCACTCTTCATGGCTCAGATTTTGGCGTTCGGTAGACTGTATACGTGGAGGAAACCGGAAAACCCGGAGAAAACCACCGGCCTTGGACGGGCAACTACACCCCACTCTCATAGCCCACGCCGGGGATCGAACCCAGATCGCCAGCCGAGAGAGCCGAATGTTTTACCCCTCGACTGTCCAGGCCCCTAATCGACCGCGTGTCAAAATCACCTGACAGATGGCAGCAGCTAGCAATCTGCAAGAGCAGTCTGTTTGTAAAAAAGAAACTCTATATTGTTTAACGAAAATCGATTCTGTAATATTTAACCCTACGAACAAATAAACAAATTAACATGAGTAGGAACATAACCTCCTTGGCGAAGACATCCCGATATTAAGAACTTGATTGAGTATGCGGAGTTATTTATATAATGCCTTAATGGTAATAGTTGCCAGAGGCGGATAAAAGCTGCGTTTACCAGGCGCGCGGAACCCCGGTTACCACAGGTCTGTCCTACGGATGCGCAGCGCGATCCAGCGGGATTTGACATCATCGGGCCCATAACGAGTATTTTACCGCCCGCAAATTAAATGCCCCTTGAGACTTTTATATCACATTCTGCGTACCGCGTTCTGCTGGTGCAATCCGCACACCCCGCATACCGCGCGCGTCTGGTAAACGCAACTGTTGAGGGGGCGCAGGGTTTATTGCGTCTCGTCCCGTATTATTCAATATACTTCTGTATGATAGAGTTCTGCATAAAGTCTATACTCCCAGCACACTATATCTATATACTTATATTAGTATACAAGTATATATTCATTACTTATGCATAATTTCTTCCGTTCGTATAAGTATCAAATCTAATATTCATTCAAAAATAATTGAGAAGCAGTTAGTCTTGGAAATTTAAAATTAAGACGCTGTGTAGCATCTAATTGTAGTGTTAAGACATTACAGATTAAATACAGATGTTAACAGTGGATCTTACATAGTGTATATATAATGTTATTCTGATTCGCCGCTCCTGTTTAGCATGGATCAATTAATTTCGCAAATTAAAAGAGCACCAGATTCTGGGTAAAGTTGAAAAGATGTGCTCTATTTCGATTCCTTAAATAAAATTTACGATAAAAGTAAGGAAATTCTACCAAACTTTGTGAGGAATCTATGTATAATTTTGACGACTGAATTTTATTGCAAACTTTAGAATTTGCATGTATTACGTACTGGTAAATTAAAAAAAAATAAATATAAATTTGCGCGCTCGCACCAATATTTTGGGTTCCCAGAAGCATGTGTCACGAGTAAGAAAGAGACCACAGAGTCACGAATTAAGCCAAACAAGTTTAATATAACATAAATTCAGTATAACACTCTTTGACAGTTCTACAAAGCTACATTGACACATGTTTATATATATATATATATATATATATATATATATATATATATATATATATTGCCACGAAGACATATATAATTTTTATCAGTTTGATATATAATATACAAGGTAGCCCCCTTTGAAAATTCTACAATGCTACAAAGACACAACTTATATTCATATATATATGTAGTCACGGAGCCATATATATATATATATATATATATATATATATATATATATATATATATACATGTATATATACTTTTTTTTTAGATGAGAGATTGTTTCTGTTTTTTTATTGTTAGACTTGTGCTTTCGTGACTACAACTCCATCTGTGTTATTGTATAACAATAGGAGTACATGAAAACGTTTATCGGCCATCGTTGTTGTGACTATTTCTTTACTCGTTCTGAATTAATCTGTCTCCATTTTTGCAAATACACAAACTGATTGCACACAAAACAGCGTTTCATAAACCGTGTGAAATGGGCGAATTATGGGCAGTTTGACTTGTTGCTAAATGATTCACTTGTCATACAACATCAGTCAGGGCAAACAATGTTCGCCTGATAACATGTCCTGATCTTTACAATTCTAATTTTAAAAAAGAGTTCGTTTACAAGAAAAATATTGTGTACAAATACATATACCCCTGTACTATATGCAGACAAAAATACTACGTAACATGTGGGTCTATGACTGTAAAGAATAAATTCTACAGTTATTTTATAAAACAGTTATAACAGTTTAAAATTATATATATATATATATATATATATATATATATATATATATATATATATGTACTTATGTATGTGTATGTATATGTACTCATATCCATATTATCTATTCTGTATTACGGCCAGGTCTTCCAGTCCCGCAGGCCAGTAAGGCCAAAATTAAAAAAAAGGTATGGTTCTCAGGCACTTTTTTTCAGAAATCAATGCGGGCGGGCGCTTTTTTTATTTTAAATTTTTTGGTATGTTTCGATAAAAATGTCAAATGATAAGGGAAAAGCATGAAAATAACAGTTTTATTTTTCTAAACAAGTAAAAGCACTACATAACAAAGAAAATTGTATGGTTTTATCTTCTTGAAAGAAATGTTGGAGCGGCAGCAGCTCAAAATTGGAAAGTTTTTATTGAAAATTAAAATAAAAAGTTTTGTTGCGGGGGTTTAAAATTGATGCGGGCGGTGCCTGAGAACCATACCTTTTATTTTTTTTGGCCTAAGTGCTGCAATTTTGGTCAGTGGTCAAATCGAGCGTCCACCAGTGACATCACATGTTCCTGTCTGTTGATGAGAACCTTGATAGCGGTCTGATGATTATGTCACATATACCAATTACAGGCAAACTTTAAGCCTTTTTTCTTACTTTAATGTACTTGTGATCACATGAATATCATATAAAACTAATGCAGCAAACCGTGCACATCTGACCCACCCCTGAATAATTATGGATGCACAATAAACATCAAGACATTTATAAATGTTTTGCAAAATCTTCCCCGATCACTTATCTATTTAGTTACATTTAAGTATCAGGTAAAGATCTTGTTTTTTGGTCTCTGGCAACCAACCTTAGGACACGGAACTGAGAAAGTACAAGTTTGTTCGACAGTCAGTTTTGTTGATTCAGTATTTCACATTTGTATGTCACATTCTTATAAACCTGCATGGTTTGATTTCCAGAGCAATCATTTCTAAATGTTAATTAAAAAACCGTGCTTCATATATAATGTGCATGATAGTATGGAATCAGTGTATGCGGACACAAGGCAGTCTCAGAAGATGATTAAACCTCTGAATCCCTAACACTCATTTCACAAATATAATAGTAAAACTGTCGCTTATTCCTGTCAATCCAATAAATCGACGCTGAGGTCCTCATAGTCATAATAGCAACATGATCGTTATTATGAAGATTGTCAGGTTCCCAATCCGCCCAGTCTGTGAAGGTTACAGGTTCACCAGTTGCCGTCCATTCCCAGCTTCCCTCATCCTTCTCATCTGATCCCGATGTCCAGTAATAGTAATCATTCCCTTTATAAAAAAAATAGTTTCCAAAAAGTTTTGAGTAATAATTATGTGTTAAAAGTAATGTTTGCAAATAATGCTAACGGGTTCGTAGTAATGTGTTGTATTCTATTCTAGATGCGAGACATATAAAATCCGGTGTTAAAAAAATCATAAAGCAGAAAGGTCCGGGGTGAAGATTTAATATTTTTAATTCATTTATTATAAAAAAGTACCTCCTTGTTCTTTCAGGACTTTTCCAACATGTATGTTCTCCGAACGAGATTCTAAGCTGAGGAGTTTCGAGTTAAACTTGTCGCACCCTTTAACAGCCCATTCCCATTCACGTATATGTTTCACAATTCTGTAACAGGATGACGTCATGGTTCCGTTTTTATACATGCGTCCACAGGGAAAGCTCCCCCAAAATCCACCAGGACAGTTTTCTTCTAGTAGAAAGAAGTGTATCACATCACAGTTACCATGAAGTGTACATGACGTAACTTGCTAATTTCATATACACAGCTTATTGCTTTATAATAATAATTAATAATAATAATACTTACACTAATACTACTATTACTACTACTACTAATAATAATGATAATAATAATAATAATAATAATAATAATAATGAACTTTGCCGCCCTAAATAGGACACAGAGGACAAAGGCGCCCTAACTGAATTTCATGTTTCTTGTCACTCCCGCCTTTTATATTATGGAGGATTACTGTATATATTTTGATGATGGGAAAGTAAATTTTTAAAATTTCAGTTTTCAAGCCAAATCTTAATTTAAATCTAGCCGATGATCAGAATTTACCATATGGCACTTTAATGTAGAATCAATATTTCTATTAATGCCATTTCAAGGATCGTGCTCCGATGATTTTATAAGAGCAACAATACCTAAACGTACGTAATTTTTTGTAATAGGAACCTTGCTCAGGTCTTATTCTTTATTTGACGAAACAAGGCATCCTCATACTAATTGCTACTTACGTGCTTTCGTATAAGTGCGTTTATAAATGTATGATAAACGTACCTTTGACCTTTCGTTTGCATTCAGGATCATCTGCTATCTGGCTTACATCCATGTCTGATAAGGAGCTGGCTGTTATGGTTGTGTTACCATTGTTCTGCATACGAGTGTCTGCCCTGCCGTTGTCTATCACGATTTCATGATCGTTTTCTCCCGCACCAAATATTTCGTTGGGAGTTTCTTTCTTTGTCAGGCTTGTATGGTTAGAGGATACTCTATTCGTTTCATTGATTGATCCCTACAAGTTGTTAGGTTTGACACCCGCCCCGTAGCTTTCTGTGAAATTGTTTTCCATTTTACTTGTTGCGGCTTCTGTCAGGTTTCTGAGCTTGGACACAAGCCTGTTCGTTTCAAGACTAGTCCCGTTTGTATTTTCTGATACATCTCTCTCTTTATGATAATTTGGTTTCTGTTTCGTAGTCACGGCACCAACAATATTTCTATGACACACGATGGTTTCTTTTTGAAAATAATCAAGTTTTGCGGATTTTACTTCATAACGATATTTTGACTTCCGCCCTCGGACACATTCGTCCCATGAGGACCATTTTCTCCAGGATAGTATTCCTGTGTCTGAAATAATTCATTATAAGTTAAACAAAGTCTTAATTAATATTACCCTCAATGCAAATTCCACTAGGCAAACAAACAAAATACTATGAACTCTTTAAAGCCGGCATTATATCTTTAGATAAGTGAAAGCTGTGAAATTAAATTGAAACGGTCCACATGTTACCAAGACTTTCTTGTATGAACAGAGGAAATAAAGCCAGCAATTCACCTACCTTTACTGTAGAAGTTATGTAATTATTCATATATTAATGAAAAGTTTGTAAATTTTGTTAAGTAAAGTTATTATGAGGCCTCTGTGACGGATGTATCAGCTTTTTATCTACAAACCATATGGAAACATAGTACATGCGCCAATGTTGACAAACAGAACAAAAAAAAAACAAGTGTTAATAGTATCATGAAACTGTCGTCATTACCTATGATTTAACTTTTTCCATTATAAAACTTACCAGAATCAACTTTCCGAATGTCAGTTGCCCGAACATCAGTTGCAGGAAATCTGAGGATATACACTGTCCAGATAAGCAAGCTGTACTGCCCTGTCCTCATGTTTGTCTGCACTCCAAAAACAATGGATTCAGTCTGAAAGACCACCTTTCTATTAATAACACCTGTCTATAAATACCACCCTTTAATGAACTGAAAGTGTTCACGTGGGTGATACCGGACCTGTCTGATAAGACAAAATCTGAATTGATGCCATTCCGTCCGGTTGGTCTGATAATACATGTTTCACTTTAATCATGTTGCTTAAATCTGTGACCACAAGATATCAACAAGCGTAACGAATTGACGAAATTCAGTGGCACCACTCTATACTCAAGTAATATACTTTTTTATACTTCTTTATATACTTTTTTCATTCTTCGTTTTAAGGGTTAATACTTTTTATGCTTTTTATACTTATTGCTCCAATGATCTTCAAGTGATTTTACAAATGTATGCATTAACTGTTTTGAATTGTGTAGACATGCTCTATCAATATTTCATAAAAATGATAATTGATATGATATTTGACAAAATCACTGGATATATGGAATACTAAGGAGCACCCTGGATCAGGTAAACATGTGTGCCGAGAGCTAGCGCCATTTTGTCTGACATTAGAGAGTATAGACCAGCGTATTAGCTTCAGAGTGCTTAACATTCTCCAACAAAGACCTCCCTTTAAGATTATGGGGATGTAAATATTGTTAAGGACGCTACAAGTTGCCGGCCAAACACACAATTGTATGATAGATTAAATTACTCTAGATAAAATTAAAGAAATGTCTATAGGCAGTGAAGACTTTTCACAGTCCGGACCTTGCGCAACCGACAATGCTTTAACTGCTATTACAAGAACCTATGTTGTTGAGTTATATATGGTTAAAAATGGCTAGGTAAACAGTTACTAATTTGGAACAGTTAGAAGTTGAAAATATCAAATGCAGCATCCCATTGCAGGTAATATAAATGAAGCAGTAGCAAACAGTTTTATTTCTTTTCTGTTATTTTTTTAATTTAGCATATCAGGGTTGTACATATGTAAAGGATGGATATCAAGGTGAGTCTATAGCGGCTTGTCGGCACCATGACGGTCAACATCTCTGTTGTTGATTTATATCCCTCTTTTTGTGTTTTGAAAACAAAGTTAAAACTGTATCAAAATTGCCACCATGTCAAATGGTGGAAATGGGATGCAAGATCCATTGTTGCAAGGGTCAAAGAAGCCGTGTCATAGAAAGTCATTTAATCCTGAAATAAAATCACACACATTGTCCATGGTGGCCACAACTTCAAGTATTACAAATCTACTGGAGCAAGACAAAGTAAGACATACCTACCGTCAGCATTTCAATTCATCATTGAAGTAAAGAAGGTAACATGCTCAAGGTAACTTCTAAAATTCTAATTACGATATTTTACACATATGATGTTATTTATGTGACAAACATATATTTTTGTTGCTCTCAGAAAGCTTGGTATTTTTCTTCAAGGTACCGTAAAGGCTAGTCCAATTTAAACAGGAGTCTCAGTGCTCAAAGTTCACATGTGACAAAACTAACATCAGCATTTCATACAGGAAACCTGAACTTTTAATAATTTATTTTTCAAAATATGTAAACTTTTCTAAGAAATAATTTTCAAATTTGACATGACACCATCAGGCAAAAATCATATGTACGTTCAAACAGTTCACAATTGTCTTCAAATTTCACATGATTGCAAGGATATGTAGGGATAATACACAGCCTTCCGTTTAAGCACAGTTGACTATCAATCATGCTGAGATAAAGCGATTGATTTTTATCCATTGCCCGGATGGCCATCTGTCCATCCATTACATGTAGACCCATAACTTGATAACTATCATGCCCAGAAAGTTCTCATCTAAGGCCAAGACAGGTCCAGGAAAAATCTCCATGTCATCCCAGCAGTTAGTTAAAATGTGTTAATTCAAGTTATAAAATGCACTAAAAAGGTTTATTTATTGGATTTACTTATCTCATCAACAGAACCAAACCATGATATAACCATGTATATAGCTGGCAACACAAGTGATTGCTATATCAGCTGTCGGCTGCCTAAAGATTTCCTTAAATTATTGACATAATATGCCTGACAATAGGTGTCGAGGTATCCAAGTAACCATTACATATGCACATAATACTGAAATATAAATTAATTTAAGGAAACTTATGGACGATTGAGCCTAATTTATTAAAAAAAGGTAGGTTAACTTAATATTACCAACGTCATCATTGCTTACAACAGGGTAATAATAAAGCATTTCACGTTGTACTGATGATTTTTACATAATGAACAATTAAGTAAATTAAATCTGTCAATTTCATTAAGTTAAGCATTTTAAAGTAAAATTGTATGTATAAAAGGGTTTCTCAATCAATTTAATAAGCTTCTATCTCTATATGGCAATCCCAATAAACGACAGCAGACATTTTCTCCGACATTGTATCAATTTATATAGACTTTCACCAGATTTGTAAAGCAGCTGAATTTTATTTCTTTTCTCAACACAAAGCAGATGAGTCACATGAGCTGACTAATCCATTTTCAGTAAGAAAAACATTAATCTTTTTCAGTAGGCCTGATTTAATCGAAACGTTACTTGAATAATTTCAAAGTCACTGTCTGCAAAATAATTTTCTATATTTACACATAACCTTCCCCCCCCCCCCCCCCCGACTCGACTAATAAAAATGATTATCCAACTGTCACCCAGGGCTATAGAGACGCCAGGAACTATTCACAGCCTCGATTGTTAATTACATCTTCTATTTCGGCATGGTGGGTGGTGTAGCGTGGGTGTAGACTGACCATATAAACCATGCAGTCTAACACCTTTAAGCAAAATATAAAGTGTATAAAAGCGGGGGTTATGCATTACACTCTTTTTGTTGTTAAATAATAAAAAATAGAAATATACTTCCTTTTTTGACGATACTGATTGGGTGAAAAAAGCAAAATTACTTTAAATGCTCTTAGTAATTTTTATAATTAGTTCATAGTGAGTAAATTAGATACAGTCCAGAGGAACAGTCGATCTCAGTGAGGGAGATATCAAATGAGATTAAAGCGCTGAAAAAAAACAGTAAACTTTAGGGTTAGGGGTATCTTTTTTAGTTTTATGTACTACATTTCAGTAATAATTCTAAATTTTATAAACGATTCAATATAGCTCAGCCCCCAACAAATTGCTGGCAATTGATTAAGTAGATTATCTGTATTATAGGATCTGTTTAACGATGTATTTAAGTTTACCAAGATTTAACTCCGGGAAAGTTGTTATTTTTAACATGGCGTCCAAGATGGCTCCCAAGGCCCCGAAATGACCAGTAGTTTTTCTTGATAGATGTGTAATTGTGTTTTGTATCTTTTTTTATTTTTATGTACTACATTTCAGTAATAATTCTAAATTTTATAAACGATTCAATATAGCTGAGCCCCCCAAAAATTGCTGGCAATTGAATAAGTAGATTTTCTGTATTATAGGATCTGTTTAACGATGTATTAAAGTTTACCAAGATTTAACTCCGGGAAAGTTGTTATTTTTAATATGGCGTCCAAGATGGCTTCCAAGGCCCTGAAATAACCACTAATTTTTCTTTATAGATGTGTAATTGTGTTATGTACTGCTAGGTTTTTAAGTCCAGAAATCCACTGGAACCAATGAAAATATCTTTAAGTAGTCATATGACTAGCATATCCAAGATGGCGTCCAAGATGACCGCCATGACCCTAATATGGCCGAAAGTCATTCATTTTTCATCATACAGTTGTAATTCTGGTATCTACTGTTACACTTCTTGGTTTGTGAATCATTTTAAATCAAACAGCACCACTGTGTAGCATGTGACTGGCAAATCCAAGAAAACGTCAAGATGGCTGCCGATTATACATCATTTACATTAAATGTTCATAAGTCAATCTTTATATTATTGCCATTGATTTGGTGCCAATACCTATTATTTTAAGGGTTAAATATTTGCTCAGTGGTAAAATATTCATGAATAAAGCTTGAATAACCGGAAACATCCCAGATCGCCTCCAAATAATTTAACCTCCAAATATATTTTGACGGGTTGAAATATGCCGAGTGGTAAAAATTAGCTTTCGAGAGCGTGCTTGTTATACAAAGATTTCCACATAACAATTTTATACTAATATGGTTAGAAGCGGTTCTTTCATTGGCGCGAGTTTGGTGTCTACCGCTAGGTTTAGTGTCTTAAAATGGAAATCAAGACCAGTAGTAAAATCGTTGAGAACTGAGGTATTCTTAGGTATCAAGCATGGCATCCAAAATGGCAAACAAATACATTGGAAACATCAAAAAAAGGCACTTATCTATTAAATCTGTCATAAAGGTGTTTACTCCAAGAATGTAAGGAACATTACAGCTTGGGCAACTTAAATTACGATTGCACGATAAGCGTCATCTTTGAAACACATTTGTCTGTGTAAACACAATATTTATCTTGTAAAAGTCAAGTGGAAAGTTGCCATTCTTCATCTTTCTCATATTGTCATGTATGTGTTCATTTTCTGCCACACAACCTCTTCTTTCGAAGGTATCAAAATAGAGGAAAACATGCGAAGAAATGCAAAGAATCAATGCATTGGTTATTCAGATATTGGAGCTTTTTTTCATCAAATTTTTAATTGTTTTAGAGGTGGTGGGGGGGGGGGGTGGGGTACCAACGAGCCCCACAGCTAGGAGCATGTGAGTAACAGAGACTTTACCAAGGATATTTTACATTGACCTGGATGTTAGCATAGAAGATCCTCAGTCCAACGGTAACGATTTGTGCCTTGTTACCGGATATAAATAGAGAAAAAATGTGTAAAAAATCGAAAAAATAGGTGGCGCCACCAGCTCGCAGGAAATATTCCATGATTAATATGCATGCAAAGAATCTTGGCGATCAATGGTTTAGTTATTCAGATACTGGAGGATAAAGGTAACAGTGACCAAAATTCCAGTTTCCAAGGAGATTTTTCATGCCCCCCCCCCCCCCCACACCCCGGATGTTAAGTTAGAAGATTCTAGGTCTAACGGATTTGTGCCCTGTTAACTGACGGCCGGACGGACGACGGACAAAGCGTGATCACTATAGCTCAGATGACTTTCAGTAAGCTGGGCCAACCATGTTTTCGGCCTGTAGCCGCAGAATATAGGTCACCATCATCTAATTCCAGGTTTCCAAGCAGATTTGCCTAGGACCTCTACGGTTATATATAGTTAGAAGTTTCTAGGTCTACGGTTACTGTTTGTACCTCAAGCTTAAAAATGGGAAAAAATAAACAGGTGGCACCACACGTCTTCAGGAAATGATGAAACACTTCTTGATTAATATGCATGAAAAAAAAACATGGCAATCAATGCATAAGTCATTCAGATACTGGAGCTTTTGTACCAAATGTTTTATTATTCTGGGGGTACTTTCGAGCCAAATACCCCACAGGATATAGATCACAGTGACCTAATTTCAGGCCTCCAGGAGATTTATTATGTACCTCCAGGGGTATAACGTTAGAAGATTCTATAGGGCTAGAGGATACAATTTGTGCCCCGTTTGACTGACTGGGTGCCCAAAATTCGCTTTTAAGACTAGATATAGGTGTCTGTAACCTAATTTTAGGTTTCCATGGGGACCTCCCTGGATGTACAGTAAGAACTTTCGAGGTCTAATGGTTACAATTTGTGCCCTGTTAACGGACGGAATATTCATTCGAAGTTATCAAAAACTATTGAAAAAATAAGTTATTGAAAAAATAAGTGAAATTTATAAAAAAAAAATACAAGTGGCGCCACCAGTCTTCAGGAAGTGATGAAAACACTCCATGACCAATATACATGGAAAAGAATCATGGCAAGCAATGAATAAGTTATTCAGATAGTAGAACTAGTTGGTCCAGACTTAGGTCCAGTGGTTACGATTTGTGCTCTGTTAACGGCCGACGCGACGGACGGCGAAACGGACGGACGACGGACAAAGCGTGATCGCTGTATTTCAGATGACTTCAGATGAACTATAAACTGGATACAATAAGTAAGGACAAAGCAAAGGGTAGATACAAAAGAAGTCATATATATACATGTTATATATATACATACATATGTTTGTAGCAGTTTTCCAGTATGTACGACAGAGAATTTTCTTACTGGACTCGAGCTAGATCTGGCCTTAATTTCGAGTCCGTGTTCATCAACCTCGAGTTCAATTGCCAAATTCATTTTCCAAAAGTACTTGTTACCCTTGAGTTGCTTCGTTCTGTTTAGTCCTGCACAAACTTTCACAGTCGTAGAACTGTCTTCATCCCTTTCAGTGGACGGGTGACTATCTTGTGTGTCACAGTTGATATTTTAGATTACCGGATGACACAATGACCCGTTTACTTGTATTATTATCTTATTTTGTATACTCTACAACCTAGCGGGAGACATTAAACTGGCGTCTATATATTGTTTAACTGTCCTTAAGTATAGAAAATCAATCAATTCAGGGCAAATGCATGTAATACTCAGAATTGTTCTTTTACTCACTGTCTCATGGAAGCTATTAAAAAGGGCCGCATAAGACAGGGGTGGATGGATAGAGGAATATATAAGGGGGGGGGGTGCTCACATCGCCCCCTGAGCCCCAACCCCGCACCCCCAACCCCCAAATCCGCCCCGTAAGACAAACAAGTGACCCAGGGGTCAGGACGCTCAGCTGACTAGGAAAACATTCACAAAAGGAATTTTATCAATGCCAAATTTTGTAGATTGTATCCCAATTTAACTTAAGGATGGCTCAGAGGATTTGGGTAACAGAGAACTAATTTCAGGTTTCCAAGGACTTTTTCATGGACCTCCCTGGATGTCAAGTTAGAAGATTCTAGGTGCAATGGTTACAATTTGTGCCCTGTTAACAGACAACCACATCTCTGAAGGTCTCAAGAAATGGCGCAAAAATTTGAAAAAATAAGGTGCCACCAGTCAGCAGGAACTGACAAAAAACTCCATGATAATTGTATATGCAAAGAATCATGGTCATGAATTCATTAGTTGTTCAGAAACTTGAGGTTTTATATAAAATGTTTAATTATACTGATGGGTACTTAAAAGCCCTATAGCTAAAAGGATATGGTTTACAGAGACGTAATTTCAGATTCCCAAGGAGATTTTTCATGGAAGTATCTGCATTTTAATTAGAAGAATCTAGGTGGAATGATTACGATTTGTACCCTGTTAACAGACGACTGCATTTTGAAGGTCTCAAAAATAGAGAAAAAATGCATAAAAATTCGAGAAAAAAAAAATCCTGGTTGCACCACCAGTCTGCAGGAACTGATGAACGATCCTTGATGAATATGCATGCAAAGAATCATGGTGATTAATGCATCAGTTGTTCAGATACTGGAGCTTTTGTAAACAATCTTTAATTATTCTAAGAGGGCGGGGGGGGGACCTCCGAGGATGTCAAGCTAGAAGATTACAGGTCTGGTGGTTACGATTTGTGCCTGGTTCACGGACGGACAGACGGACAGACAGACAGACGGACGGACAGACAGACAGACGGACGCCGGAGAAAGGGTGATCGCTATAGCTCAGATGACTTTCAGTCATCTGAGCTAAAAGCAGGTATACATTTTAATGTCATGTATATATCTAGCCACTGTAAACCTGTGAGGATTTCTGTCCTCATAAAGGACAATTGACAATTGACAGTTTTTAGATAACGTTTGGCAACTTGGCTCCCGGACTATCATACAAAGCAGGGGATAAAACAAATGGACATCTGGACGACTGAAGTGTATAACCGCTGTACGAGGAGCGTAGGGTGAACTATGCCCTGTTGGATGGAAGGACATAGCAGCATTCCCAGTGTAGATATTATTCCGCCTATCCTTTATAACTTACATTGGCTAAGTATTGACTACAATTTTCGTATTTCCATATATTGCGATATGTGAAAGATATTGTCACACACATTTAATTTTTTTTAATTTAATTAATTTACTTAATTAAATTAATGCTTGTCAATTAATTACACATTTCCCATGCCATGCATCATGATCACCCCAACGATATTGTTCTAACAATATTATACCATTTTCTCTCCAATCACCCACCTCAAACAAAGAAAACCGTTCAGTATGCGTCTGATGACTCGTCAGCAAATGAACGTAGTTCAGATTCTGTAGGTAACGCAGGTCTCCGTGGAGTATTGATTGTACAGGTAAACGGAATAAATATACTGAGTAAATACAACAGGGAACCTGTGATCTGAAAAGCTAATCTTTTATAGATATTTTATTTTTAAATGGAAAGCAGATCTGTAATTTATTTATTGCTTTAACGCTCGCAATGGTAATTTCAGGAGTGATGCTTTGTTATTTGGGTATTTTATTGTCAATTGTACTAAAAGAAACAAGATAAAGACGTCTGTAAAGAAAGCTCGTTGGTTGAAACTAAAATATGTATATAATTAAATATTAACAAAGATGGATATATATATATGTGTGTGAATATATATATATATATATATATATATATATATATATATATAAATTACAGTGTCCATTATACAGGCGCCATCTGTTTGCGACGGCAGACAGTAAGTACTTGGTACTAATCAACATCCACGCAGGGATAAGGTCTTTTGTGCACAATGTATATTCCAGCAGGGGCGTAGCCGGGGGGGGGGGGGGGGAGGGAGCGCAGGGGGTCAATGCCCCCCCCCCCCATCGGTCACATCCAGTACTCCCCGTCTTCCAGAATTTAACTAAGTCTTATATATATATATATATATATATATATATATATATATATATATATATATTTATATATATATATATATATATATATATATAGAAGGTAGTGTTACCCTCCGATGTAAAGTGCTCTATGGCCTACATATATATATATATATATATATATATATATATATATATATATGCATTTAGTTGCTTTTGCTATCATACAATGGCGAATCCTGAAGGAGCGCCTTCGGCGCGCGGCCCCCCGTTGAGCTCATTTTATCTTATTTTCCAATTTTCGTGATTAATTTTCGTTTTTCATATTTCTTTTAATTTATCAGCAATTAGATTTTATTTAAGTTATCTGCAGTTTATTACTTTCAAAATTCATTAGTTCAGGATGAGGATATTAATGAATAGCTGCAGAACAACAGGCCCTGGTTGAGGTCGACCGTAAATTATCTCACGGCTCCTCTGGTGATACCGGTACTCGAACTCACGATCTGTGCTCTTAGGAATTTGTGTGCTGTCGAGACCACGGACCCAGGTAAAATGCAAAGCTTACCATAAGACTTAAACTTATTAGTTATGTCACTCCGAGCGTTACATTTAAAAGAAAATATTTTGCAAATTATAAACGTAAATGCGCCTTTTCGCCTTTGACTTGTTTTAAGGCGATTCAAATTTTATATCCTAATTTTGAAGAAATATAAATATTAAATATTGAACCTCTCTACAGTTTGACTACACAACGCAACGACATAATTAAACCGTTTTTCAAGAACAGGAAATCTTCATGTTTTTGTGAAAATTGCCTAAAAATGTCCTCTTTACATTACATTTTTTTTAATTTCCAAATATAGGAGGAGGACACCACCTCCCATACCCTCCCCATGTACCTGACACTAACCATAATGAAACCATGGTCTATAATTGAAAAAATTTCATACACCAAAATATATAACGTATAATAATAATAATAATAATAATAATAAACTAAACTATAAATAAACATACGTATACGCGTATGAATAACGGTTTTCTTACATATTACCCCCCCCCCCCCCCCCCGTTTTCGAATTTCTGGATCCGCCACTGATCATGGCCTCCTCCCCTCCCTCAATCCTAGCTAGGCCCCTGTAATCCCTGCTGGCGGTCATGGTGTTTGAACTGATACCCGTCTCACTAGTATAATCAGTAAATGTAAACAACATGTGACTCTCGATCCTTTGGCACACATGTCTTATTTTATGAGGGTTAAGCCCCAACTCATTCAGGTAATCCTTTTGCACAATATTGAAAAGGCAACAATAAGTGTCGCTGAACTATCACTATCAACTTCCGCAACTAGTAAATATATACATGACAAATGACGGACTCGTAGCTGGAACAAACGTGCTGGAATTCGCGGTTAGTGTGGAGAACTTTTATTTTGGGAAGTTTAATCTTGTAAATAAAGAAATTTTCAACAAAAAGGCGTATGATCATGCTTGTTAAGCGGATAATTCTCCGGAATTTGGACTTTTGAAAAAAAAAGTGGTCTTGCCCGCGTAGCCTCGGAGTTTATTACCTAGTTCCTTTATAACTGGTATATCGCCAATATTCAATGTGTTTACCGTTTCTAAGCCATTTTAGTGTTGGAAACTAGTGTCTGTGATTCAAAGGCAAATCGAGTCAATTCCTGTATCGCGTACAAGTTGTAGCGATATTACGGCCCAGTGACATTAAAGAGTCTATGACCGGCGTACGTACTGGCTGGCAGAGTTCCTTTATACCCTTCAGCGAGGAACACACTTTAAGCCGCTATGGGGATGTAAATATTTTCCTCATTTCTGACAAATGCTCGTAGCCTACAAATACGCTGTCACTTGAAATAAACCAGACAAATCGTTAGCTGTATTAGTATACTTTCTAAAACAGCCGAGCTAGCATAAGCCAAAAATTTCTGATTTAACTCAGCATATTGGTAAATCCCCTCTACGTGTCTGTTGAATCTCTGACCGCAAAAACACAAGCATGGCTCGCACGGGTTACTGGAGGCAGCCAACATACGGGATACAGGAATTGACTCGTTACCATCGAGACGGAGTTTCAGTTTGGGTTAATTTGTGAGTTCACATGTATACTTTTGTGTTGATATATTATTCGTAGCCTAAGGCCGTGTCCGCACCTGGTTCGCATCAAAACCGGTTTATACTAAACGGCTTACTTTAGTCTCAAAGTAGTCTGCCGATTCAGGCCTGCAGCAGATATAAGAACACTCCCTTGCGGAACGCCTACAAGGGCAGTATCAAGGGTAGCGGCCAAGGCCGTTCGCTGAAACAGGACTCATTAAGACTAGAAGCTGATATGCCTGTACGCACTAGAAACCGGTTTTCTATAAACCAGACTACTCTAGACCGCCTAACCAGTGGACTACAGTAAAACGAACTGATGCGGATTAGTGGCATAGTGCTGACAGAGTAAACCGATTCACGGTCCGGATTATTTGCTAGTGCGGATACGGCCTAATATTAAGATTATAGGCTGTTTACCACTTAATGAATGAAACATGTTGGATGACCACTGCAATACATTTCTCGATATAACTTGTATCACGACTCAAGTAAGGCTTACCAGCCCAATTTTAGTGCCCACTGGGTAGACTTTCACTGCTAGTACAAGCTGGCTATCGTCCAGTAACCATGCTCGCATTCATGCGGTCAGAAATTCAAAGAAACATGCAGAGGGATTTACCAATATTCTGTGTCAAAGCGGGTTTTTTTTTCTTGCTCATGGTAGTTGTTGTTAGAAAGTATAATAAAACAGCTAAAGATTGGTCTTGTTTATGTCAAGTGACAGTGTACCTGTAGGCCATGTGGTTTTTTTTGTCAAAAATTAAAATGTTTCATCCTCGTAGCGACACTCAGCGCGGTCCTCCTGGAAGGATGCAAAGATCGCCGCTCTAAGTTCTAAGGCTAAGTACGAAATCCTTATACGATTTCTTAACGACATAGAAATTCTATAACATTTTGTATTGGATGTATGCATCAGTTTGAGAAATGAAGCAAAATGTTTTATTTTGGATTGAAAGCTTAAAAATTTCCATTTACTGTCTACTGGTAAATCAATAAAATAAAATTAATTTCGCCAGCTCTCGCCGTATTTTTTTTTTCTCAGAGTCCCTAAAACAATTAACTTTTATGAACGGCTTGAATTAAAATGACCAACATGACATAATAAATATGAGAGAGAGAGAGGGAGGTGATAAACTCCATACATTTGCCTCGAAGGCATCATTGAAGGTGATCATTCTTTGTATGAAGTAAGAATAGGAACAGGCCAGTCATATATATATATATATATATATATATATATATATATATATATATATATATTTATATATATATATATACCAATAGATTATATATTTGCAGAACGAGCGGGGTGCTAAGAGCTGGTACATAGCGATCATTAAACACCTTCGTAAATTATCACTATATATATATATATATATATATATATATATATATATATATATAAATATATATATATATATATATATATATATATATATATATATATGCAATGAACTGATCATATATGTTAACTTAGTTTTATTTCATCCAAATTGTATTACAGCACTATTTCGTGTAAGCTGTTACAGGTGCCCTTTTTATTGTGTGCACAAGTCTTACAGATGTCTTTTTTGTTGTGTGACACGGGCGTTACTCAGGTTGTGGCTTCCTCGCCTGGCCGGGTATTGCACTCTCAGGTTAATCCGTACTGGTTGAACTCTCGTTGTCATGCTAGCTTGGGGCTTTCTCGCCTGGCCGAGCTCACGTGTTAACCCTAATATGTTGAGACACGGCATTCGTTGTTCTGGTATGTTCTTTGAATGTGTGTACTGTGTTAGATTCTTTAGAATGTTCGAGCAATGGAAAATTCTCGGCTTGGGGCGAGAAGTAATAAATAGGGGGCTGTGTTTTAAAGCAGGGGGGGGGGGTGAGAGAATATTCCAGCGGACACAGACGTGTGTATGTCAGTTTGTGGGACCTATCCGATTATCCAGTAATTTCAGGGGTTCTACTATTACTTAAATTTAACAATTTAGTGTTGCCTGTCTCAAGTTTACTTTCTGGATTGTTACAAGAGCTTTACATTGGAATGTTATTCTCCGAGAGAATTTGTGTGAACTTTTCATCCGGCTTATACATTTTAAAGGACTTATCGCCGTGACAGTGGTATCCAGGTACGGTGCACTTTGTTTATTTTACTGTGTATTTGTATTGATTTGTTGTTGTACTGTTGTTATACTGTGTAATTGTACTGATTAAGTGTATTGTAATGTTAGGGTTGTTTTAAGAATAAATTATAGTTATTTGTTAACCAGAAAAAACACTGACTTCCTTTATTCATTCCCCTACACATTTCGCGCTGCCTAGTGTGACAGAATCTGATTTTTTTTTATCTCCATTACAAAATATATGTTCATATCTCCAATATGATAAAGCACCATCACTAGGGATTATTGAATTCCTTGTTATATGAACGATATCAATTAAATATGAATTATAATTGCAATAATAATAACAATTATAATGAACTATGGATAAACATGTTGTATCGAGAGAACTCCAGCAAAGTGTTATCTGTGAATGTTAAGACGTGTTTCCACGTGCTCGTATATTCATGTGTATATATGAGTAAAAATGCTAATAAACCCATGTAAGCTTGTATGTGTATGTGCATGGGTATATGCGTGAACTGGCAGAAGTGTGTGATGGTGGAGTAGCGACACCTGGCGCCTGTTGGAGACAGCAGGTCTCCCTTAAAAAAACCTGATGTTTCAAACGCCTTTCATTTTCACCCTGAATCCCTCAATTTGGATCACGTTGACCCTACTAAGTCAACGACAGTGCAACCGTTACAAACAAAGAGAGTATTTTGTCAGATGATACCTCGGTTGATCCTGGTTACAAAATTGGTGAACAAGAAAACCAAAACCATTTGTGGTCGGTGTTAATCTTTTTCTCAAAGAATCAGCCGTCACATGTCAGAAAAGACCACAGAGTTACGAAACCATACAAGTTCGATGTATATATTATATGTTATATATTCCATGTAAGTTTAATGTATCACATACATGGTAGCAAATACTGAAATTTTTTCAGTGCTACAAAGACATAATTTCTATCAATATACATGTAGTCAAGAAACTAGATAAGTTTAATTTATCATATACAGAATATCAAATTTTGAAAATTCTACAACGCTACAATGACACAAATTCTATCCACATATCTGAAGTCACGAAGCCATATTAGTTTAATATATCATATACAGAGTAACAAATTATAGATCAATCTCTCTCTCTCTCTCTCTCTCTCTCTCTCTCTCTCTCTCTATATATATATATATATATATATTTAATATATCATATACAGAGTAACAAATTATAGATCAATCTCTCTCTCTCTCTCTCTCTCTTTATATATATATATATATATATATATATATATATATATATATATGTATATGTATATGATATATATATATATATAATCATACACTTATATTAGTTAAAAATCAGTAGTTCTATAAACAAACATTATCATTGACGTGAGAGGCCAGACAATCATTCACGAGCTTTACAGACGCCTGAACCTTGTTTCGGTTAGTACATTACTCCTGAAATTACCATAGCCGGCGTTAAAGCAATAAATAAATAACATATTCGCATCCCATCTAAATGTAAAATATCCGTATAAAGCCAGCTTTTCTGATAACAGGTTCCATGGATGTAATCACTCAATATATTTGTTCTGTTTACCTGTACAATCAATACTCCACGGAGACCGGCGTTATCTGCAGAATCTGAACTACGTTCATTTGCCGACGTGTCATCAGACGCATACTAAACGGTCTTCCTTGTTTAAGGTGGATGATTGGAGAAAAAGTGGTATAATATTTGTTGTACAATATCATTGGTGTGATCAGGTAAGCCAGTCTTGCAACAACATATTACACGAAACTACCTATAGTCGTAAAAATGTCTGACGAAACCTGACTCCTCTTTATTTATATATATATATATATATATATATATATATATATATATATATATATATATATATATATATATCACATATTTCAATATATTAAAATACGAGAATTGTAGTCGATACCTAGCCCAGGTACGTTGTAAATGATAGGCGGAATTATATCTTCACTGGGAATGCTGCTATGACATGTCCTCCCATCCAGCAGGGCAGTTCACTCTAAGCTCCTCGTACAGCGGTTATACACTGCAGTCGTCCAGATGTCATTTTGTTTTAACCGCTGCCATGTATGGTAGTCCGGGAGCCAAGTTCAAGCAAAAGTTCTCTAAAACTCAGTTAATTGTCCCTTAAAGTACAACACATTTTTACAAGCTAGGTATTAGGATGATTTTTGGTAGGGTCTGCTTGGGGTCGGCTCTTGCAAAACGTCTCACATCGCTCGAAAAAGTGAGCCTATTGAGAAAAAATATGAATTTATGAACCGACTTATGGACACCTTTAATCCGAATACTCTGTCACCCTGAAAGTAATCAATAAGTGTTTGGCATGTACGAAAGTTATGACTACTTTAAATGGATACGCAATTAAGACAATCTAACCAATTTTTTTTTTACATTTACTGCTATATAAAGTACCCCATACTCCTAAGAATTTGCAAAAAAAAATCCACCTTTTTGTACATTGAAGTTTCACCAGACACCGTTTATGAGGACAAAGCTCCTCACAGGTATATACAGTAGATATAGATACTTGACATTGAAATGCACACCTGTTTTGTATTATATGGCCCTTTCCGATAGCTTCCAGGAGAAAGTGAGTATTGCATGTATTTGCTCAACTGTTTCAAACAGGTAAAAATATGAATAACCCCCCCAAAATTGTGAGAATTTAAGTTGATTTTCTGTACTATTAGACAGCTTTACAATATATCTTAAAAGTTTACCGAAAATGGACTCTGGGAAAGTTGTTAATTTCAATATGGCGTCCAAGATGGCCGCCGAGACCCTCAAATGGCCATAACTCATTGATTTTTATCTTAGTTGTGATTCAGGCATCTGCTACTAGATTTTCTGGGTCCAGAAATCCAGTGGGTCCAATAAATTCATTTAGATGGCTTTCAAAATGGCTGCCAAGATCTGAAAAAAATGACTATAAATCATTTATTTTTCATCACAGAGTTAATAAACTCGGACCTGTCCGTGGAGAGGTTATTCCAAATCTAGTTCAAGGCCAGTATGAAAAACCTCTGTTGTAGATACTTGAAACTGCTCCTAACATATATATGTATATGAAACATGTATATGTATAATTGTTGCTTTTATATCTACACTTTGCCCTACTCTTTGTGTCTATTTTTTAAATTGTCATGTCTGCTGTGAGTTCAGCAGTCTATTTTTGATCTTCATTGACGACTGTATTTTGCAGGGGAATCCTCGTGATTACAAGAGTACCGCTGGTTCTGCCTTGTTCCTCTTTTGGCCTTCTGGCATGTTTTATCGGCGGTTTCTGTTTTGCCAACATGCCAACTCCTACTCTTGGCAGGTGTTAACCGTGTTGGAATTATTTTACTTTTGCAGGCATTCCTGGGGCCTTCTTTGCTTTCTGAGTTCTCCATAACGGAGTTGCTTCATCAAAATGAGGTCCAATCTAGTAAAACTGCGCGTTTATAATCCTTTCCTCTATGATTTACAACAACATCTTCCAAGAAATAGACAAAAGAGATACACCTTTTCCGATTTGTTGTATGATTCGCTGCCTTTGCTATTAGTGCAGGAGCATATTAGTGGTGTCTATGATATATTGTGTTTTGACCTCTTCCCCTGAGATACCGCATGCACAGAATGTTATCAGGTCATAATGTTCTTCGGTAACTTCCACAACCTACTGTATCATAGAACAGGGGTCATTGCTTTTGATACTGGGTCACTGAAGGATCTGATCCAGTGTGTCTGCATTGAATGTGGAAGGTTTCATTATGAGGGAAAGGAAATGCTGAAATTCCTCTTCCACCTCTTATTGATGACACTCTTCACTTACAATCGGACATGAAGTGTGTAGAGAGGAGGGGTGAAGAAAATGTAGAGGTCATAGTTTCAGCCCAGTGCTGGACTTTGTCAGCCTTCCTGTCTCACCATGCTTCATCCTTCACCATGCTGCTTGGGTATGACTCTTCAGCTCCTTATAACAGTTCTCTTTAGAGATGGAATATATACTGCGAGGCATTGAATGATTATTGTTTATCCTCTAGAAGGTATTTGATAGCCTTCTATTTCTCGAACGCCTCCAGTTTATTTTGTATTTATGTGATTATCTTAAAGGTCTTTGTTTTCTACAGAATGATCCTAACAGGCCCTTCGAGTTAGATAGACCATTGCCATTTGGTCAAAGCATACCTCTCCAATTTCTGGAGTCGGTCCTGAGTCTGACATTTCAGGTTTAATCTGATCAATAAAGGGGGTGGCATTCGCTGGGTGTTCAGGATCTCCAAAATGGGTTGCTCGCGAGTTTCGGAGTTTAGGCACTGATAAATCTTGCGTTGCAAAAGAGGTTGGGAGGTTGCAGTGCTTCGTCAGCTGATTATTGAGAGTTTGTGGACTGATAGCTGTTCAAAGTGTTGGTTTAATGACAAATCTACTCATCTACTTTGCTTTTCCTTTCCATAAGAAATGTTATATCATTCACTAAATTGTACTGTCTTTAACCTAACCATTATATTATCGTATGGACTTGGACCATAGGTGACATAGTTGTTACAAATTAGGGCTGGGAACTGGAAGATAAAGAGTTGGTTCTGGCAGTCATTGATTTAGCTCTTGATATTCTTCAGAAGATGATGTATAGCAGCTGCTTAAAATTATGATGTAGCTGCGGGACAATCAGATTTTACCATGTCCCAGCGTTTTTTTGGACATGGTGAATGAACACATGCAAGACAATTTCAGAAAGATTAAAAGTGTTAATATTCCACTTTACTTTGATGACAGAAATAGTATCTCTATATACAGACATCTGTGTTTCAAAGATGACGCTTATCGTACAGTCGTAATTAAAGTTGCCCAAGCTATAATGTTCCTTACATTATTTGAATTAACACCTTTATGACAGATTTAATAGAAATGAGCCTTTTCAGATGTTTTACTGTATTTGTGGCCATTTTTGATGCCTTTGTCGATATTTAAGAATACCTCAATACTCAACCATTTTACTACTGGTCTTGATTTCTATTTTTAGGCCCTTATCTAGCCATAGACACCAAACTCACGTCAATGATAGAACCGCTTCTTACCATATAAGTATATAATTGTTGGGCGGCAATCTTTGATGCTATCTTGTATACATAGGTAACCAGCAACTAAAGCATTTAAAGTAATTTCGCATCTTCACCCAATCAGTATCGTCAATAAAAGGGAAGGGATCAAGTATTATTCTATCTTTCTTTATTTAACAACAAAAAGTGTGTAATGCATAATGGTTAAATGTCATGGACAATCGGGTTTTAAAATGCTTGTCTCTCCTCTGGCGACGCTGCTCAATTCGATCGCGGGTTGTCATGGCCCGTCAAAGATCGGTCGTTTTCTCCCAGTTCTCTGATTCTTTCATCCCTACAGACGACTGAATACCGCCATCCAAGCCATTGAAAGAGCCTCTTGCTAGTTATTATACAATCAATGTAGAATGATTAAAGATATATTTAATGCTGTTGGCCACTTTTCAGATGAGTACTTATTATTATACTTATTATACAATATTAATATTTGAAAAGGGTTTTTTTAGCTAAGTTGACTATAAGTCATCTGAACTCTAGCGGTGCTTTTTGTCCATCGTCTGTCCGGCTAATCTTCCATCTGGCTGGACATACGTTAAGAGGGCAAAAATTATTTCCACCTATTGATAGGTGGAGATATTTGTTTCGGCCATTATTATCTCCATGACATTTACAAAAGTATAGTTAGTAATTGTTTCTGACCAGAAAGTTTGCAAACAGTTAAATAGGGTCAAAAATTTCTAAACCCCATTGTTACATTTCAAGATGGCCTTATATTAAACCCCCGCTTTAATGCCCTTCATATTTTGCATAAAAGTGTTTCAATATTTTATGCATGTATATGTCGCGGATTAATTCAATTTCACGTAATTAGAAGAAGTCAAGGACCAATAAATATATTAAATCAATTTATTAACTTTATATTTTAGTGTACACCAGAAATTAGAACTGAATTATCAGTTATATGCTTACATATGAAATCTTTAACATAAATGTCACACTACTTCGAGAAATGCAATTTTTTTTTTCATGTATGCACTAATTTTTATTGTGCACCCATATGAATATAAGGCGTTAATCCAGAATATCTGAAAAAAATATTACGCTTAATTTGACCATGTGATAAACATTTTAAACAGGCAAAAACATATAGCTACAGCACCCATGTTAGACTGCATGGTTCATATGGTCATCAACCCCTCGCTCACCCACCCACCATTCCTGGATAGAAGGTGTAATTAACCATACAAGGCTGTGGATAGTTTCTAGTAGCCGTGACAACCCGGCTCAGTAGGCAATCGGATAATTGGGCTAGTAAGCCTACTCGAGTAGTGATACAATCAATATCGAGGATTATATCGCAGTGGTCTTACATCAGGTTGCATTCATATTGTGGTAAACGACCTATAATCTCAATATTAAGTTGGAATGATGTATCAACACAATATATACTTGTGAGCTCACAACCCAAACTGAAACACCGTCTCCATGGACACGGTTCATTTCCTGTATCGCTAGCAAGCTGCCTGCGTCCTGTAAACCGTGCGATGCATGCTTGTGTTCATGCGGTCATAAATTCAACAAACATGCCGAGGGGTTTACCAATGTGCTGGGTTAAAACGGAACTTTTCTCGCTCATGTTTGGTATTATTAAAAAGTACACAAAAATGCTAACGATTGGCCTAGTTTATGTTGATCGACAGTGTACCTATTGGCCATGAAGCGTTGTCAGAAATGCATCTTCATGAGGGCTTATAATGCGTTCATAAGACTTAGATGTAAAGACACTCTGGCGCCAGTAATCTGGTCGTAATGCCAGAGGGTCGATATGACGATAAGTTTCTGGCGGTCTCTATAGCCTTTGGTTCAGTTTTATTAGTCGAGGGAGGAAGACAATTTATAAATATACAAAATATTTGTTGATTTCGGAACAGTGTCTTTAAAATATTTCCAGTAACGTTTCGATTTATTCAGTCCTACCGATAAATATGATGTTTTTCTTAGTGAAAAAAATAATCAGCTCATGTGACTCATCTGCTTTGTGTTGTCATGTGAAAAGAAATATAGGCCTCATTAAGCTGCTTTACAAATCTTGTGAAAAGTCTTGATTAATCAGTACAATGTCGGGGAAAATGGCGACTGCTGTCTGATTAACTCTTTTATGCATGATATTTTTCTATATAATGCTTAACCGAATGAGACTGACAGCTATAGTTTACTTCTTTTTACATTATCTATATAATGACCATCAGTACTGCATGAAATGCTTTATTATCACCCCATTGTGAGCAATGATAATGTTGGTAATATTTAGTTGACTTGCCCAATTCTTTAATAAATAAGTCGACCATAAGTTTACTTAAGTAAATTAAATTTCATTTTTTTTTTCGTGCATATTTAATGGTTACTTGGATACCTCGGCATTTATTGTTTGGCATATTTTGCTTTAATTAAAGTAAATACAGTTTACCCAGAAAAAAATAATCTTTTCGTGCATTTTATAACTGGAAGGTACACTTTTTAACTAACTGCTGGAATTGCATATAGATTTCTCATGGACCTGTCTTGACCGTAGATGAGAACTTTCTTGGTCTAACAGATATAAAGTTATGTGTCTACATGTAATGGATGGACAGAATGCAATCAAAGAAATGGATACAAATTCATCGCTATATCTCAGCATGATTGATAGTCAGCTGTGCTTAAATGAAAGACCATGTATTATCCTCAGATGTCCTTGCAATTATACAAACTTTGAAGACAATTGTGAACTGTTTTAAAGTACAGATGATTTATGCCGGATGGTATCATGTCAAATGTGTGAAAATGTGTGAATTATTTCCATTAATAATGTTTACAGATTTTGCAAAATAAGTTATTAAAAGTTCAGGTTTCCTGTATGAAATGGAATCCTTGCTGATTATAGATATTCACACGGGAATTTTGAGTCCATAGACCCCTTTTTAAATTAGGAAGCCTTTACAGTACCTTAAAGGGAAACACCAAGCTGTCTAAGAGCAACAAAAATATGTATGTCTCCAAAAATACATTATCTGTGTAAAATAAAGTATATAAATTTTTAGAAGAGAACCTGAGCTTGTTACCATCTTCTGTTGCTTCTATGTCCTTCCAAGATGAATTGCATTGCTTACGGTATGTCTTAGTTTGTCTTGCGCCAGTATATTTGTAATACTTGATGTTGTGGCCAACATGGACAATGTATGTGTATTTTGTTTCTGGGTTAAATAACTTATTTTGACACGGCTTCTTTGACCCTTGCAGCAACGGATCTTGCATCCCATTTGCACAATTTGACATGGTGGCAGTTTTGATACAGCTTAAACTTTGTCTCCAAAACACAAAAAGAGGGATATAAATCAACAACAGAGATGTTGACTGTCATGTTGCTGACAAGCCGCTATAAGCTCACCTTGACATCCTTTATATATGTACAACCCTGATAGGCGAAATAAAAAATTTAAAAGAAAAGAAATAAAAATTTTTAAGACTGCTTCATTTATATTACCTGCAATGGGATGCTGCATTTGATGTTTTCAACTTCCAACTGTTCCAACTAAGCAACTGTTTGCCTAGCCATTTTTATCCTTAAATGTGCATGTATATTACTCAACAACATAGGTTCTTGTAAAAACAGTTAAAGCTTTGTCGGTTGCGCAAGGTCCGGACGGTGAAAGGTCTTGGCTGCCATTAGACACCTTTTTAATTTAATTTAGAGTAACTTAATCTAACATACAATTGTGTTTTGGGCCGTCAACTTGTAGCGTCCTTAACAATATTTACATCCTCATATCCTTAAAGGGAGGTCTTTGTTGGAGAATGTAAAGCACTCTGAAGCTAAAACGTTGGTCGTATATACTCTCTAATGTCAGACAAAATGGCGCTAGCTCACGGCACACATGTTTACATGATCCACGGTGCTCCTAAGTATTTTATATACCCAGTGATTTTGTCAAACATCAAATAAACTGTCACAAATATTGAGAGAGCATGTCTACTTAATTCAAAACAGTCAATGTATACATTTGTAAAATCACCACTTGAAAATGATTTGAGAAAAAAAGTATAAAAAGTATTTACCCTAATAACGAAAAATGAAAAACAGTATAAAAAGAAGTGTTTCATAAAAAGTACATTACTTTAGTATATAGTATATATTGTATATACACTAAATTTTGTCAAGTCGTTACACTTGTTGATACCTTGTGGCCACAGATTTAAGCAACATGATTACAGTAAGCCTGTATAGTCAGACCAACCGGACGGAATGGCATCAATTCAGATTTTGCCTTATCAGACAGGTCCGGTATATCACCGACGTGAACACTTTCAGTTCACCAAAGGGTGGTCTTAAAAGACAGGTGTTGTTAATAGAAAGGTGGTCTTTCAGACTGAATCCATTGTATTTTCAGTGCAGACAAACATGAGGACAGGGCAGTACAGCTTGCTTATCTGGACAGTGTATATCCTCAGATTTCCTGCTACTGATGTTCGGGCAACTGACATCCGGAAAGTTAATTCTGGTAAGTGTTATGATGGAAAAAAAGTTAAATCATAGATAATGACGATAGTTTCATGTTACTATTAACACTTTATTTTTAGTTTTTTTTCTGTTTGTCAACATTGGCGCATGAACTACGTTTCCATATGGTTTGTAGCTAAAACGCTTAAACATCCGTCACAGAGGCCTCATAATAACTTTTCTTAACAAAATTTACCAACTTTTCATTAATTTATGAGTAATTACATAACTTCTACAGTACAGGTAGGTGAATTGCTGGCGTTATTTCCTCTGGTCATACAAGAAATTAGGTCTTGGTAACATGTGGAGAGTTTCAATTCAATTTCATAGCTTTCACCTATCTAAAGATATAATGCCGGGTTTAAAGAGTTGACAGTACTCTGTTTGTTTGCCACGTGAAATTTACAGAACAATATTAAGGTTAATATTAATTAAAACATTTGTTTAAGATTATAATGAATTATTTCAAACACAGGAATACTATCCTGGGGAAAATGGTCCTCATTGGACCAATGTATCGGAGGGCGGAAGTCAAAATATCGTTATGGTGTAAAATCCGGAAAACTTAACTTATTTCATAAAGAAACCATCGTGTGCCATTGCAAAACTGTTGATTCCATAACTACAAAACAGAAATCAACTTATCTTAAGAAGAGACATGTATCAGACAATTCAAATAGGACTGGTCTTGAAACGAACAGGCTTGATTCCATTCTCTTAAATTTGACAAAGTCCGCAGCAAATAATATGGAAAACAATTTCACTGAAAGCAATGGGGCAGGTATCAAACCTACCAGCTTGGAGGGATCAATCGATGAAAAGAAGAGAGTATCCTCTAACCATACAAGCCTGACGAAGGAAAAAACTCCCAACAGAAAAATGTTTACTGTAGGTGAAAATGATCATGAAATCGCAATGGACAACGGCCGGGCAGACACCCGTATGCAGAACAATGGTAACACAACCATAACAGCCAGCTCCTCATCAGACATTGAAGTAAGCCAGATAGAAGATGATCCTGAATGCAAACGAAAGGTCAAAGGTACGTTTATCATACATTTATAAACATACTTATACGAAAGCACGTTAGTTGCAATAAGTGTGAGGATGCCTTGTTTTGTCAAATAAAAAATAAGACTTGGGCAAGGTCCCTGTTATGAAAAATTACATACTTTGAGGTATAATTTATCTTATAAAAACGCCGGATCACGACCGTTGCCCCAGGGATTATAGATACATTGATTTATATTAAATTACAAGACGATAAATTCTGATGACAAATCAGATTTAAATTATGATCAAGATTGAAAACTGACGTTTTGATAAAGATGCTCTCATATCAACAAAATTTATATATAATGATTCCCCATATTATGTGGCGATAATAACGAGTAAAATGAAACACAGGAAGGGAACTGTTGTCCTCTTTGCCCCATAAAGGCAGCAAAGTTCATTATTTTTATTATTTTTGGGGGTGGGGTGGGGTGTCCATACCCTTGTGTCCCCCACATTTACTCACCAACCAAGATCTATGAATAAGGGAAAAATTGCTTGCGTATATCATGACATTGTAAAATTGCGTCATGTACATTTTATGATAACTGTGTTTTGTGTGCACTTCTTTCTACAAGAAATAAGTTGTCCTGGTGAATTTTCGCGGAGCTTTTCCTGTGGACGCATGTTTAAAAACGGAACGTGGTCGTCATCCTGCTACAGTATTGTGAACCTTGTATCTTTTTGGGAATCGGCCGTCAGAAGTTGTCAGAGGATGTTCAACTCGAAACTCGTCAGCATAGAATCCCGTTTGGAGAACATATATGTTGGAAAAATTCTGAAAGAACTGGGAGGTACAATTTTATAATAAACAAATTAAACATATACCATCTTCACCCCGAAACGGTCTACGTTTATGCGAATAACTGATTCTCATATCTAGAATAGAGTTTAGCCTATTAATATATACTCGTAACCGTTATTTGCATGCATACATAACTTTTAACACATTATTATTTTTTTTATTCGAAACTTTTCAAAACCATTTTTTTCAATTTTTTTTTTTATAAAGAACCGGGTTATCGATACTGGACATCAGGATCAGATGAGAAGGAAGAGGGTAGCTGGGAATGGACGGCAACTGGTGAACCTGTAACCTTCACAGACTGGCTCAGTCATGAATAATTCGGATAATGAAGACTATCTCGCTGTTGGAACGGAAAGGTCCTCAGCGGTGACTTATTGGACTGACAAGAGTCAGAGAAGAATACTCCATTATATTTGTGAAATCAGTGTTAGGGATTCAGAGGTTTAATCATCTGCTGGGACTGCCTTGTGTCCGCATACACTGGTTCCTCACTATCATGCACATTACATGAAGCACGGCTTTTTAATTAATATTTAGAAATAAATGCTCTCGAAATCAAATCATGTAGGTTTATAAGAGTGTGACATACAAAAGTGAAATACTGATTTAACATAACCGACTGTCGAACAAACTTGTACTTTAATAATTTTGTTTCCTAAAGTTGGTTGTCAGAGACCCCCAAACAATACCTTTACTTTTTACTTAAATGTAACCAGTATTCTTAATAATTTGTCACCATTGAGATAGAACAACCCGTTCCTTTTTTTTAAATATATCACAATTGGCTTGAGGTATAAAAACGTATTTTCTGTTTTATACATAATATCCATTTGCGTACATATATCCATTAACATACGTGTAAACACACACACACACACACACATATATATATATATATATATATTTATATATATATATATATAAAGTGAATATTATTGTTTATAAACCGTAGAAAAAAGACCCAAATTTTTCCTAGTATTTTTCTGTATATACTGTTGTTTAATATATACTGCATATTTTGCTCACTTGTAAACGACATTTTCTTTGAACCCAAATTGCCAGGATTAGGACAAATTATCAGGAAAATATTCTGCCCTCCTTGGCAAAATCCTGAAAGAGGATTTTACCGAGAGCTTTGATCTCTTGTCTTCACGACAAGTTATGATCGTGCATGTTATTCCCAGCCCCGTGTATGTAAAACCTTAGGTCAGATATTCTCAAATTAATTATAAAAAAAAACTTATGACATGTTATTTTATCAGGTCATGCTCTTTCAGTGCACGGTTTCATCTTCAGCAGGGAACAAATCCTAAGAAACATAAATTTCCATGTAGTAGGCTGTCTTTTTCACAAGATCACACCAAATAAATATTTGTTTCTCATGCAAATTAGGAAAATCATGGAAAGGTCTCAGTGTAAATAATAAAATTAAAAACAATTATAGTTGAAATAAAAGTTGGTAACTGGAGTAATTCTAACTTTAAAAAGATCACGTTTGTATATTGTTAGTTTTTGTGTTCGCCCTTATTTGCAATTTAAATTTAAAATATTACACGATACGGAACGGAATATGGAACGCGAAACAGGGGCCTTTTTTACGGAAAGGAACAAGGACATAAAAAGTGTCATAACTGTTAAATGGGTAATTTTTCATAACATAATTTATAGTAATAAACGTATTTCAACATACGCAATTCGTTTAATTTTTATTATAGCCCCTGTTCTGCATTCCGTGTTTTAGGCCAGCCTCGGAACCCCCCCCCCCCCCCCCCCTTGCCGAACTGATTTCATAAGTGCCAAAGCGTAGTGAATGCATCGAGCCCACATCAAATATTTCGCCACACGCCAATTAAATGCCCCACGCGATTTTATATCGCATTCAACATAACCCGCTCCGCCGCTGCAATCCGCATACTGCGTACCGCGCGCCCGGTTTTCGCAGAACTGATTTATGAAAAAAAAGTGCCTGAGAACCATACCCTTTTTTATTTTGGCCTAAGAGGTCGTTGGTTAGTCCCCCTCCCGTGGATCCGCGCCTGAAGTGTTGATGTTACACCCGTGTTGATTGCATATTAAATCATCAGGACTGACATGTAACATCACAGATATCAAAGGGCACGGATTTCGTCCTTGATATCACTAATCACCAAATTAACAACACACACAATCGAAGTGGTTTCTTAACACGTTCACCTTGCTTCTTCGTTAAAAAGTTTCGGCAACAAACAAATATTAACGATCATTACTATAAAAAGCAACGAGATGTCGTCAGGAGCATCACGGGTCGATCATGTACGATCACTATTTTTTTCCAGATACCTCCGAGTGTCGGTTATGACTCGTGGCCTACCGGGTTGCCGACGATTTACCTGCTGATCATAAATGGCACAGTGCAAGCTGTAAAAACGAGGTAATTTCTGACGAGGGCAACTGGTTTGTACCCGATAATATATGAGCATCCCGTCAGTGCAATATTATATTGTTTTAATCGTTTTTGCACCCCGATACCCAAACTACATGAATAATTACCATATTAAAGGGTGATTACAAAGTATAAAGTTAATATTCGGCAAACTGGGATTCGGCAAAATGGACTCGGCATTCTGGGATTCTCCAAAATGGGAATCGGCAGACTGGGAGAATACCATTCCTATATACCTATAGTAGTGTATATGTATATGTATGCATGCATTCACTTTATGCATACTTTCTACCTTTCATATAAGCATCAATTCTTATATTCAGATAAACTTAATGCAGTAAATTATGGAAATTTAAAATTAGAACCATGTGTAGCATCCCATTGTTGACAATAGGAGTAGTGTTAAGACATAAAAGATTAAATACAGATCTTAATAGTTAATATTACATTGTGCACTCGTTGTATAACAGGTTCGCCGCTCCTGTTTAGCATGGATCATTTTTTTTTTTATTCACAAAAGAGGACCAGGTTATGGTAGCCGTGAAAAAACGACTCCTTAGGCATTGATCTTGGGCCTAACATGAGTCGTGATACAAGCCATACTGCAGCTCTCACCCGTTCTGTTGCATTTATATCGTGATGACCAGCCGATAATCTTGACATTGGGCTACGCATGATGAATTAACATAGCAGGAATGTTCCTAAAAATTTACATTCTTGCAATAAAAGGTATACTTAATATTGATATAATGCACTTGAGCACGTTTTGGGTGGCCGGTTGCATTTTGTGGAAAAAGGTTATTTCTCTTCAGTAAACACTACGAAATGTTTACAGGGCGTTTGTAAACTAATTCCATCACTGTACCCTTGCCCTCACCTGGGTCAGTTGGCCAAAAGCGAGGAGCAATGGTTAAATAATGCAAGACCGTGAACGGGGCGGCCAGGGCTGACGGTCGACGTTTGAATCTCATAAGCTGAGTATACAACTGAAAAGAGTTGCAGCGAGTCTCAAACTCCAGTTAATTAGTGTGCAAACGCAGACGTCCTTGTGACTGATCTGTCAATGTTATGTTATAGTATCATTGGAGATTCTGTCTTGTGTCGTGCATATTACGTTGAAACACGAAATTATGACATCATGTAATTTCTGCTATATCCTGAACCTATCGAGAGACACGCAATTGTCAATGTTATGTTATAGTATCATTGGAGATTCTGTCTTGTGTCGTGCATATTACGTTGAAACACGAAATTATGACATCATGTAATTTCTGCTATATCCTGAACCTATCGAGAGACACGCAATTGTATCTCATAATAAGCTACTCAATATCCTAACCATAAAGTCTATGATATTCATACTGTCAACTAAATATTACGGACACAATAATAAAAGAAACTACGATGGGCGACAACGCCCTACTCGTAAATCACTTTAAAAACTGCAGATGTTGAATGAACTCAACAAGTCACAGCGGGCCGAACCATCTTCAGTGAAGAAATTGATGGGTAGCGACGAAGAATCGTTAGAATACTGAATCCCGACCTTTACGCAAGAAGGAAAACCGGAGGCCGACACCTATAGATGATACATTTTTGTATGTTGTTTTGGTGTATTATAAGCGTGACGAGGTCGGTCGAGCACACTATGCTCTGCCGCCTGTGGTTCTAGAATATGTTAGAGCCAAGTATCCTGGGCACATGAAGGGCGAGGTCCGTCTGGTACTTAATATTATTGAAATATATAGTGTTATGCAGATTGTGTATAAAGAGTGATGGACAAGGATGTATTTATTCCTATATTCACGTATATATTTCATATATCAAAATATAAACCATACTTCTAGCGATTGTTCATATGTACATATATATTATATATATAATCATAAATATGT
The DNA here is from genome assembly GCA_026874595.1 of Sipunculus nudus. NCBI lineage: Eukaryota > Metazoa > Annelida > Sipuncula > Golfingiida > Sipunculidae > Sipunculus > Sipunculus nudus. The sequence goes on from CM049310.1 coordinate 48,902,599, forward strand.
AATTAAAGTTGGATCTGAAAATTCTTACGCTGGCTCGTATATAGGACACCCAGAATTCTTTTATCTTGTTCCTACGCGATAGTATCTCGTGGCCACGCAATAATTATCTCGTTCCCACGCAAAAGTATCTCTTGGCCACGCGATAATTATCTTGGCCACGCGATAATTATCTTGTTCCCACGCGTTAGTATCGCGTGGCCTTGCGTTAGTATGCCATGCTAGCTAAAGCCCTCATTTGAACAAGAATGTCTGTTGTATGTCGAGCGTTGATGCAGCTTAAATTGTTTGTATGTATTTCGTTGTATGTGCGTTTGCGCCTAATGCTTCGAGGTAAATTTTCAGCAGTTTTATTGCTTTGGTTCAACATTTCATTGCATTGGTTCAACTAGCCCATTTTTATTTGCTCATGGAAAACTTTATTGTGTTTGTTTAAGGTAAGGGTGATATAAACCCGTGTGTACCAAACATATGAATTAAACTGAAACACTTGTTTCTATTTTACCTTCCCAGAAAATCTTATTTTTTGGGCTAGGGTTAAGGTGATATAATTTCGGGTATACCGAACAAGGAAAACAAAATGTCGGTTTGTGTTATGCCTCAAGGGAGAAGCTTACAACAAAAGGTGTCAGCCATGCCACTTCTTTGGGGGGGGGGGGGGGGGAAGGACACATGCCCCCCCCCCCTCCCGGTAACTTTTTAAGGAGACCTTTTCACGGGAAATTTGCTCATTCTTTACCCTCACATCTTTCTTTCCACATGAATACTTCAGTTATGTATTTCATATTATTAACATTAATTATGACATATTTTACCCGAATTAACACGCACCCCCCACCCCCCTCACACATTATCTGAACAAACATGGTTCATGAGTGTTGTATGAGTCCCGGTTGCATCATTTCAGGTCTCAGCATATAAAGCCCGCTCCAAATTCATGCAAATAACTGACCATAGTCTTCATCCAGTGTAGGAAAACATGCCTTAAGGATTTAAGATGTAGGTCTTACTGCATTGCCTATCCACATTTATCTCGTTCCAACGCCTTAATTATCGCTGACCACTCGGCCAAAACTGTCAGCTCCGCCTACTGTAGCCAGGGCACGTGGTGTTTGACAGGTTGATCTTGTGACAGGACAAACTTAAATCGTTTAAATTCGTTTTTAAAGCAAAATTGGTAACTAATACATGATATTTTGGCACCGTTTGATAAGAACAACCGTCTTGTCCGAATCCATGCACTGTCAACATGTAGTTGTGATCAGTTACGTCTGCAGACCAAATGATCTCCTCGAATGAAATTTTTGGCCATTTTCTCAAAATATCACTTCACCTGAACACCTTATCTTTAAAGCGTTTTTCCTCAGTAATTTAAAGTCCGAAACATACCATGTTTGACATATGCATTTGTTAATATGTCAACTGAAAAATGTGTGTGTGTTTTTTTATTTTACCCCTAAAGTTTATTGAAAGGATTTTATTTAGGAGAACGCACATAAATGAAATGATTTTTGAGGGTTTCAAGATTAAATATTCTGTAAAATCGTAATATTTAAACTTAACTCACAAAATTAAAAAAACAACTTGGGATTTTTAACTAAATTTTCGTTAATGTAAAAGCATATTCTGTATCTGCTTCAGATGTGCTGGAATAAACCTTTTTTGTTAAGTAGAAAAGTTTTATTAAAACGCTTATAAATCCAAATATGTTCCCCCAAACAAAGTTTATTTTTTACTAAAATTTAGAGAATCCTCTTAGCTTTTCAGAAAATGTACACTTTTGTGGGTCCAAATGCATTAGATTGTTCATTACAAAGGGAAAACTGAACTGTTTTCCAATAACTAAATGATGAACGGATCGGAAAGTAAAAACGAACAAAAAAAGTTTCCATTATACAGGCGACATCTGTTGGCCACGGCTTACACTAAGCCAAATATCGACACGAGATGATCGCACTTCATAATTCTGAAATGAGTACATACCATAAGAGAATAAAAGTGTGTTCATCAAGCATGCCAAATAATGTCTCTGAAAGTTATAAATAAGGGCTGTGTTTTAGAGCCGAAGTGAGGAGAGAGAAATATTCCAGCGTACACGGATGAGTGTGAGTCAGTTTATGGACCTTTCCGATAATTGCAGCAGTTATAGATCTTCTTCGAAATTTGTAACGGATTTTATATAAACTTCAGTTTGCCTTTGGGATCACTTCCAGAATATCACTTTTGGATTTCAACAGATTGATTTTGTGATTGAATTGGACTATTATTCTCTGAGAAGATTTATTTGAACTGTTCGTCTGGATTATACGTTTTAAAGGACTTGTCGCTGTGACAGTGGTGGTATCCAGGTACTGTACACTTTATTTATTATACTGTGTAAAATATTGATTTAGTGTATTGTAATGTTAGGATTGTTTTAAGAATAAATTATAATTGTTTGTTAACAAAAAAACCACTGACTTCTTTATTCATACCCCTAGACATTTCACGCTGCCTAGTGTTACAGAATCTTATTTTTATTTATCTCCGTGACAAAATTTGTGCTCGTCACGACCACGTTGATCTGTTGTTGTAAGGTTCCGTAACACTATCAAGATTATATTTGTGAAATATCAGCATAGTTAAAATTGTTTTTTACCTGATAGCGGGCATGGTAACTTTACAGACTGCTCTGTATTATAAAAAAAAATCATACTTTCATACTAACATACTAAATTCTAAGTCCCTATATTCAATAAGAATTCTCTGCAGGTTTTGCAGTTGAAATCTATAAATAGATTACAAGAAATTTCCTGTATGAAATAGAATAATTCTAGCGTTAACAAATTAATTATATAGGGAAAAATCACGGGTGAGTTTTGAGTCCTTCACCACGCTGGCATACTTTGGCACAGGAAAGAGGAAACGTTGGGGCATCCCCCCCCCTATTACCCCCCCCCCCCCCTCCCCCCGCGAAATGAGATGAGATTGTCAATGAAATTATGACTGAAAACGGTACGGCGGTACGTCTTTCACGTAAAAGTGACGGTTTTAGTAACATTATATTTTAATTAGCGACCTTTATTCAAACATTCTATTTCTTATTTCAAACAATTTTCCATAAGGATATCATTGAAGAAAATGTCATCTTATAGGAAACCTATAACCCTTATGCTGTTCTGCAACGAGGATGACATCATTTATGGATGGTAGTTACAGGGAATTACCACAGTGAGAATGTGCAGCTCGGAACAGTGTTATTCTATAGGCGGAAAGCATTATCAACAATTGCGAGTAGACCCGGGTTTCGGCCTTTTACAGCATAGATTTATTTTTTTTTCATTTGTACATAAAAATGGACAACACGGAAGCACTTATTACTTAGAAACCAAAAATGCAATGCTTAACCATACGCAACAGTGAGTGAACCTTGAATTACGATGTCTGTGAAAAACTTTCAAACTACTGTGGCTGATATCAGCATCATTTACATAACTGCAGACCCATACACGTCTGGGTTGTAAACATTTGGACGAACGCCCCTTCTATCGCGGTTCCACAGTCTGTGGCCAAACTGTATGAATTAAACCACATTTTGATGAATGGAAAATATTCATAAGCGGAAGCACACTTTTTGGCATACCCTCTGTTCCACTAAGCCTTGTTTATGAGGAATTGCTGAGTAACTTTGTATGATTTCTTTATTAGAAGGCTGTGGATCCCTGAACTGAACATCCGGTTGTCCCTCGGGCCGCCTACGTCCACGAGAAGCCCACTGTAGCGTGACGACGTATTCTGGACGGCTCGTTGATTCATTTGATCCACCTAGGCGACGATTAATAATCTGATAATATTTTAGTATGTTTACAGTTTTCAAATTATGCCTTAAGAAACTCCAAAAGTTAAATTTATCGAGACATCCTCTGTACATTATCCCGTTAAAAAATGCATTGCAGCATTAAAACATTTTATCACTTTCTATTAGTTAGGGCATAAATATCCCAAGCGCAACGATGAGATAATTACGGTGAACGAATATATTTCAATTTAAAATTATGTTTAAAAAACCTACTACTTTATATAAGAGACCTTCTGATGCAAATGTACATGCCTATACAGTTCGACACGTGCATGTATGAACTCACCACTTATAATGGAAACGATTGTGCCGACAACCACGCACGTGATTAAGCCGACAACCGACACCAGCAAGAACGACATGTCGTAAAGTGGGCCGACTGCAGAAGGCTCTTGGACTGTCCTGCCGACATGTGTAATAAACATCAATAATTAAAACCGAGCCATTATGCTCTTTATATAAAACATTTAAATCAATATCCTTATGACGTAGATTTAAACATCTAATCTTTTTATTATATTTTATTTTTATATATATTTAGACTATTTCTCTCTCTCTTTCTTTCTTCATTAAAGAAATGTAACTTATTACAGAATCTCATTGGTAGAGTATTTTTTAGATGACACATATTAAAGTTCGTCCATATAGTGAAGGCAACGTAATATGACATAAATTAAATATAAAAATTATCTTTGCATATAACATATAACATATATATAATGTTTTTATTATGATTCCAGCAAATCAATCAAGTTGAAGTATTTGAGACTTATAAAGCTACATAAAATAAATGATTACATACCTATTTACAGGTAATGTTGGCATGGTGTAATTAACACAGGTGTCGGTAGAGAGAGGTAAAATTGGAGACTGTGAACCCCGTACGAAGGTACCGACGTTAATCCATGACGTCAGAGCAAATGCTGTCACGGCCCCGAACAGAGCTCCCTGTGGACAATATATCAGTCACATCTCATAAAAGCTACATTTAATAACGATTAACGAGTTAAATTTAGGAGAACGTAACAATACTTAAATGTACAAAGTGTTGGTGTCATAGCTTCAGTGGTAGCCGAGATATATGAGACACACGAGTTTTGTCCATTTAGTACCAAAGGCTCCGAGAGAAGGGTAAGCGTTTGAATTTCGAACCAATTTCGTTATGAATTCCTTTGAAAATATTTCAGAATGCCTCACCATGGCGTTTGCACACGGCACAATCAACCCCAGTACCATGACGCCTTGAATAGGACAAGCGAGTCCCCCAAGCAGCTGAATGGTGATCTGAAAGGGAAAATCAGTCACAGAATTAAAAGGCATTTCTCTAATTGAAACAGTATAAACGGTCAAGCGATGTCTTCATATACTGAAACTAAAAGAGTTTTGGTGTCTGCGTTCCTGTCTCTTTGCTTTTTTGCTTACTATCAATAATATGCACGAAAATATGATTCGATGACTTTGAAGGTATCTTGTGGAGATGTGGAGAAGTTTTAGTAGCTTTTTAATGTAGAACAGATTCGGAGATAAGGTTAATTACACTGTCCGCAATCTGCATGTCCGTTGTATTTGAACTGTAATTTTGCGGAGAGGTGAAAACGAGGACACGTGCTGACAGACAGATAAATTTCCGGCGCGTGCATACGGTATAGTGTTTGAATCTCTACTCAATAAAACATTCTGGTAAATCTAATATACACAACATACCACTCCTATATGTCCTGGCAGTTCCTTAATCATAAATGCGGCACCAATGGTGGCAGCACCAAATATAAAGACTGGAAAAATTAATTTGAATGTCATTTGAATAAGTCTCCTATAAAATATGCAAATATATTATTTTTTTTGTGGGTTGGTCAAACAATAAAAGTAAATATAATTATCTTTAAACATCCACCTATTATCTTATATTCTATTAAAATTGTTAAGCAGTCTTTATTTTCTTTTTTTTTTTTTATTCATTTGGTCTCCTCTTCATATTTCTTGTAGGTAATTTTTACATGAATATGTTATATTTATAGGCAAAGGCGTATTTGCTTTAAACCAATCATGTCACTTTTTTCTTTACATCTTATTCCTGAATCTAAAATGTCCTTTTATGTACACCCTTTTCGTTTCTGTAAAATCAAGCAAAATCAACTCGAAATCCGATCTGTATGATTAGAGCAGATCAGCCAGGCCTAGATATACCCACCAAATATCTTGAGCATATATGTCCGCCTTATGCCTTCTACCTGGAAGTAAGGCTCTACGATATCTGTCCAGGTGATCGCAGACAACCCGTTAATGGTAGAAGAAACGGTGCTGCAGATATGAACAGGGACTGAATAAATCCGACACTTATTTATATATATATATATATATATATATATATATATACTTTCAAGTGAAAGGATTAGATAATTGGGCTTGTTGCACTATCTGAAAAGTGTTTTTTTTTATTACATATGTAATACATTTTTTTTTATATTTTTGTTGGTTTTATGGGTTACCGCTTCATTTTTTAATGACTATGAAGATGTACATTTCGGTTTCAGGGTCGTATCACACGCTTCCTCTCATTTTATATCCTGGTGTTAACCAGGCCTGTTGATTTCTGCACCTGCGGGACCTGGGTGTGTAATCATTCCCATGGCTCGGTCATACCACCAAGGTACCCATAAAGGCGCACCCGTTTTTGAATGAAACACGGCCGTTTGACACGGCCTCCCTATTGAGCCTGCAGAACCCTCAACCTGGGTGGGGTCCTACAGCCGACCCTGAAAAACCCAACCGCCTCGGCTCAGATTCGAACTAACGATCTCCCGTACATATGTGAAATGTTAAACCCTCCTGAATACCAATAGATATTGATTAACCCATAAGCCGCAAATATCAAACATCTCCCCTGCAAGACCGTGACTGCACTTTCAAAATGAACATACAAAAAAAACACTTTATGCTCTGGACGCCAAATAGCAATGACTATGACCTTTATGTCGTAGATACCCAAAGCATATGTGAAAAGTCCTCCAAAGATTCAGGATTTACCCATTATTCGCAAATTTCAAATTGACGTGAGAGCGCATCTCCTCTGCAAGAATGCACTTTTAAAATGAACACAAAAACAAACCATAACATATGTAGTCTAACTGGCAACTACAAAAGATAAATGAAGGAAGGGAGTCTTGAATAAATGGTCCCTATAAAGATAATTTTTAATAATTAGTATGTTTAATAATCGTGAATGTCCTAAAAACATTCGCCAAAACGTTAAATAAGATTCGTTAACTGACTAGTTCTCATGTGACCTCAACACGCTGGTTTTAAAGTAAGCTCGTTCTAGAATAATCATCAATATAACATATGCACATTCGACCTATTTTTGACACTGGGTTTGGGTGTGCAAGTCCGCATTCGGCTTTCTGAAACCTTCATGACGCGTATAACACTACTACTCCGGCAAACATCCCAATTTTAATTGTGTACTGCACCATGAAAGTGGTTGACGAAATGAAGACTAACCGACACAGCAATGAAAAATATTTCTAAGCTCACAAGTCAATCTATACACAGTCAATTTGGTAATTCTGAGATAACTGGTACTAGTCATGGCGATGTTGTGTAATTTTGTCAATAAGAGGTGTATTAGGCTAAAGGTGCACATATCTATTTGTGTTATATTTGCGTCTTCTACCATATATTTTGTATAATTGCATTGAACTGTTAATATGTAAACAAACTCAGGGCAGGAAAACATACATACATTAAAAAGAATAAACATGAAGATATCAATTCAAATGTCATCATACTACTGGTTTTATATAATTTAAAGATTGTGTGCGCCCTAATACTGAACCTACCTAATGGCACCACAGAACAAAACAGCGAGGAAGGCTCCTGGGACACCGGGGTAGTCCAGCATGATAACGACAAAATACGGGAATACCTGGTTAAAAAAAACATACTTTTACCATGCATGTTGATTATTCTTGTTCAGACAGAACCATGGTCTTTTTGCTGAGAAAATGTAAGGGGGGATAATCCATATAGAAACCCTCCCCCGAAATAAGGACACACGCCAAAAATATCCGGAGCTGCCACCCCCCCCCCCCCCCCCCCCCCATCCGAAAAAGAGGACAAAATCCCTCTTCCAGAATATCAATATTTTTCTTCACTCTCTCTACATAATATGGAAATATTTCCATTATACTTTAATTATGCTGCAAATTCATACTTCCATCACTTAAATCCACAGAGACCTAATACATGCTACACTATCAATTACGCGATACAAATATTTAACGTCTTAGAAACATACCCTCATTTTCACCGAAAATTGGAATTATAACATCGTAACTTGGTATACATTTAGATCTCTCATGGGCCCTAATTGAATTCCTTTGCCTCCAAATGCATGCTTACAGATTGGTCCTAAATGAGCCTGATTGCATACTAACCGGATAATGCTTAATTACATGTTTATTCTGTACTAGAATTTCCTTAGAATATACCGTGCGCTTAATGTGTACAGGAAGCCGCTCTATTGTTTGTGAATTTGTTGATCCTTAACAGAGTATTTATTGAACTATTAAAGTATATTCAAATTTTATTTTGTAAAAGCAGAAACTTCGTCCATAAAGTTTGTCAAGTCATTTTTTCTTAATTAAGGAAGTAAATCATTTAATTAAAAAGATTTATTACATAGCTTCTGGAAAAATCAATGGCGTTTGTTTGCTTTAAAGAAACATTAAAAAAAGAAACTTTGAGCTCACCTGATTAGGAGCATACAGCTTACGAGACGCAAGTGGGTCACACCCCGTAAACTCAAAGTATGAATACATGACCAGTCCACCCCAGACAGTGAGAGTGAGGACGACAGCCACCAGGGGGATGTTCATCAGCAATGACCTTGTAAAGAATATAATATGTATACTGAACAGTTAAATATCATAGAGAAGATTAACCAAATCTGCCTTTTTGTTATATTTTGGCTATATGTATGTCTATTTTTTTATCATTTCCCAATGATTTTCCTCCTTCGCGTTGCATCAAAAATGCATTTGATGGCTTCCAATTACATTTTGGGAAATTGCTGTTTTAATGTACAACTTCGGGAATTCTTAAAGGAAGAAAGCGGGAAAATTTTACATTGGCAAGAAGTGTTCATTTAAGATGATGAATAATTTTGCTTTATATATCCAAACCCTCTTTTTGTCTCAAATGACTATATAAGCTGTATTCTGCCTCAAAATGGGTTTTCTGCGCGCACTTGTTTAAATGGTGGGCATTAGGTAGGTGGCCTGATAGGTGTAATGACAAGTCTGTGTGAAAGAGTATGAAGAGTGCCCAGTGTCAGGGTTATAGTGCAGTACTCGATGAGAATGTTTGCCAGAACTGTACGCCCATATATATGATACAACTGTGACATGTCAAGTGCTCAGGTACTAGAAGATCAAATGTCACAGGTCACAGTACAGAGGCCCGTGACATTAATCAGGTGTTCCCGCGTAAAAGACTGCCGAGAACATATAACATTACAAGAAAAAAGGGTGCTCATGGAAAGCTTTGTAGGTAAGCTAGACATTCGTCAGGATATACGATGTCTACACTTAAGTGCCAGGATTTATTGTTGTGACTCAGAATCAGTCAGGATTATTAATGGGTAAACTTTATTTATAAGAACATGTACACGGTCAAGGTCCACAGTAAGATTACATAATACTGTGAAGACCATGCAAAGCACGCTGATACTGATTGCCTCATGTCAGTACATAATTGTTCCAGGAGCGGATCCAGGATTTTTTGCAGGGAGGGGTCAACGGGTGTTATGCATGTGATTTGTCTAAAAAAAAAATGTTGCTGGTTGAGAGCGGGGGGGGGGGGGGCCTCCTCTGGATCGGTGCCTGTGTCCTCTCAGTCTTTGTCACAATAAGTGAAAATATCAGAACCCATTTGAAAGTATATTGCTATTTACTTTGTGTTTCTGTATATTGTTAAATAATGTGATAATTTGGAATATGATAAGTTATTAGAAAGGATTACATGCTTCTGTGGTGCAGAAGTTTTTTTTATATACGTTTCACAGGCTTTCTATGGACTTTTTAAAAGCATAAACCAATAGAGATTTGTATACAGACCAAGGTTTGTTTGAACTGGGTGTTCATGATACAATTAGTATATCTCTAAATCGTTTGATTTTGGTGTCTGCATCCTTACAGCTGAGCCTGCCGGAGTGAACCCACTGAGCTGTATCTTTGCAGCATCTCTTGAGCGCAGCCAAACGGGACGGCCAGGAAAATCCGATTAGCCATCAGACTCCAAAGGGTCATCCGTACCCGGGGATCAGGGTCCAACCTAGAGGTCACAGGTCAACAGTAATCTTTATGAATATATATGGTTTCTCTTGATTAATACCAGTATATAATTTCAATACTTTAATGAATTAATTATTGTGCATAATAGACATTTATTGTTAAATTAAGATTGTAATTATTTCTGCTACTGAATGTGCCCTACACTGTTTTTTTTTTGTCTCCAAAAAGGACAGAGAATAATGAAAGATAATGAGACTTACTTGAACCAGATATGTCTCCCGCCATTTTTGGAGATGTTCCATACCTCAGCTGTACCTCCAACCTTTTCGGTTCCCTGTGGTCATTGAAATCAGGTAAAGATATAAAGACATAGTGTGTTTACACCACACCAGGCTGTTATGTCATTACGCGTTTTAATTAGTCTGCTACATTACACTCAAATTAACGTCTGAATATGGGTTCGTGAAGGAGTATGCTCAAGGTCAAACTTGAACTGAATTCACACTACTGAAGGAATTAAAATTTAAGAAAAAAAACCAGATATATTACCAGAATGATAATTGTAATGAGGCCGGCAAACATGAAGAGACCTTGAAACACATCTGTCCAAACCACGGCCCTCATCCCTCCCTGCATCAATAATAAGATTGATTATGATTTAATGGTTTGTTGCTGGGACGTGCATCAAACGCCGCTACATTCCAGGATCAACCATACACATGTTGTTTACACATAAAAACAACTTTAGCATTTTTTTCATATACAGTGGTCTGGATTCGATTTTTTATAAAACCATAAGAAAGTTAATGTTCAAAATTATTTAAACAGATCAAAGTGCTCATATATAGTTTATGTTTATGTACCAATTTAAGTGTATTTTAAGCATTGCATTTTTTTCGGACACTTCGAAGAGGTGTTTTGTGTGAGTCAATGAAGAACACACAATTTCAATCCCCGCTTCAAATTCGTGTTTGTAAGGGTTATATATAACACACTTTCTTTAATTTGTAGGTGTAGGAATCCTATAGCTGTTAGGCTATTTATTATATTTTTCGTTTAAAAAATAAAGTCATAATATTTTTCTTGACATTCTTTAAGAAGCCTGCCTAAATGAAACACTGAAATTCATACATTTAAATAACTGCTTATTTTTAATGATTCAGACGGCGTGATCCTCTAAATGAAATATTTGAATACTTACAATTGCAGTATAAAAAGAAGTCATAATGCCTGCTATCAAAATACTGGCCCAAGTCGGAAACCCAGTGACTAAAATATGACAAGTGATACCCCATACAAAACACGAGTTACACGTGATATTTTTCTTAATTAACAAATATGTAATGGAATATCGGCTCTCTACTTAACTCTCGTTAGCATATATATATATATATATATATATATATATATATATATATATATATATAAAGTAATTTCATATTATCAGGGAATATCAATGAGATGTATCAGTAATATATAAATTTAGTTAAAATACCTATGAATAAACAATTTATAGATAAAAGAAGAAACTAGCAATAAATTGGACAACATGTTTACTGGAGCAGTTCTTTACTGTGAAAGTTAAAATATAGTATTTATGTAAATTATATATCATATTCATATGATATGCAAAGAAAAGAATGAAGTACCTGTCTCAAAGGCGATTGCTGGTGCGAATATTACTATACCCATGTATACAACCTGGGGGGAAAATAGAGGAAATCCTATAATTATTATATATGGGATAACAGCTATCAATATAATCTTATATGGCAGTTATTAGCTCAGCTGATTTTCAGTCATGCTGAGGTACAGTGATGGGCCTTTAGCCTATATTATGCGAGCTAAAAACATGTTTTTATCAATATCAAAGTAAAACTCTTCCGAGTGTTTGAAGTATTTTCCCTCGAATTTGATACACACGTTGTTTCAATAAAGCTTACCGATGAGTTTAAAAATCGACTTAATCCCAGTCTTCATGCAAAGTTTGTACGAAATCTTAATTTGGATTTCAGATGATAAACTCCTGTAATGTATGTGATGGTGTATACAATGTCATGCTAGTTAAGTGGGCGTCATGAACAAGAGGTCACTTGTTTTTAAATGATTTATCTCAACACACACATTAAACTTAGCCTACGTAGAAAGCCTCCCAGCGAGGCTTACAAGCACTCTTTATAAATTATTGGTGTGCGAGCGTAGACACACATTTTTAAATAAATCATATAATAAGCTTAAAAAACAAAGTGGGTCTTTACCTGGTTTTGTAAACCAGTTTTGAAATAAATAAACACAAAATGTGCAGGTGGCCTCAAGCCCCGCTTGGAGACATTATTTTGCCTGAATTTTCCGTTTCAGTCACTAGATAGCGCTATTTTAGGGACCAGACAGTAAATCTTATGCTTGGATTTCCATTGTGAATGTGCCTTAAACCCTATCAGCCAGTCAGAAGAGGGATTTTGAATACTGACTGGTCCCCGTGACCTTGACCCTGAGCAACATTTCATTTCTGTTTAGAAACTGCTCTCGTCGCTTCCTAACTTGGAACCTGGATAATATGTTTCATTTTTTTAGCAAAAAAAAAAACAAAAAAAAAAAAACAAGTAAGGTGTCATAGTTAAGGCTTTGCTAGCTAGATTATGTTTGCTTATGTGACCAAAGAAGGGACATTTAGGGCACCACTAGAAAAAATACAATGCTCTCTTTCACTGTATACACAGAGGGATACTGCATCTTCATCAAACTGTGTATACCCCAGATATCAAGGTCTGAAGTTTAATATATTATTTTTATACTTAATATATAGATTTTATTGAGGAAAACGTTTACTCACCGACGCGATAAACTGAATGATCGCCAGCAAGATCCTAAGAGGAGTAGATGAAAATCGAAGGTCAACATACTGTTCAGATAATAAACAGATGTGTGTTAATATAAATGAACGGAAATTCCAAAATTTTACAAACATTTACTCAATATTCCTTGATCATTAGAAACGTATGAGTCATATTTAATTAGAAAATTTATCTTATTTTATTTTATTATTTTTCTATCTTTCAGATGTAGGCCAGTGGACCACAAAAAAGTGTTGTTATAAGATTTGTATTTCGTAATTCAATTTCTTTATAACAACGGAATTATCTATGTAATTGTTTATATCACGTGCATAAGGAGAATAATTTAACCAGAAAAAACATACATGCAATAGATAGTACATATATGTCAGACATGATGAGATCAATCATAATAATGTGCTTGCATTAAGAATTTAAGTCATATTCTGAAAAGAAAGTGTTAAGCATAATAAAATTTCGTAACTGTCTAAATATGGTTAACTAAAAATACTTATCAAATGTTATACCAACAATATCAATTCGCACTTATAATATATATACGCACAAACTTTGAGTTCGCAAGCTTTCAAATTAATCCAGAACCGAAGTGATGTCTAATAGCTCCGGCGGAAATTTGCTTCGGTATAAAAACTATATGTGGTCTTATAAATGAACGTTCATGGAAAACTTGCTAAGTCAAGGACTGCATGCTTATTTTGAAGTAACACATCTTTAAAGGGACATAATCAGGAGTTAAAGTATGGTTATTCTTTCACACTATCAGTTCAGTTTTGCTTTATACATTTGTTTCCCAGCAAAACTATCCCAGGTCACGGTCTCATTTCCTCGCATAAGGCTGTTTAACACCATTTCATGGCTCTGCGTGTTGGTAAACACAGTCTGTTTACCATAACAAGGCCGCGTGACCGGAGGTCAGATTAAGAGGGGCAACACGCTGTGTTTCAGCCAGCAGAAACATGTATAACATTTTTTGGACCAAGTCAGACGGGAATCTCCTGATTGACACGTGTTTTGACTCGGCGATGTACACGGCCCCAAGCGCTGAGTTTATGTTGACACTTTTCATCGCGCCCGGTCCACTATTTTTAACATTTGTTTACAGGAGATCAAACGGTTTCAGGGCAATATTTTGGCAGGTACATATTTATTTTTAAGGTAAGAAGCTATTTTTCGTATTAACTCAACATGCTTTATAGGTGATTGAGCCCCTTTAAATTTCGAGTTGTTGTAAGTTAATCATAAACATTATTCCTGACTAGTCACGAATTTTAATTGTTCATTTTCAACTTGATATCATTAGATCATGGCCGCCTTTAGCCAAGAGCTGAGCGCCAATACCAACCTGGAATATTGTTGTCAACTTTAAACGATAAAGGGTGGGTGCAAACACAAAAGCAGCGATAATGTAAGCTATGAAAGTGAAGACATCAGCAAAGTAGATCTGTGTTCCATAAAGGTAGACCTCGGCCGTGTTCCCCATGATGTAAACGGCAGAGACGAAGGACATGAAGATGGAGAGAGCCACCGGTATCATCCACAGCTTCCGTCCTCCAACAAAGTATTCTTCTGGTGTTTTCGGGCCACCTCCGAAGATTGCCGAAGCGACGCCGATGCCTACTGAGATTACAAGCACGGCGACAAAGACGAACCAGTCCACTCCCATCAGCTGCCTCATGGTGACTGTGGGATGTAATGTGACTATTTATATGATTAACACATTCCTGTATTTATACATCCGTCGTTTGAAACGGCCATTAGTTTGTATTTGTATCTGCCTGAAGCTAATTATTCAAAAGTGATCGAACCTAAGGGACATACTGCGCAGACTCGGACTCACAAGAGCACTACCCTGCTGTTAAGATTTGTGGGCGTCGAACTCTGCCACCCACAATGTGTTTTCTTGAAATGTAATAAATTTATTTTAATTTATAGTTTGACAGTTGATACAAGGTATTCCGGCTGTCCCACACTGCCTAGCAGGATGGGGTTTTTTTTGTAGAAACGATATCTGTTGGAAGTTTGCCTGGGGCCAGTCGGGGACTGTAAGCATCGACTGCGTTTTATAGCAGCAGTCAGAATGAAGATACACATTCTCGAGAAAATTAAATTTAAGCAAGAATCACATACATATATTTTTTGTACATACATGTATATGGATAAAATTCATTTCTCGGTTGCTGCGTCATTTGTATTTTCTTGCTGTACGCTTGTTTTCAATATAATTATTATATTAAAATGTGATCTGAATTATTCACGGCATGTGAGAGGATATATAAGAGTCATGTTTTATTTATTTAGATATCACGCTTGTAATATGAGCAAATTGCTTCCTTAATACCCCTTGGATGATTTAACCAGTGATGTTTCCAGATGGGTCCCTTCAATTCGTTATAAAAGATGTTCAGTATAACGAATGGTATCCCATTAACAAAATGTAAATGTGTTTCAAAATCTACTGATTGATGACAATAGACATTTGAGCAGTATCTCCACCATACTGTGTGCCTCAGAATACTATGCAAAATGGAGGTTTACATTATAAACGTTGACATAGCAATTTATTCATCATTTTAACATTAAATTCATGTTGAACAAATAGCAATAACGCTTTAAATGGCATAATTGTAAAACACCTTTGTAAATAATTACCTTATCGAACAGCGTTTATCGTCGGCCTTTCAGTGATTGCGTTCAAGAAAAGTTCTGGTATATCTAAATCAAGTTGTCTGGCACATTGGTAAGATGCGAACACCTGAACAAAAACTGACCCCTTAAACTTTGGTATCATGGACGTCCTTGGTTATTTGTTTGCCCTTTCTTTTGTTTGTACGAAAATAGAAGGACCTCTTTGAGACTGCCGACGTCCCTGACCTGCATAAAGCAGTGTCCTTGTCCTTTGTACTAGACAGTGAGCGTTTCCGGAGTATTTGGTTACGGCCGGTAGTGTACAAATAAATAAATACATGATCTCTTTTTTGGCCTGAAACCAGTTTAATACCATCCTATACATGTATCTACATCTAAAACAGATGCATCCATAAATGATGTTTTACAAAGTTCAAATGATTTAATTTAGCAGTTACATGTAGGGGAACATCTGTACTACGGTACGCGTTTATAAAAGTTGTCCGTTTATTTTATAAACAGAAATGGTGCTCGTTTAATAAACCTTTCAGGTATAATGTATATATCTTCTTCAGATTGGAACGTCCGTTCACTAATTATTCATTATGGGTACCATTCTGAAGGCACTTCTTCAAAGTAGTAGTTTTTGCAATTAACTTACGCTGGACTTTCTTTCATGGATGGGGGAGAAAAGATGGCAGTGCTCCATGACTGCAAGGTAAAGTAATATTCCAAGACGGTGTGAACCAATGCTTAGATAATACTATAATTTTGGGATCAACTTCCCAATGATTATTCATGGTATTCTGAAATTGATACTACCTAGACTTCTTGAATATATCATACGACAGTCACGGTTCTCCGACTACCCCCCTCCCCCCCCCCCCCCCCCCGACACCCAAACTCACCTCCTCCCCCCCCCCCCCCCCCCCCCACCCGATTCTCCACTGTTGCGTGATCCTACTGATATAACATTTTATCCAATTCTGGAAGAACTATAGTTCTTAAAGCATAAATTAAACTTGGTCTTACCTTCTCGACTGTTCACTGGTGAGCTGAAAATTCTCACATTCTTTAATTTCCGTGTTATTCCAAAACTGTTAAAGACATCACTTCAAATTGCCCCATCACTCCGACATTGGAAATGATGCATTTATGTCTGTGAAAGATTCAACTTATTAGATCAAATGATTTACGTGGAAACTGAGCCTAAGTGAAAAGTGCCGAGTCACCTATTTCATATGGTTTCGCATGAGTGAATTCCAAAAATTGCCATAGCAATCTTGGGAAACAGATCTGGTGATAGTATTTTTATCCATTTGTCTGTACCCATATTGATAGAAATAGAACCGACATTTTGTACCCCTGTGACCTTGAAAAATAGGTCAAGGTCAATGGGTCAAAATAATAACTATATTACTGTTACATTTATACAGGTAATATTTAGTACAAACAGACAACACTGTTGCCAATAAAAGAATGGCCATACTGTAAGCTTAAAACGGACACTGCGTTTGGCTTTTGTTCGCAAGGGTTTAAATTTTATGAAATATATGCGAAAAAAAAGAGTTACCCCGGAAAGAATAAGTTGTCCCATCAACATTGATGAACAGTCACTCATACTCTAGTCTCACTAACATATCATGTACATAATGTATGTCTATAGCTTCGAATGCAAAAAAAAAAAGAATTTCCTCTCATTCTTTATTCCCTTAGTTCATCACTGGAAAATTTTAAGATTTTGTAAACATACTTATTGTTCATATAATGATAGATAAATTTGTGAATATTGAAACCTCGTAAAACACTATACAACTGAATATATATATATATATATATATATAAATATATATATATATATATATATATATATATATATATATATATACAAGCAATTAACGCAGTAAATATGTCAAAAACCACAGAATATTTATAATTACTTTTGGCCAGGTTCAACTTGAAGGCCTGCGAAACCCACATTTCATTTGTAAGGGGCCCTGACTGCGTCACTCATTCAGTAAAAAGTTTGACTCCGGAAAGATTTCTAAAACAGAGGCTATGATTGCATCATCCTGGTCATGCATAGAAGTTCAAATGAATATCTACTAGGAAACAACAGTTGGATATGACCACTTTGTTATCAATCTAATCAAGCAGGGCCTCCCCATATGTTACCAAACCTTAGTAGCCGGAAGCCAGAATGCTCTATGACATCATTGCAGGTAGCAGGGCACTCATCAGGAAACCCAAAGCGTCCTCATTATGACATTACCTTGGTCTATGAAACCATGTGCCACACAAGCATGGTTACAACCGTTACATGCCTTAAGAAAGCTATTCATGACAGGCTCTCAGACACTCTGTGGTCCCAATCAGCATTTAACTATGCATTACTAATATTTGAAATATTTCAGGAGCCCAGCAAAGAATTGTGACTGCATCATCCCAGCTACTTGGTAGTTTATATAATAAACTAAAACAAAAATAGGTTTTAGGCATTTGGGTGCCTAAAACCTGTTATAACCTATGGTTAAAACCTGCTAGCCAAAAACTTTCAAACCCTGATATCAATCAAACCGCATCTTATCCTGATAAATGATCCGTTTCTTTTTTTTTCTATGTAACGTCACCTTACCAATATGTATACCAGAATTTTATCAGATTCTGTATACTTTATTCAATAATCTGTACCGCGGATTTATCTTCGTTGACACCCTCCCGCCAGAGGGCGTTTCTGCTCAAAACAAACCTCTTCTAATTAGGCATTGTGGGGCGGCCGGGACTACTTGTCTGATCTGTCAAACCTAAATATCAAAATTTGTTACATTTCAAGGAAACACCTGTTTACATTTCACATGCGTATGCTTACAAAATTTTACTTTTTCCGTCAAACCATTACAACAAAAACACATTTTTATGCAATATGCTACGAAACAATTCTTGTCCAACACATTTGAATGGATTATTAACCCCTTCCTTGCATTTATAACTACGCCGCTGGTGTAATAAGACACCACGGTGCATTGTAGGTGGCAGACTTTTTATGCCAACAAAAAAAGTCATACTCTTGTGAGTCCGAGTCTGCGCACTGTGTTTCATAGACAGGCTAACCGTTAGCATTTTAGTGTCCTTTCTAACAACACATAACATTTTTTCGTGTGGGGTTCGAACCAGAACGCATGTTTGTTGAATTTCTGACTGCATGAATACAGGCATGGCTCGCACGGGTTTCTCGATTGAACGCGATACATGATATGACTTGTTACCATAGAGACGGGGTTTTCAGTTTTGGGCTGTGAGTTCACATGTATTCTCTTGTGTTAATTTATCATTCGTCGCATAATATAACGATTATGGGCTGTTTACCACTATACGATTGCACCATGATTGAAGACCACTGCTATGCATTCCTCGATAGTGCTTGTATCACGACTCAAGTAGGCTTACTAGTCCAGTTATCATTGCCTAAAGAATCGGGCTGTCACGACTAGTTTTCTCAACCCCCACGGTCTACCGAACGCCACCATCCGAGCCATGGAGACCGCCCGGCATTAGTTATTGAACCCGAATCGAAGTCATCTTCTAGAACCCGAATCCAAGTCTCAGTCCTAGTCCAATGAAATCTGTTTATTAAAAGAATTTTAATGGAAATTACCATTGGTAAATAGAGTTTGGTACATATAGTCTTTTGTAATATTCTCTTAATAGTTTGCAATGACTATTAAAGTTTTTTAATGCCTTTAAAGCCTGTGGTAGAGCTTTCCCTTCTCCTGGAGTCAAGATGGAGTCGGTCTGATGTCACCATGTCCAAGTCCCTAAAAATATAATGGCTGTAAGATAATGGTTTTATTTAAGGCCATTTTCAATAACACAAAACCCTTAGAACTAAACTAGAATTTAAAAAAAAAAACATGCTCGTGTGAATTATGCCGTTAACCAGTTACCTATACCAGCGATCAATCAGTCTTAAGATTTGGTTATATCCATTGACAATATAGTCATACAATATATTTTCAATTGGAATATATATATATATATATATATATATATATATATATATATATTTATATATTCTCTTAATTGTTTGCACATGTATACAAAAACTCCTGGTCTCAAGATGGGCCCGGTCGGATTTCTCGAATCCTAAATTCCGATTCCGAAAACAAGTCCGAGTCAAGGACCCTCGAGTCTACGTAAGAGTCCTAGTCCATAGAAAAGTCAACTCCTGTCATGTAAACAGTATTATAAATTTAGTACTTATTGATAATAAATTACAACTGGTAAATTTTCAACAGATAAATCTCACTGCATATAATCCCATCATGTTCTGAAGAAAAACAAGATTTAGAGCCATTAAGAGAGAGAAGAGAGATTTCTGTTTACCTTAGAACTCCATATTTAGCATTCGATCCTAGAGATGAACAAGAGGCATACAGGAATGTGGGTCACAACTGGTCCGTTTTATATATGTATATATATATATATATATATATATATATATATATATATATATATATATATATATATATATATATATATATATAAAGACAACTTAATATGACCATTGGTGTATACTTGATATAAGTTTTAAAACGTCTTAATAAACATCTGAATGTGGAAAATTTTTACTATTTGACTGAAACTGAGCATATTTTGCCCATAAATCCATGGGCCTGAGCAGATATTGGTACCACCCAGGGTTGCAATACTTAAGTAGGTTTTTTTCAAAGGTCTGTGTCTATAGATGATATATTGGTATAATAACTGATCCAGAGTGGTAGCTAAGTCATAGTTATCCGCTACTGAATGTAGTGATCCTTCAGAAAATTAAAATTTTAAGCTGCATGGACTTTTCCACAGTATTGAGTTAATAAATTCGTGAATAGAAAAGATATTATTACAAATTTGGTCCCCATTGATAGCAAAGATCAGGGCGTTTTAATGGTATTCAAATGTGGCAGTTTTATGCATTTATAATCAGTGGCAGATACTAATATTTACCCATACCCCTTAAAGCTGTCGAAAGTTCTATATTTTTATTTTTGTCAGCTCGTATGCTAATATGGAATTAATGCATGTTTCTTTATGTTTTTTAACGCTATCATGATTTGCTTGGGGCAGTACTGTATTTTCTGTGTGTGTTTTTTCTTACCTGTTGCATGAAATATCATGCTCAATGAAGGACTAATATTGGCCATGTCATTCCATAACATATACCATCTGTCAAAGATATTTTCGCAAGGTGACTAGTATAATCGGGATACCGACGTTCAATATATGGTTTTCAACTTTCAAATAAGTACTTTTTTACATATATTTATGTTATATATATATATATATATATATATATATATATATATATATACATGTATATATATATATATATATAAACATTTTATAAATTCTCCCACCTTAATAGGCGGTGACTCTTATTAAAGAATTCACTTAACACCATCCTTCTTGTTTCTAATCTTCACTTCCAAAGGAAATTTCAAACAATTCATACAATTTTGGCACTTGCATACATTGTACTGGTATACTCTGGCGTACAAATAAAATCGTCAGCAAGTCCGCAAATTTTTAGAACTACACCAGCGATTAAACAACTGCTCTTTTGTCCTAGCAAACATAGGTCTGTTCTTTGCGCTTTTCTCAATTTCTGAATTTCTGGCGGTAAGCCTCCGGAACTAACTCTTTACCTTTCAGGGTTAACCGTTTAACCTGGTCATAGTCAGCAGCGGCTTTTACTGAAAGCTCTGTATAATTTTCTCTGGCCTTACTTGTCAATACACTTTGTAAAAGCATAGTCCAATTTTCTTTAGGCCATTTTAAATTTTCAGCTACCTTCTCATAATGTAAGAATTATTTATCAACCTCTTTTTCTTGAAAAGGTGGGACAAGTGTTTAGTAACATCAGAACTGTGAGTTGGGGCAGCACGTAGACTATGCTCTAGTTTAAGTATTTAAAACTCTATAGTCTTTCTCTTTCTAACCGTTCTTCTCTCTCTTTTAATGCTAGCTCATGTTGAATTTCTAATTTTTTTAAAATTCCAACTGCATAGCAAGGCTGTCATTTTTTATGTTTCCCATTCACTCTCCCTAATTAAACCTTTGCTAACTAGATCTTGCATGATTTTAGCAATGATATCAGGCTTTCTCAAAGCTTTTTTTCACACCTAGCCCTTAGAGTTGTCCCAAACGCAACAACTGATCTTTTGTCAACTGTTCAAGTTGATCAGGGTCGGGATCTTCAAAAAATGGCTCAGGTTTGAAATCTGCTATGTTAAGATGTTAACACAATAACAAAAAACCACAGAGATAAATATTGTAAACAATGTAATGTAAACAATTTATCAAGGCCTAATAAATTTCCAAAACTATTAAGCTTCCCGGACGAGCCCCCAATTTATGTTACGGAACCTAATATCAACAGGCCTAATGCGAGTTTGTGCAATGGGATATTCACCAGGCATAATGCTTACATGATAACATGCTTGATCATTATTACAAAAATACTTGATTACTTTTCAAATACATGTATGTATGACACGTAAATGTACAAAGCAAGTACTAAAACATTTTGAACCCGAGTACAATATTATATGCTTGTAATAAAACACAAAATATATTCAAAGATACTTGTTGTGCATGTTTCAGTGGTATGGCATGCAAGAAATGAATGGAGTAGAGGTATGTATTATGACATAAACCTCAAATATGCTAAACAACTGTGAAGTAAACTCCAGATCCTGCTAAAATAAAATCTTTTTTTCTCCATTTTCCTAAATTCCGCATACTGTGAGATGTCCCCGAAATCTCCTGTCAAACCAAAAATTGGGTCATTGGGGTTACGTTCCTTCGAAAAAAAAGGGGAAAACCTCAACCTAACCGGACTACCTTACATTAACTTATCTTAATATTTACCATAACTATTTTCATATATATATATATATATATATATATATATATATATATATATATATATATCCTTTATAAATGCCAAAAATTAAGATATATTGTGTAATTTATTTAAGTTAAGGGCCTTTAAAATGGCAAACTTTGTAAAATATCAGGAAAGATATTTAGTCAGTTAACATGATAATTCTTTAAGCTAGAGACTCTTTTTAATCAAGGTTCAAGGTATATAACTTTGTTTAATCATGGTTCAGTTGGATACCCAAAAGTAGCTCTGAATTTTGTAAATGTTTTAAGTTATTAGTATAAAAATAAAATTAGTACATAAAATTTTGCGACCTTTGACCTTGGCATGTGTTTCCACCCTCTAAGTAGTGTTGATTTAATTTTCACTGCATGTAAACGTGAGTATTTAATCTGTTTATATCTGAAATTTGAAAGTAAAAACAACAAAATTTGGCTGGTTATTGAATTTGTTAAGGCTCTATTATATTCACTTGCAATGTTCAAGTAATGGGTCAGTGAGGGAGATCCCCTGCTGTGACAGGTGCAAAGTAAATTTCGTATCAACTCTTACCCCCACTTTTCCCCCCACCCTGCCAATCCAAGTGTTATGTAGTAACTGTATTGTTTGCCCTGTATTTCCTTAATTGTAATGCTTGTTCCACTCCAATATACAAAACATTTTTTTGAACTAGAAAATGTCCAGAGGACTGGATATCCCGCCAAACGGTATAGTGAGAAAATACACAAAGACACAAAATTGACCGAAAACACAAAAGGTCCAGTTCGTGCAAGCTGAATCAGAGAACCTAATCTGCTGCCAATACGGAAAGTGGCTTGTGTGAGAAATGTGTCCTTTGCCTTGTAATAGAATCTTAAATATAACAAAGATGTAGAAAAGAAATCACAAAACTAAGGATGCACCTAAAAAAATCAAGTAATAAAAATATACATGCCTTGTTAATTAGAAGTGGATTTTAGTAACACTTTGTAAGATACTGCATTGTACATAAATATTTGACATTAAGTTTAATAATTCATAAACAAATCCGATAATTCATCAACTTGTGACCTAAACCTGTTCATGTGAGGAGACCTTTAAGAAGAGCCCGCCATCTTAAGGAGACTTGCATTTTAGTGATGGTTCTCTTAATCTGGCATTGCATATAAAAAGTTTAGGATATCAAAATTCATTTAAAAATGCCAAAGAATTAAGAATTCATAAAAAAATCCAACAAGGAACCAAGTGTGAGAAAAACCTAATCAGCTCTGGAGACCCATAAGGTGCACCATTTCTATAATTAACAGTCGATCACAGTAAAACTTTTTGAGAAATATAGTCACATATGAAAAGTAAAAAAAAATTGAACAAACAAATTAATCAAAAATAAAAAATCATTCCAGTGTAACCAAAACCTAATAAACTCTGGAAACCCATAAAATTTACCTGCTACCATAATATGAACTAGATCCCATAAAATACTTTTTGAGAAATTGTGTCGCATATGAAATGTCAAAATTTTGTTTAAACAAATTCATAAAAAATCCAAAAATCATGCAAGTCTGACCAAAACCTGATCAGCTCTGAAGACCCATAAGATGCACCTGCTTTTACAATTAGAAGTAGATCTGAGTAAAACATTTTGAGATAACGCGTCATATTACAATTGTTTACGGATGGTTGGACAAAGAGAGGGACGGGGCTGATCACTATACCCCCCCCCCCCCCCCCGCTCCGCTGAGGCGTGGGATAAATAGTAATTCAAGGGGTCAAAAATGATTTAATAACAAATGAGGATCTAATGAACATATATTCATTTTTTTCCTGCCTCAGCAGAATGGGAAATACGGTTTTGTTTGTTCTGTCTGTATATGCAAAGGTGTTGTAATTCCCACCTTCCCCCCCCCCCTTCCCTGCCATTGATTCCTTGCATCTGTGCATGGTGACATAAGCTTTGTTGCAAATGTGTAAATTTTATTATTTCTAAAATTAAGTATTGTTACGGAACCTAATAACCATAGATCACGTAGTTGTGACGAGCATAAATCTTGTTACGGAGATAAATAAAAATCAGTTTCTATAACACAAGGAAGCGTGAAATGGCTAGGGGAATGAATAAAGAAGTCAGTGACTTTTTTTAACAAATAATTATAATTTATTCTTAAAACAACCCTAACATTACAATACACTAAATCAGTACAATTACACAGTATAACAACAGTACAACAGCAAATCAATACAATTACACAGTATAATAAATAAAGTGTACAGTACCTGGATACCAACACTGTCACAGTGACAACAAGTCCTTTAAAACCAATAATACACGTAAACAGTTCAAATAGTCCAAAGTAAAGCTCTTGTAATAATCCCGAAAGCAAATTGGAGACAGGCCACACTATTGAGTTCGTAGAATCCGTGACACTACTGCAATTATCGGACAGGTCAAAAACTGACTCACACTCTTCCGTGTCCGCTGGAATACTTCTCTCTCTCTCTCCCTCCTTGGCTCTAAACAGAGCCCCTTATTTATAACTTTTCACCTCAAGCCGAGAACTTTCCATTTTACGAACAATCCAAAAGAAATCCAACAATACATAATACACACACCGAAAGAACATACTAGAACAAAGAACGCTGTGTTTCTATACGTCAGACCCCACACGTGGGCCGGGCCAGCTCGCGTGTCTCCCATGGCAACGAACAATGCTAGCGCTACACAGACACATGTTAGACTGCTGCATAAAAGAGATACCCCTAACAGTATTAGAAAACATACAGACATAATTGAAATATATTCTTGCATCAGGAAAATGGGACATAAAAAGATCAGCTATGTGAATTAAGTGAAAATCCTGTATGTGTATACAGAGATTTTTTAACCCCGTCAGTCCCTACCCCCCCCCCCCCCCCACTCCCACCCCCACCACCAAAACCACGAAGTCATTGCACCTGTTGAATGGGGACAACAGTTATATTGCAATTGTATACTTTTAAAGATAAAGTATATATATATTTCATAATTTATTATAAAAGAAATAGATCTCATTGAACAAAGGTGTAAACTGCTGAACTGTCAACAATTTATCAAAAAGCCAACCAATGATCATGGTAATGATATCCATCCCATGTTCACAAACTGCTCACATGCTTCAGTTTCAACATTAGGAAACGCATGGTCAGGTCAGAAAATATCATTTGCAACAATTTCTTAACAATTTCTAATAAAAAGAGACAAGGAAAACCAAGCTGGTACCTTATTCAATCAAAGAATAAAAGGCAATAGCGAAACTGTCATAAGTTCTTACAATCTTAGGTTAAGTGAATAAAAATACCGAAATTTCAACAATTTTAAGGGGTAGGGGTAAATATTAGTATCTGCCACTGATGACAAATGTATAAAACTGCCACATTTGACACCATCAGAAAGCCCTGGGACTTACCTATCTTTTAAGACCAAATTTGTAATAATATATTTTGTATTCATGAAGTAATTTACTATATACTGTGGAAAAGTCAGTGCAGATTAAAGTTTAAATTTTTATGCAGGGTCACTACATTCAATAGCGGATAATTATGACTAAGCTACCACTCTGGATCAGTTATCATACCAAAATAAAATCTATAGACATAGACCTTTATGAAAAACCTACTTAAGTTTTGCCACCCCGGGTGGTACCAATATGTTGAAAATGAGCTCTGGGCCCATGGACTACATGCTTGTACAATGAGAAATTAAACTATTCCCTTAAGGGGATATGGTTGTTATCTGGTTTATTTGAAGCTTATAGATCTCATTAGACACAACACACACAGATACGTACATTATTACTGCACAGGTAGGCCTACATACCAATAGCGTATACATTATACTAAATACATCTTATATGGTCAGTTCGAGAATAACTTAACGTTACGCACATAACGACGTTGGTGAGAAAACAGGACACCAACAGCTAGAAAGCACCGTGTGATTCCCTGTTTATTTGTTGTAGTATGTAAAATAAATCTCAAGGCCTGCATTACAGAATCGCTGAGGCGTTTATACGCAAACTAGATTCAGTCCAATCAAATCGGGTCAAGGATCTTTCTCCTCGCGGGCTTCACTGTACCCGTGCTTATACAATTTTTAAGTACACTTATGTGAAACTATGATTTATACCTTCAACAGACCAAGTGAAATACAACCAGTGATGTTTTTAGCAGCACGTTCACAGTTTTAATAGTCACCAACTGAACTCGTGATCAGTGGTTACATTGGCATTGGCGAATGGATACTTAAAAGTTCACCTGCAGCAACCTTTACGTGTATAATAAATAACCAACTCTGATCATTGCTCACCATTTATATATAAGGTAAGTGGAAATGGTATTTATCAATTGTGCTATTCATGGTACTGTAAGCTACTATTAAATAATTTTACCACCTATCAGTCATATATGCCAGCATAATGAACATATGTGTATTTGTAACGGTCTTTTCTTTGTAGACTGTATGTATGTGTACACAGACATTGTGCACAGGTAATAACGTTTATGCATTGTACCTTTTCGGAGACAAGTTGCTGACACGTTTATTTTTTGTATGCCTGCATTGTCCCGTCCCGTAGTGCTCTTTACCATAGAACAATGTACACGACGGACAGACAGGTACTGTGGTTGGCTTTATATTCGCGAGGCTGAAATTTCGCGATTTGTCATTTTTAATGTTTTGCGAGGGTTTCATTTTCGGGATCTCACCAGAACCTATATCAAATCTTTGGTAAAGCCATACCTGTGTGTATTCCCATATAACGATGGGCCCGTACACACAGCACAGGTAGTTTAGTTCAAATTTAAGGGAACGTTTTCCCTATATCTGCATGGATGTAACTCATTATAAAATTTCTCACTGTTCTAACCTATTCTCATACAAGTATTGGCTACATTGAATAAGAAGGACATACTCAATTGGCCAATTTTTCGATAAGACCGACTCCTTGCGCATGTTAGGCACAGTATGTTGTTTGTCTAATGAGATACACAAGAAAGTCCTCGTGTGATTTAATGTTGTGAGCAAAGGTACAAACACAAACGGGGATGAAAGCACAACCACCAGGCGGATTCATTAATCCTACGTATATGTCACCAATAGAATATAGGCCCAGCATGCGGCATGCATCCCGTAGTTCCATCCAAAGTTCGTAGCTTCTTGACGGTATCATTTTGCACCAGTGCCACTGTACAAGGCAGCTGATTTGGCGTACCACTGATAGAAATGCTCAGTGGGTTCGAAGCGCCCACGCCCCCTTTTTATGAGCCGCAACAATCTTATCGTGGTGGGTTCAAACCTGATTTTGAGGCCTCGCCCCCCCCCCCCCCCCACTAGATCAGAGGAAATTTTTAATGTAATCTTATTAGTGTCCTGGATTGGACCCTCCCCTTTTCGAAATCATGGATCCACCCCGTATGTAATGATATACCTCCGAATAATAAAACCCACCCCCTTTCACACTTGCGGGCCGTCATTTTGCCATAGGGCCTCTCGTTACCACCGCAGACGGTATCATGTTGTATATCACCTACGTCTGTCTTTCTGTCTGTCTGTTAGTATGGATATACTGGACTCTCTCTCTCTCTCTCTCTCTCTCTCTCTCTCTCTCTCTCTCTCTCTCGGGCGATAATTATGTTAACTGGATTTACAGGAGAAAAGATGTGTTAATTGTTTGGCGTTCATCGAGAGTTAACGATTGACACGGTATCATTTGTTATTTGGTTATACATTTTCCAACAACGGCAATGCTGATGGCACTGTCAGCTTTTACTTGGTACAACCTAATGGATATACCATCATCCCCATTCAACAGACAGTGCCACCGTAAGGCCATGAACCTATCCTTTAAAAATAGTAGAATTTTAATGATTGATCTTAATGAAATCATGTATTAAAATATTTTAACTCTAGGCACTAGTTTACAGTTTATGAAGATATGGAAAAATCAATTCGCTAGTTCTATACCATTTTGAGTGTGTGGACTTAGTCTCATTTATAATTAAATGCGGCAATGCAGTTAATCTTTATGACAGTGTTACTGTCCTATTCAGTATACTTGCGCAGTAAATATACATGCGTAATAATCTACGTCTGAAGAATAAATAAATTGCATGTCTTGTACAGTTTTATTATGAATAGGCTTGGCATTCTATACATGCGTTATGTGAAATTTCGATTTTGTACGTGAAAGGGACCTGGGTACACTAATATTCTGTAAAAAGGGATGAACAAGTGCTTGAAACCTTGTAGACTTGTGATCACGTTCGCAGGCACATTTGGTTAGCGTTGGACACGTATTAGGCTGAATCAGTTTTATTTCCCAAGGAACTGCAAATTTTGGTTGTGTAAAGTACTACTGGAATAAATGTTAACGTATCGTGTTATCAAACGACTCGCTCAAGCTGATGACGAAAGATATATGTTTAGTATATCTTTATCATGATGCACAATGTATACCTGACATGTAAGAATGGTAATTTACCAGAGCGGTCATACAAATAAACATATGATACGTCATGTTCTATAGGTGAAGAGGCGTGGGTCACCTCTAATGTTGAAAATCGTGTAATGTATACGTACATATATGTATTCACTGAAATCCGCATAGACAGGTAGGAATGTTATTGAGCTATAGTGATAGTCCATATCCTACGCATATATATATATATATATATATATATATATATATATATATATATATTATTTTTATTATTATTAATATGTCTTTAATCAGGGTGGCTTGTTTAGAATATACTGATCTTCCACAAGGCTTTGATATTGAAATTTTAAACATGAACGTATATATATATATATATATATATATATATATATATATTATTTTTATTGTTATTAATATGTCTTTAATCAGGGTGGCTTGTTTAGAATATACTGATCTTCCACAAGGCTCTGATATTGAAATTTTAAACATGAACGTATATATATATATATATATATATATATATATATATATATATATATACAGTGGACCCCAAATTTACGACCATCTTGGGGACTATTAATATATATTTATTCAGGGTGGCTTGTTTAGAATATACTGATCTTCCACAAGGCCCTGATATTGAAATTTTAAACATGAACGTATATATATATATATATATATATATATATATATATATATATATGTATATATACAGTGGAACCCCAAATTTACGACCATCTTTGGGACGGAGCAAAGTGGTCGTTATTTTGGGGGTGGTCGTATTATAAAATTCTTCCCTTTTTCGAATTCCCTGGCTGGCATATAACACGCAGAGGTTTTACATGTATCAGTGTGTATCAAATGCATATACATAACAATATATTTCACTTAGCGAAGGACCCTTATAATGAAATTTGTTGTAGTGTGTAGTTGAAAAGAAATTTGTTTTAAAATATTTATACATGACAAAAATGAACATACATGTATATATACACATACGCAATGCCTGAGGACTACCATATAATTACACTAGAGGCAATACGAAAACAATCTACTGTATACATATTGAACATAAAAATGAGCCACTTGGCTTTTACTTCAGCCTGGTGTTACCGCCTTGATTAACGCCGCTTTCTTTCAGAGACAACAGCATGCAATTTAAACGTACACTGAGTCAGCATAAGATAAATATGACAGCAATCTATCGGATAAGGCAAGAAAATATGTGGGGTTTGATCCAATACAAGTTTTAAAAATACATTTCACTGATTGCTTAATGCTCAGTGTAGTAAGGTATGCGCAGAGTTATCATTATCCTGGTCGCTAATTGGACCAATGAAGATCGAACATGTGATTGGTAGATGCACAAAGCTATCGCCCCCAGTAACAGAACTGGCAAAACCCCTCTATCTAAAATTAACCCATAAGTTTTTAAAAATTCTTATTAGAACCATAGAGTAATTATTATTTGAAATACAGTGTTCTTTCTGGTGGTATACATATTTAAAACATTTCCTTTTATTTTTTTACGATATTTTAACTTTATTTTTTTATTTAAACAGTACGCCATTTTAAGCACCTAGTAACAGTAAGCCACTTTTTTAGGAGGATAATATTGAACTATATGCCTCAATACCTCAAAGGGCTTTTTCCCTCTACTATGTATCGTCTTGTTGAAAATTTTTTTTTTTTTTTTATTTTAAATGAATAAAAATTTAAAATTTCAGTTTTAAGGTAGATAAATACATTATAGAGGGAAAACAAAAAAAAACTTTTGAGAAATTGTCATGTAGTTAAATACAAATCCACTTAAACGTGACTTACTCTATACTGATTGTTTAAAATAGCGTACATTTTTAAATTTTATTTTTTTAATGTTACAAAATCATTTTAATTTAAGAGTAAAATTCAAAAATGTGTATACCATCAGAAAGAACACGGTACCAGGTTTAAAATAAGATATACTTTATGGGGTTTATAATAAAGTTGAAATAGCTTTCGGGTTAATTTTAGATATAGGGTTTTTTGCCAGTTCTGCTACCTAAGGATAGTTTTAATAAAAGCAGTTACCGTAGGGCAATTGGCATCGCTAGGTTAATACTAGAGCTGAAGACCTCAGGACATTTAGCCAGGCAGACCGGCTAATAAATTAGACAGTCCGCCCGATTAACCTCTTTGATCTATCACGTACGCCTCGGTTAGATTCGGCGCCTACACGAGTCAAGAAAATGTGCGGAACTAAATTAACAATTAATGGCGTTTGGAAACCGCGTTGCCCTCTTTGATCTCTCATTAAGGCCGCTATGACAAGGCGAAGGCATTTCCTCGTGACAAATGTTATTACAGTACTTTTATGGAGGCATTAGCGGGGTCGCATTAGCATTAAAGCCAGGGAATCTGCCCATAATTCTGAATTCAGTGTTGGTCATAATTTTGACTCATTTATAGACATAAATAACACTAAAAAAATATTCGGGACCAAGAAAAGTGTCGAAAATTTGGGATGGTCACCATTGTGAGGTGGTCGCAAGGCGGCGTTCAACTGAATATAATATATACACATGTAAATGTATAATTTGGAAAATGTACTTGAAAACGTATTATGTATTACCACTTGCCAAAATAGTAAATTTTTCTAACATTTGTGAAATTCTTTGATCTCTTTCTATATTAATTGAATGGATTGGAAATGCTACCTAATTTCAAGTGGTTTTTGATGACAGAAATACATTACACTGGTATAATTTATCAAAATGTCACCATAAGCCCTGGTGCACATGGGTTCAGATTTTGACTCCAACAATCCCTAGGTTAAATAGCAGGGCCGTAGGCCTACTCTTGCGAGTCCGATTTTGCGCAGGGTGGCAGAAGTTTTAAGAACGACCGAAATATCGATCAAATTCTGTTCTTATTGGACAGAAAAAGGATTTATAATGGTATACAATTCCAGTTATCCTTCAGAATACATGGTATTGGGATAGTAGAATTACCACTTAAGCTTCTATTCTGAACTTATACACTTGGACCGAAATGCAAGAAATGTCTTTTGAGTTTTTCTGAAAATTTGAGAGGTGAAATGAAAAATTATTGAGTATCATTTATGTAAGTATATAACTATGTATGTATGTATGTATGTATGCAAGTATGTATTTTAGTAGTCATGAGAACATTTATGTTATACCCCACAGTCACCATGAGGCAGCTGATGGGAGTGGACTGGTTCGTCTTTGCCGCTGTGCTTGTAATCTCAGTCGGCATCGGCGTCGCTTCGGCAATCTTCCGTGGTGGCCCGAAAACACCCGAAGAATACTTCGTTGGAGGACGGAAGCTGTGGATGATACCGGTGGCTCTGTCCATCTTCATGTCCTTCGTCTCTGCCGTTTACATCATGGGGAACACGGCCGAGGTCTACCTTTATGGAACAAAGATCTACTTTGCTGGTGTCTTCACTTTCGTAGCTTACATTATCGCTGCTTTTGTGTTTGCACCCACCCTTTATCGTTTGAAGTTGACAACAATATTCCAGGTTGGTATTGGCGCTCAGCTCTCGAATTTCGTGCTACTGATTATATATTTCGAGCTGCTTCGTGTGAGGGGGATCTAGTTTCCACTATAAAATGCAAACTAACCAACGAACCAAAGGGAACGCATAATACCTTTATCTCCCTGCGGGGGTATAATAATATGAATAATTGTGTTGATAATGGTGAAATAAGGGTATGCAGTGGGAAATAAACCCTGCAGCTCTTGCGAGAATAAGATAAAAAATAATAAACAAATAATTGAATTGTCCGTTGCCCTACCTCTGGTGGACAGAACAAATTAATCAACTAATACAAATGAAAATTCGTGATAAAATATGATGCTTAAGTTTTAATAATGAAGATTTATCGTTTATCTGTACTTGTGTTTCTCCCTTTAATTTTTGGCTTTGTATTAACTCATTTTGTTTATAATCTCAACAGTATGTTGATCTTCGATTTTCTTCAACCCCGCTCAGGATCGTATTGGCGATCATTCAATTTATAGCATCGGTAAGTGGATTTTCTTTCAAAGTTATGTACTAGAATCATGCATTAGATATGTGCCTAAAATCAATTTTTATTTATCACCGCCCAATATCTACACAGTTAAACCGGCTCCTGTGTTGTAAAGATAGCCCACAGGGCTAAAAGCAGAGACTCCGGATCTCAGCCGAGGAGCAGTGAGATTTTTCACAGCCGGTTATTACTCAGGGTGAGCGCTCTGCAAGGTTAATGGGGAGACCGTGCGGTCGTGTTTTACTCACAAACAGTTTCGCCTTTCGGGGGTTCCTCGGTGGTATGCCTCAGCAATGGAATTAATTATACTCCTAGGTGCAGGTGCAGTACTGAACCTGGATGGTGGCTCTATAATAGTGTTCTACCGCCCTGTCACGTGTAGTCCGAAAACGAAATGGAATTCTGCAGATGTACAAAGTGCTTATTTAACCTAGTTTTATAAATGAAGACGTTTACTTTTACCAAATAAAGGTCTACACAGGTTAATGTACATGATGAAATACTAGACCGAACAAATATTCTTTAGCATCTTTATTAATGTTGAACTATTGATAACGCTGATTGCATGTCTAATTAAAAAAATTACCTCCTCTTCTTCCCAGATAGCATTCATGGGCATAGTTATATTCGCCCCCGCAATCGCATTTGAGACAGGTAATATATTCTTTCTTTTGACCAAACAAAGTTTTCAAACTTTTGAGCAGCAAAATTACGTTTTCCGTCGTATATAATATAAGATATAATATAAGATATGAACAAATACTTTATTTCTTCTAGACTAAGTCCAGCTAGGAATTACTTAAGTAAACTTTTTTTCCATTTGTTACTGGATACCTTTTATATAAATCTTTATCACACCTGTAGTTATTCAAGTATATTACTGAAACTACTTAATTAGTGTTAGTCTTTTTGCAAATATAAGCTACGGTATTGAAAAGAGTACTTTTTTTTAAATTTTAACGTTTAAAAACTGTCACAAGTAAACATAAGTCGTGATCGGCATCCCTTTTCTCTTTTCATTTTTTTTTCAGTTACGGGTTTTCCAACGTGGGCCAGTATTGTGATAGCAGGAGTTATAACTTCCTTTTACACAGCAATTGTAAGTATTTAAATATTTCATACAGCAGTTTTAAGCATTCCATGAAATTTCCGTTTCTGGACAGCATGATGCATTCGATCTTGTTTTGAACATTTGTTTTCATTAATTATAGACCAGCGTATTTGACACGACATATAATGTCACTTTAATGTTATCATTGTACCGGAACACGCGTAATTATTTAAACATTCGTAATAATTTAAATGTTAAAAATGGTGTATTTCATCCTCTTAATGATTTAATTTAAAAAAACCATTGCGTATCGTTGATTCATGACTGCAATGGCGTTTGATGTACGCTCCAGGAACAAACCACTTAAAAAAATTCATAATGTATTTGCAGGGAGGGATGAGGGCCGTGATTTGGACAGATGTGTTCCAGGGTCTCTTCATGTTCGCTGGTCTCATTGCAATTATTATTTTGGTAATTGGCATAACTGTTTCTTGACCATTTTTTTAGAGAACTTAAATTATTCTGAATCTGAAAATGTTCATATGCTTTCATTACCACTTGTTTAACATTAAAACACAGATTTAAACTTTAAATCCTTTGTAAAGCGTTGGCTTCAGAATACCGACCTCAGTAATTAAGGATAATGGTTTGAACATTGGAAACCCACTTATTGTGTCATTTGTCACTGATTATTTACAAAAGCAAATACGACTGTTTAGTATTAATTGATTATCAAAGTTTTAACGAAAAAAAAATATCGCAATTAACCCAGGAGGTTACGTGTACTTAGTAATGAAACATAGAAGGTGGTGCATGAATCAAAACAATATTGATATCATATCAATTTTTAAAAGAATTTTTAAGGAATTGATTTCTTATCATAATTACGACTCCTATGTTAAAAATGATAAGGATGCTTAAAAGTCTCATTGAATCATGTTTACCTGTTATGAATGCCTACAGGGAACACAAAAGGTTGGCGGCACAGTTGAGGTATGGAACATCTCAAAAAAGGGCGGCAGACATATCTGGTTCAAGTAAGTCTCATTATCTTTCAGCATTCCTTATTTTCTATGTCCTTTTTGGAGACAAGAAAAAGCAGTGTAGGGCACATTCAGTTGCAGATATAATTACAATCTTAACTTAACAATAAATGTCTGATATGCGCAATAATTAATTCATTAAAGTATTGGAATTATATATTGGTATTAATCAATAGAAACCATATATATTCATAAAAATTACTGTTGACCTGTGACCTCCAGTTTGGACCCTGATCCCCGGGTACGGATGACCCTTTGGAGTCTGATGGCTAATCGGATTTTCCTGGCCGTCCCGTTTGGCTGCGCTCAAGAGATGCTGCAAAGATACAGCTCAGTGGCAACACTCCGGCAGGCTCAGCTGTAAGAAGGCACCTATAAAAACACATTTGTAATGACAACAGAGAGAAATTTCACAATTTGTAATGAACCATCTACATATAAAAAATCTTAGAACAAGGAATACCTTATCTGGATACAAAGTTATAAACTTACCAGTTTACTGAAAATACAATAAAATAGACTGAAAGTACAATAAAATAAAATCTTATAATTGGTGTAAGGCCAATAGGCAAAATAGGAAAAGACAACAATAGTATGGATTACCTTCAAATAAGAACTTCCCTGATTTTAAAGTTTGCTCGCACTAGTGCCTGTTCATGCTAACAGATAAGAAAACCCTGCGTCCAGATTCAGATCAGTAAAAAGATTGACCAACTCCGCTTTGTCTCAAACAACAAATTTCGAAAATGCTATCGAAAATGACCGTTGGCAAAGTATGTATACAGAGCGAAAGAAAGGTACATAAAAACTGGCAGAATAAAATAAACGGAAAAAAATATCCAAAACTGACGTTCTTAGGCTTATAGTCCCTACAACTCATAACATTTATTTTCAGTTCACAAATTATTCTCATCCCTAGGTCACTACTGATGAACATCCCCCTGGTGGCCGTCATCCTAACTCTCACTGTCTGGGGTGGACTGGTTATGTATTCATACTTTGAGTTTACGGGCTGTGATCCTCTTGCGTCTCGTAAGCTATATGATCCTAACCAGGTGAGCAAACATTATATTATTTACACGTTTAATTAAAACAACAAATATCATATTTCCCCACCGGATTACGAAATAATTGTTCTGCTTATATTTAATTCAAGGATTTAGAAAATAAAGTTAGAAACGGAATAGTTTGGCTTGAAGGATTATTAAGGACGAAGTATATTTGAAATGTCTACGCGTTGTATTGGGACTTTTAATATATATTTATGAGTTTAATAACATGAATAAAAATAAGATAAGTTATAAAGGGTAAAAATAATTCTTATTAAAATAATCCTTCATGGGCAAGCATTAATTTGTAAAAAGCCGGTTTCCCGTAGAAAATTTGAGCAGCAGAAATTGAAGAAACATAAACCCACAAATTTCTCGCGTGAAAAAGAATCATGCGAGATCTTAGCTTATGGGTGGAATTTTGTGATCCCTGGTTCTTGAAAAAGCACGCTGCTATACGTAATTATTTGTTCTAAATGAATATGAAAAATAAACATCGAAGCATGGAAATTAGATCATTTCTAATTACAGGTGTTTCCGTATTTTGTCGTTATGATGCTTGACTACCCCGGTGTCCCGGGAGCCTTCCTAGCTGTCCTGTTCTGTGGTGCCATTAGGTAAGTTCAGTAATGAGAGCACACGCAGTCTCATTAGGGTCTCATTTGGTCTAAATAAGATACAGTATGCAGTAACTGAAGACGTCCAGCAAAGGATACTCAC
The DNA here is from genome assembly GCA_026874595.1 of Sipunculus nudus. Classification (NCBI taxonomy): domain Eukaryota; kingdom Metazoa; phylum Annelida; class Sipuncula; order Golfingiida; family Sipunculidae; genus Sipunculus; species Sipunculus nudus. The sequence goes on from CM049310.1 coordinate 48,939,502, forward strand.
AATTATCCTCCCATGTGTCCCTTATATATGAGCAGGCATTACACCAACTCGACCTACATCAGCGTATAAAGATAAATTATGCAAAATAAATTGATGATCTGTTCTACAACCTACTCACAAGCTTCATTATTTGCTTCCATCATTGTGGCAATAAGGGTTTACCACTGGAATTATAATGAAATTTGAAATTCATCTTATAAAGATTGAATGTTTTAAGAAATCCATCACCTAGTCTTTAAGTACTTGTACTAAATTTCTTATCTAATGTCATATATCAAATTCTTTTTCTAACTAATTTACATGTGTTAAAGTTCCTCTGATTATAAATTATTTATTAACATGTAAGATGATAATCCTATATCTTATCTATGAAATATTATATTGTTGATACTTAATGATACTCATTTTATGTAAACGTCAACACTTGTTGCCATTTTATAAATAAACCATCTATCTATTTGTGTGTCAGTCAGGTAGAATACTACTTAAGCAATTATCGGTATGTTATAAATACCTCATAACAGAGAGTTTTAAGAATACAGAGGCTCTATCGCCTAACTCTAATAGTTTACCAGCTTGGAGTGCGGGTATTTGACAACGCCAGCTTTGTACCCATAATTTGACATATGACCTGCGGCATCTGGGTTTTAGTGTGTACGCATAAAGGAAGCCGCTGTGAGCGGTTTCCGAACAATGGGAGAAATGTAGCTGCTACACGGCTGTTCATCCGGACCGTAGGCGAGCAGGTACTTGTAGCACTAGGAGAAATGGTCCTGTCCGGGTTCGATAAAGGAACAGGAATACGATACGACACGGGATTATTCCGATGACAACATATAGGAATATTTAAGTTTGGTTGCAAAGGGGCATGTATCGGTTAATTTAGAAATGGAATTACGTTTTTTTAGGCCCAAATTCTCAAATTATATCTGGATTAATTGTCTCCGTGGCTTAACCCGGTAACCATGACCTATGTGTGTGTGGGTTTTGTGTCCTCCACTGTACTGGGTAATGCTTACATCTGTTGTATGTTGCATGGTAGTGTGGTTGTGTGTTGGGTTGTCGTAATGCGGCATGCCACGATTGCTAGAAATATAAATTTTGGTGAGTGTAGATCAGCATCTCAGAAGAACTGTTTTTACGCCACATAGGCATTTACATACGCACACACACATTAAATTGTAGAGTATAAAAATTGTACAACCACCTACACTAATAGATATAAACTGAACAGCAGGGCACATATATACATTGTGTTACAGAAAACTGTCATGTGAAAATTGTAATTAGCCAACAGTTATGAAAGAAGACCACTTGATTTGTAGTTATCATTGTGGTTGTATCAAAAAGTACAACGCGTATTTCGTGATACAGCCATCTTCATAAACGTCATAATAGACATCAAAGCGGCTCGATGAATCAAGGTCTGTGAAAGCGTAGTTACAGATTTGATAGTATGCAGGAGTGAAACAGACAAGTCAATGGAACAAGTAGCGATTATATTATTTGAAAGTAAAGATATAAGGTAACCTGAGACTTCGCCAGTCAGCTAAGGTTCTTTGGCTTTTTACGAATTATTTAAACAACTTACGTATGTACTAATACCCACGTATCTATATGATTACCAGTTAGACAACATACGTGATGGTATCAGGTTCGATTCCAGTTATTCCAAGTGTTCAATTTGATCTTGAATAACAGACGAAATGTGCACTGATGTATATTAAGTATTGTTTAATGTTTACCATATGATACGGGTATTTTCATAAAAAAAGTACTAAAAGGGCTACTAAGAGTCACGCGTGATATAATATATACTTACATATTAGAAAGTGATAATAACACTCCTTTGTCTAGTACATAAACCATTTAACTTAGAAGGATGTTTCCGTGTGTCAGTTTCATGTACGTCATTTCTAAATCAACAGCACCCTCTCATCTTCTATCAATGGTTTATCTGCGATTACCTGGAAAGACATCATAGAACCTTACTTCCAGGTAAAAGACACAAGGCGGACACATGTAGTGAAGCTGTTTGGTGAGTTGAGATCGCTCTGACTAAATTTTATTAGATCGGTTTTACAATATATATATATATATATATATATATATATATATATATATATATATATATATATATATATATATATAGTTTCATTTGTACAGTTGGTTTATCTGGCTTGCTTAGTATAATTTATAGTAAATAAAAGGATAGGCGTAAAAATGTAATTTAGCCTTTTATAAACAGAGAACGGTTAAAGTTGATAATATGATATATTAAAACAGGAAAACGTATTAAATTAATGGAATTAAAATAAATATAAAACTAAAAAAAGATTAACGGTAAAGCGAGAAATTCACCTCCTTTTCTGTATTATAGCATTATGTCATATCCAATCTGTATGATGAACATTTTATTCATTATATGTGTAACTAACGTTACCAAGGACCCTATTGAAAAACCGCAAATCAGCTGAATAGGTAATTCTTGTAAAACATGTTTGGAATAAAAAGTAAATAAAAAAATAAAATATTAAGAAAAGTCCTGATAATGCCTTTGTGACGGACGTATGAGCATGTTTATGTACAAGCTGTTAGTTAACACGGTAAAAGATTCAACGATGAAAAATAGAAAAAATTAACCTAAGGTAATTGTTTGCTTATATGCGGAAGTTGAAAGGTTACTATTTTGCCCCCCCAACATGTTATAAACACGGCAATATTAACAACAGAACAACGTTTTCTGGTCTTTGTTTTAAAGGCCCAAGGGATTATCTTTACTTAATAGACGTGAGATATCGGAATAGCAAAGTAAAATGTGGAAGATAAAATGTTCATGTAGGTTAAAATAAAGAAAATAAGCGCGAGGAAACAGTAAACAAAGAAATTTAAGTATAAGAAATGTTACAATTGAAGGACTGTGTTGAAGAATTTCAAATTTAAAAAAGGTAATGGACCAATGTGCCATGCTGACTGTCTTCCTCTTCTCCTGTTTGATAGGACTGTGAAAGCTTGTTGAATTAAATGAATGTAATTATACTCATGTTCAGATGTATATAAATCTGAATTACAGTCTTTATATTTGGTGCTGCCACCATTGGCGCCGCGTTTATGATAAAGGAGCTACCAGGACATATAGGAGTGGTAAGTTATGCTTGTTAATATTTACCAGAATGTTACATTGGATAGAGATTACGATAGAACCTCAATTCTCCGCAAAATTAATTATAATCCATAACTGCCTTAAAGAATTTTATACACAACAAACATGCAGACATACAAACGCTTCAACTTAAAATTGTAACAGATACTTCTACGAAAAATCGCCCAGAAAGTCAGTTTATTCGTAATATATATATATATATATATATATATATATATATATATATATATATATATCTTATATATTTTTTTTTATTTAACAGACGGGAACGTATACCATAACATGTGTGGTATATATACGAAGATATGGTTTATGACCGCTCATTTGTTTCATGTAGAGATTTTGCCTTTTAATTCTGTGACTCATTTCCCCCTCCAGATCACTGTACAACTGCTTGGAGGACTCGGTAGTCCCATTCAAGGCGTCATGGTACTAGGGCTGATGGTGCCGTGTGCAAACGCCTGGGTGAGCCATCTTGAAACAGAAGTCGTCAGGGGCGTGTCGAGAAGAGGGTTTAGGGTTTTTCTTAGAAGAAATTAGATCTAAGCAGTTTTTTTTACTAATGTCTAAAGCTGACCCCGCTCCCTGAGTCTCCGGGTCTTTCTTGAAGGCATTGTCTTATGTCCTGTAGAAAAGTTTGAAATTCATATTCATTTTTTCCTGATGTATTTTTTTCCCTAGGTGTTGCATTATGAATGGTTGCATCTTCAATAAAACGCCATCATAAAGAATTCCAACAAGACGTTTAGAGTATAACATGGTTTCTCAAAGTCATATGACTTCATTTATATTCAGGCAAAACCTCACCTTTCTGTTGTTTACATCAATTTTAATTTCTTTATCATTAGATGCCATTACTACAGTTAATTACACACATTTATGAGTAATAGAAAATCAAATCTAATGCTGTGCTAGATTTTGTTTCTTATAGAATATTCGCATTTCGACTTCAGGCCTGGTAGCTACAGGCCTATAATGTTAGAGATCTGTATAATCTAGGGATTAAATATAGGTGTGTTTAAATACAGTTGACAAGAAATATTAATATTACCTTTATATGAGACGTAACAGTTTCATTTAATCGGTCAACAGGGTGCTGTTTTCGGGGCCGTGACGGCTTTCACTCTTACGTCATGGATTAATGTCGGTACCTTCGTACGGGGTTCACAGCCTCCAATCTTACCTCTTTCCACCGACACCTGTGTTAATTTCACCATGCCCGTGTCACCTGCAAATGTGTAAGTTGACATATAGGAAAAATATAATAGCCGTATAGGTTAGAATATTATTGATCTTGATGGTTCTTTCAACCGTCATAATTATGGAATCATTAACAAAGTTTAACACATAATGCACCATTTATAAAAGTAAAAGTAATAATTTCGCATAATTATCCCATATTATAACTTTTTTGGAAAAATATATTATATAATTCATATAGTTTATCAAAGAAATGTATTACTTGCACTTACTTGAATGAAATTTAATAATATCGCTTCTACGTGTTAAAATCTGCTTCATAAGCACATTTATATAAATTGTTTTATTTACATCGTAAAGATACTGATTTTCGTTATGAGTGTTTATAACACACATTAACAGAACAGTCCCAGAGCCTTCTGCAGTTGACCCACTTTACGACATGTCGTTCTTGCTGGTGTCCGTTGTCGGCCTAATCACGTGCGTGGTTGTCGGCACATTTGTCTCCATTATAAGTGGTAAGTTCATACAGATATATGCGATATTTAACAGGTGACACCAGTGTTACATACGAACAGGTACGTAAATTTACATTAGAAAGTCTGCAGGAATTTCTTTTGATCTATCATTCAAATTTAAATTAATTTTAACAGTTATGTTCATAGCGAGTATCATAGGCAAAGATGGACAGAACAGAACGTTAGCGAGTTAAGAGAATACTTAGGCATACATCTAATAGAATGTAAAGAAATGATGTCCCAATACTGATACGCTAAGATTTTTAACACACTAATATTACACTAAAAGGAAACACTAATATATCATAGAAATTGCATTCGTCATCTAGGTGGCTCAGATGAATCAACGTGCCGGCCGGAATATGTCGTCACTCTGCAGTGGGCTTCTTGTGGACGTAGGCGGCCCAAAGGACAACCGGATGTTCAGCTCGGGCATCAACAGCCTTCAAATACGGAAACGTTACAAAGTGACTCAGCACCCGGTTCAGTGGAAGAAAGAATGGACATGAACTCTACAAAATTGTGAAAAACAGTTCAATTATATACTCAATCAACGCAATTTATCATAATACCTTTTATGGTAATAGGCTGTGGAACCGCTAGGGAAGGGGCTTGCGTTCCAACGTTTCACCGAAAGGAAGCGTCTCTTTTTTTTCTTTTTTTTATATATAAAATTTTTAAAATTCTAAATTGTGGAGGGTGCACATACTCGAACAAAGATTCTGCAATCACAACTCCTCTTTATGCATAACAGTCCAGAGCATGCATATGTAGACTGTACTTATTCCCTGAATGAGACTTTTACCGCATCAATCAGTATACAGTTGAGAAGCGCTCAAACGTTGTGTCATGGTAATTTTTGCAATTGACTTGTTTTCTTATATTTACTTAACAGTGTTCATGACTGAATATGTTATATGTTTTTATATTCCGATAAAAGTCACTTCAACGCCTCACTGTGTGACAGTTTAAAATAACAATACTTTACTCATGACATTTATAACTGATCTTCTTGTTATTCCTTTTACTTTTTCAGTTTTATCGATGTTTTTATATATAAAAATGGAGTAATAAAATATATAAGACATTTTCATATGTTTATCAAATAGATTCAGATAATCTCTTGTGTTTCACGGAACACGTATGACCCCGAAGTAATACTCGTATTTTATTGATATCATCATGAAGCTGCTTCACAGTTACTCTGATTTTATGTTTGTCTCTGGTACTGTTGTTCGGGCCTCCATGAAGGCACTCCTGTTATACGTAACGTCTTAATCGTCATCGGGCGCAGACGAAGGCGTCATAGAAAATAAATATGATTTATCTAGAAAATGTAATCTTCGATGGTTCAGAGCAACGCATGAGAAATGGCGGCTTTATATTATGTAATTTATGAAACCTAACAACGCTACTGTGTCTAATTAAAGCTGCATTTACTTGTACTATGTTGTATAAAATCGCGTTGGACATTTACGTGAGGGGGGTAAAACACTGCGGCATAACACCGTTCATGTCAAAAACTCGCTAGATCAAACTGCATTCGTATATAATAATACATGGTACCCAGGTCCCGTGGTTGTTGTACCGCGCTGTATGTGGGTCCATGCAGTTCTCTACAGACAATTCCATTCTACCGCGTGTCCCATTCCGCATACCGCACATTGCGGGCCAAATAAATGGTTTATGATAAAATAACTAGAGCGAAAAAAATCTTGTTCTCATACTGCATTCCGGTAGATAAGTAAACTCAGCTTTCACTGAATTATAACCATGCTCATTGTGGGTAAATATGACAACAGCCAACGTGTTGTATATTTATTTTTACTTTAGGATGATTTGGTTGAACGTTTATATTCTGTCCTTTCAAACACTTGAATATCTACACATGTTAACTCTTTCTCAAAACTTATTGCATTTTAACATATTGTTTTTATTTAATTGTCGTTTTTGCTCGTTTTCCTCTGCTGTTGTTATTGTATTTATCTGTCAGCTATGTGGTTTGCTAGCGTGTTTGGACAAGAATGAGAGAGAAAGTGATGGATGATTGTCACTATAATCCTTTATTTGTTTATTGCCTTATATATAGGATCAAAAAACAGTAAAAGATAATATTCAACCTGCATCGTGATCCAGAGGTCGAACAAGGGATTAAAGCCTGGAGACCATGAACCGGGGATCGGGGATACCTATTACGGGAGGCCCAGGGTGGACGCTCTTAGGGTTTAAAAGGAAAGTCGGGCCCACCGCCGTATATTACAAACGAGTGCGAATTTAGGAGTCTTCAGTGTTATGACCCCATACATACGCTTGTTTAAGCAACTGAAGCATTAATTAATGAAATGGCTCCACCAGAAAAAAAACACAAAGTTATATATAACATTATCCATTTTGGAGAAAGAGAGTACCATACAACCATATAATAATGTCACATTTGTGTTGCAAGTTTAAATGCCATTTAAATGCCAAATTTAAACTTTCAATGTTAATTGTATTTTGATGATTTTTATACTTTTTTTCGTCCATCGCGGGTAATGAGGACCTCAACATCCTACGATTCAGGGAGTGGGAAGCGGTGTGTCCTGAAGTTGCTGACGAGTCCGATCCGAACACATGAAAGATACAGGACAGGTAAGAAAATCATGGAATCCCCTTTGGTGTTTTGGCAGCTCAGGACTTGTACAGTTCACGAGCGATTTGCTTCCGAGAATGTGCATCCTCATATTGACTAGGTCAGAGGCTGCATTCAACGTCCAGTCTTCAGCAAATAGGAAGTCCCGTAGCACAGTCTCCTTAACGTTGGTGAACGCCTGGAGTCTGTCCACCCACTCTGTACCTCAGGCTTCTCACTTCATTACTCCTCTGAACGGCGTTGTAGAGCATGGTTGTAAATATCATGCTGAACAAAGTGATTTCTAACACGCAGTCCTGCTTTGCACCTTTGTCGACAAGGAACGCTTCGGATGCTTCGCAATCATCCAACACCTTGCCATAATGTCATCACTGAACTGGCGTACCATCAACATGAATCTTGCGGGACAGCCAAACTTGATCTGCAAGAGGCCCCTGAGAATGACAGCGTCCAGAGCCTTTGTGAGATCAAGATATGTGGCGTAGAGTTCCCGGGTTTGCCTCTAACACTGCTCCAGGAGTTAGCGCGCAGCAAATACCATGTCGCAGTTACACGAAATTTCCAGAAGCCACATTGTGTCTCTGGCAGCAGGCCCAATTCCAGATGAGCAATCAGGAGCAATGACTTTCCAGCTATGGAGGGCAGTGGAATTCCTTTGTTATTTTTCCCTTTCCTGGCGATTGCTCTTCTTCTTGTAGAGGTGTTCAGTGGATGCATCTCGGAATTCCTGAGGAATGGTCCTCTGATTCCAGAATAAATGGAACAGCAAAGTAAGTTTTCCTAGGAGTGTGAAACTACCTGTTTTGTATATCTCTGCTAGTATGGCATCTGAGCCTGGGGCTTTTCCGCTGACCAACTTGCTAATGGCCTTCTTGACTTCAAACTCTTCTAGTGGGGCACCCATGGCACTGGTAATTTCAGGCTTGGGCGGCATCGTCTCTATAGCCTCATCCTTTACACTTGACTGGCGGTTGAGTGTGGAATCAAAGTGTTCACGCCGTCTCGACAGTATCTTGGTCTTCTACGTGATGAGGGTTGTACCATCGGAGCTGAGAATGGTTGGAACTCTATGATAACCTGGGTTCAAATATGACACTGAAGGCTTGGTAGAACCGCTTTGAGTTATTGTTGTTATTGTAGTTCTAGGTTTCTTTTTTTTTTTTTTTGCTCAGCAAGGAGCCAGGAATTCCGGGAAAAAAACACAGACCTTGAACCTACCTTCATAGCCTCACCTAGAATGGAATCCTGTTTCCCAGCGGAGAACGCCGAGCCTTTAACCCCTTGACTGTCCACACCAAACACTTTAATAAACCGAACATCACCAAACTGTACATATCTATGAAACACATTCTGCTTGATTTCCTGATGGGAAATGACAAAGCTACGTTGCAGCATACTTCAGAAAAGGAATGATCGAACTGTTTGGTATCAAAATGTCAATGTAAACACACATTATTTTTATCTTCGGATCGGCAACAACCAGGCAACGTGTAGATTGGTTAACTGCAAGGACATTTGTACAACTCTTCAAGGGAAAGTTTTTCTTTTTCAATATTCACGACCCATATATCATAAGACGTATCGCACTGTGTATTATATTGTTAGAACAAGTGACCAAAACGGCATGACGCTCAGCTGACAAGCATGGCTTGTCAGCCTTATTTTATCATCTGAAAGCTAAATTGAGAATAACTTGAGTTGGGACCTTTACTTCTCATAACTATCAGGAGCATTGTTGGAAACCATTTGTGTATCAAATTTGAAGGGAAAATATGTAGTACTTATGGAGTTTTCCGTATGCCTGCATTTTAGCTGATTTTACACTTTTTCAAACTCATCCAACAACTAACCATCTGATATCCTGTATTTTTATTTTCAGAAAATAAATACCAATCTACTTAAGAAATATATGTTTGTGTTTGTTTTTCACAAAATCAAGAAATATTCAAGGTCAAGGCCACCTAGCGTCATATCGATCTCTCACACTACGACCAGTTTACTGGCCTACCAGAGTTTCTTTACATCTAGGTCTGAAGAACGCATGGTAAGGCCCAATTGGGATGCAAATATTTTCGTATTTTTTTTTGTTAACGCCTCTTGGACTACAGGCACACTGTCGATTAACATAAACCAGACCAATCGTTAGGATTTTTTGTGTACTTTCTTACAACACCAAACATGAGCGAGAAAAAATCCGTTTTAACTCAGTATATTAGTAAATCCCTCGGAATGTTTGTTGAAGTTATGACCGCATGAACACAATCATGGCTCGCACAGAGTACAGGACGGAGGCAACTTGTAAGCAATACAGGAAATGACTCGTTACCATAGAGACACGGTTTCAGTTTGGGTTGTGAGTTCACATATATTCTCTTGTGTTAAATAATCATCCGTAGCATAATTTTTGAATTATGGGTGGTTTTACCACAATTTGAATGCAACATGATGGAAACCACTGCGATGCATTCCTCGATAGAGCTTGAATCACGACTCAAGTAGGCTTACCAGACCGATTATCATTGCCTACTGAGTCGGGTTGGCACGGCTGAAGGCCACCCTCATAGTAAAGTTCCTGACCCAAATTTAAATACACTTCATCCTATAACCACTATCTATAAATGTGCTTAATATGACAGAAAACTGTCCGTTAGTTTTTACTCTGAATACTCACACTCTGTCAAGTAGCGAGGATATGGGTATTAAAAAGCGCAAAAACAAGAAATGGATAATAGCTTGTCTACTGTACAAGACATAGCTATCCACAACCTTCGGTCAACCTGATTTTTTTGGACCAATAATGCAACTTTGCTTGAGATATTTAAGATTTTTGGGATTTTCAAGCAAAATCGACCTATTCAAGTCAAGGACATTCTGATGAACAAATTTTAAATAGGCACGTCCTCTTGCCAATATATCTATGCACATGTAAAGTATGATAAAGATCCGTAGAAATTTTAAGAGTTATCTCGCTCACAAGATTTTTTTCGGGAGGCAGCGGGACAGTGTTGAGACCAAAGTTTGTCTTTGGATACAATAAGAAAAAAAAAAATTATTCATGTATATTTCATCAATATTAATTTCGTGGCCTAGGTGTAAATGATTTCTGAAAATTGCTTTGTTGGTGATTCTCAATTTGTTTTCTGTGCTACTAATTTAGTTATCTGGATTAATCCAGTTGTGAGTGACAAAATGCTGACAGTTTAGGAATAGATTACGACAGCTACAGACTATTTATAAAGGTTAGGTTACGTTTTTTCCTCGATGTCCCTTATTTTACATCTTCCTGCGTGTATGGATGTTTTTAAATCGATAAGATATGTTGACTTTCACTTTCATAACGAGTCAAGTTTAAAATTCTCATGAGACAGCGACATCTTGTGACATGTCGAAACACTAAAGTTGGCGTCGGAGGTATCCGTTCTTTTTAGAAAAAAAAAAAGGTGAAGTTAGTATCTGAGAACCGGTAATGGCAGAATAACGTCAAGAACCAGGGGCGGATAAAGGACTTTGGAATAAATGTGGCTAATATGGGCTTTGAACCCTATTAGTATAAATATTGGCATAAACAGTAAACTTTATAGACAACCCCTTACCCTTTACCAAGCGCTAAACCGGTAAATAACTTCTTTATGTATAGAAAAGCACAAGGCCGGAATATTCATATATCCCTTTTGAGTAGACGCACAAATTTTTTTGTCACCTTATTATTGACGGTAAATTAGGGATAAATAGACTTGTATCCTGCACAATTTTTAACAGCCAAGGACTTATAATACAAGGCTTATGTTACCTCAAGGATAATTTTAAAATTAATATGTGTCAATATGCTTGATTATATGTTTCATATATATATATATATATATATATATATTCAATTTTTCTTTATCCCTAACTAAATATCTATTGTATATGTACTTCTCCATTATCTATGTGTAAGTGCTTGCGTGCAGACTATCAATCAAGGATAAATTCAGTTCGACCTCATTAATCAAACGCCAGAGTCCTTCAATTATTGGTTGGAGTGACAAAGCATGCAGCTTGTAGGACAGCACTCAATTCTGACATAGCAATGTTTACCTCCAACTTTCCGGCAGTATTCATCATACCATTTGTAATTACACGGATATGATGTTATAAATCATTCGATATGTAACTGTATCCATGCTGAGACGCTAAATGTCGACACCTGACAACCGTTTTTTATCTCCTCATTATGTTACGACGACCAGTACCAGGAACAGTCACCGCATTATAAACCTATCTATCAAAAGTTACAAGACCATTACAGTCAAGGGGATGCATTAGCTAATCATCTTTATGCAGGGGTGTTCCAAAAAATGGACAAGCACGTACATATTTCTAAGGGTGTCATTGATAAGAAAATCTTATTGGTAAGACTGTATCATACACCACAAAAGACATCATTTGGATATATATATATATTGGTATATATATATATTGGTATATATATATATATATATATATATATATATATATATATATATATATATATATATATATATCGATAGGACTGGCTCCCTGAATTTTCTATTTACTGGTATATCGCTGTGGCTGTACAACCTACACGTCAGAGATGCAACTTATGTCATGTCGAAAACCGCGCTGAAAATTTCGATATGGAAGGAGGTTTCGTCATTGTTCACATAGTCTCGCCGCTTACAAGAATCGTATAGTTAAAAAACAGGTCAACATATATCATGGCGCAGTTCCACGCAGTCCAATTAAATTTTTTTTTTTTTACTTTTTGAATTTAACCGTTATTTGCAAAAGGGATACCAGTATAAAGCTTTGTTTCAAGGTCCACGTACATGCGCATATGTGTGAAAAATTGCATATATGATTTGTAACTGTGGTATTTCCATGTGTCCGTCAGCGTGTACGCATATGTGCTCATATGCGTTTACTCAGCCATTCCCAATAAAATGACCTCACTTTAGCATCCTTCTGGGAACAAATGCTAGATCCATGGCACTGTGTCACTATATGTTTCTGCTAGTTCACCTGAATACGCACATGGAAACAGAGCACGTGTTTTCACGCATGTACACGCACATGGAAACACTAACTCAACATATTGGTAAATCGGCCTGATGTTTGTTGAATTCCTGCGTGCAAGTAAGTTGTTGTTATGTGTGGGACAGCCATGTCCTGCAAGGGACGAGAGACGATACCAAGAGATGAGTTTTAACGCTTTAGATGTTTTTTCATTTACATGTATTTCTTTTTTAATTTCTCAGTAATAGCCATGTGTTAATATTACCGGCCATGTTGTTTGCATTCATAGACTAACATTGCAGTACAGTTTTCGGCATGACTAGTGTTACGACTCAAAGTAGGCCCTATCGGCCTGAATCGGCCTATTAAATCGAATTATCTCAGCTTTATCAATAGCCATCGCCGAATCCTGTGACAGTAATCTGTACCATAAAACACACTGAAAAATCTTAATGGGTACCACAAGCAATATTAGATTGTTACCTCCCGAAAACGATGTCTGCACAGGTTTTGTGTTCATTCCTCTATTTCCGTACCATTTTATTTATGGGAAAGGGTGGGCCATTGGCAAAAATTGCTAACATTGTTTAACAGATAATTGAAAATGATTAAAATGATTGTTAAAACATTATTTCAAAACTTTTAATGAATTATACAGACTTTGAATGGAAGAACGGGCTATAGACAAAGGAAGAAGTGATTATATCGTTACATTTTGGGTAAGATGGATTAAATTTTTGAAGGTCCAGATGCGGATCCAGGTGTCGCTGGAAGTATAAGTTCTAAGAGTATAGCTTTTAGCTATATTGTCGTCTGAACATTGCAATTAAGACATTTAAATCTTTTCAAAGTACTTTATTTTAAAACCAACTAATAGCCTCCTTTTATTTGTAGAATTTATGTGATTTATGGCTTAGTCAGGGGGCATATTAATGAATTATAGGTTATTCCTGCACGGAAAGGTTCTTATAACGCCCCTGTGATGGATGTAGGGGAATTTTTTTTCCTAAAACCTACCGGTAAACACGTTACACGTCCCTCATGTTGACAAACAGAAATAATCCAGTTGGTCTTTTGTCACTTACAAATTCTGGTTTGTCTGATTTGACGCCTGATGTCCTTGTTGTTTATATTAGGACCGGTGGCCTATTTAACGGACGCCTACATGTTAAAAACACGAGGATATAACAAAACGGAAAGCCTTCATAAACTATTCAAGAGATTGTTTTTTGTTTGATACACGTAAAACACGTAATGGGACCCATTAAACTTAGAAGAACATGGAAGAAACTTTTCATTTTCGTTTTTCTGATCCTGCAAGGATGCTTATCAAACGCAAAATGTCGCTTGATATATGATTATCGAGGTTTTATCCATAATCGATCGGCGGAAAGCCGAGTGGAAACAAGCTCGGCTCTATTCAGTGGCGACCCCGGTTCGAGTCCTGGTGTTGCCATTAGATGGGTTGTAGAGGCTCGTCTAAAGCCGGTGGTTTTCTCCGGGCCGTCCGTTTTCATCCAATCCCATAAATTACAGAATGCTACCATCTATGCCTAGCATTAATTATTACAATTTTTTTATGTACAATCCATGGTAAATAATCGAAGTTTAAATAAGAACTTGTACTGATTACGGATATATTTTACTCCGGAAGAACCAGTTGACCTAAGGCTTTGCATTGCGGGAAAAAATTTGAATAAATTTGGGGAGAGGGACTAGAATAATGTATGGAAAGTGTTGCTTAAACGACAACGGTAAGGATGATAACACCTTTATAACCAACATATGATGATAACATAATGATTGCAGGCGCGGATCCGGGGGGGGGGGATTTGGGGATTGAGACCCCCCACCCCCCTGCTCCCAACCACCAAACATTTTTGAGACCCATTTTATACAATGAAAGGTAATTTTTTTCGGAATAATCACACAATGACACCCGTTGACCCCCCCCCCCCCCCCCCCCCCCGCACACACCTGCCAAAATCCAAAATCTAAACCCCTCTCCACTAGGGATGTGGTTTATTAATTTCCTTTATGAATGAATAATTAAGTCTAAAAAAATATATGTATATAATCCTGTATATAACAAAAAATGAGCTTTACGATATTGCTGTTGGTTCGTATTTTCTGGCAGCACCTTCTTAACAACACAGACGCATAATTTCTTAAGTAAAATCTTGTAAAACCAATCAATAGAAAAACATTTTCCCTCAAAGGGTTTTGCTTAAAGGAAGCAGGGGACAGGGGGGCATGTCCTCTCATTTTTTAGGTACCAGTACCTCGTGTCCCCTTTACGTTTAAGGAATTAAACGCGTAATTTTAACATAGCGATCTTGTGAAAAATTTGCCAGGCAGTTTACGCTTTCTTCATATATTTCTCAATGATTTACTTCCGTCTTTATTCGATGACGAGGTAGCTTTTTTATCGTACTCCTGTGATTTGTCCCACACACTTTTTCTCATCATAAAAGACTTTCAGCTGCCCGGTAAAAAACTGATATAGTATACGAGACAGTGAAGTCTATATGGGGGGAGGGAGTATATATCCAACCCCCCCCCCCCTCCCCCCCACCCCCGCCCCACCCCACTTTTTAGCAAGGGGAATGGTCAATGTAATAATCCCCCTTCTATACATAATAGAATTTATATATTGAAAATGATATATATTAATAATTAAAATTATAGACTTTACTTCCGTTAATTACGATGATTACGATGAAAAATTTCTGAACCTGGTTTAGAATAAACATATACTGGAAACATAATACCTTTTTAATAAACCTTATTCTGAATTGTGCTAAATTTGACAGACATATCACACAGACAATAACTGACATTATATATATATATATGTGTGTGTGTGTGTGTGTGTGTGTGTGTTTATGAAAAGATGTCCAAGCTTTGATTACGCTCCCACGCCTGCGAGTCATCCCCCCTCCCCAACCTTTGAAGATATCTTGACGCCACTGATACAAGATATACGAGGAAGAGAACATCTTTTCTACTCGTGACATGAAAGTTTGGATTACACCCTTTCAGTGCCTTGGATACGGAGAATGCTTTATGCCTTGACCTTGGAACCTTATCTAAACAAGACTTTGGTGCTGTTTTATTAACCTTTTCGACACCAGTGAGAGTAAAATAAACAAGATATTAGGCGGGACACGGCAGCCATTCTGCGTCTGCCAGCCACAAGGTTCTGAGAGAAGCTGTTAACGGTTGATATATGGTTAATATGGAACGCTTTCAGAGCCACCTACAATCGTTATCGAAATTTACGGCCCTGTTTTGCAACCTGGTTCACCAGCAGAATAGAATCTTAAGCCATGTGATAACCGAGTCTAACCATAAATAACATAAGTGTAATATTACTCTTGGCAAGGATCTTCAATAGGAGTGTGTTTGTGATGTAAATAAAATACGGTCTGGGTGCACTAATTCTGTAATTTACACGGGTATTTCTTCATCACATATAGGACAGTAAATGATTGCGCGTTATTGTGGCTTGCTTGATTCACTAATGTGTTAAAAAAAATAAATAAATGAAATTGTGCTGTTCGAATTGTTAAACGACTTAAGAGAAGAAACGCGAATTGAATGGCCTTCTTTGATTTATTTATAACCGTTTACACGTCGAAGGATTTAGTTTCTGCTTACAATGAAATTTGTGTTGACAATGAAATATCATACGAACCATGACTTTGACAGTTTATTATAGCTCGGCCAGAATGGTATTATATATTTCCCTTAGCTGGTAGGTCTGTCTGTTATCAACTTTAGGGTAACACCAAAGGAACAATCAATTGATTGTGGCAGTAGTTTAGATCACCATGATATAATTTAAATCAACGTTTTAACCATTGTGAGACGGGAAGAATACTTTGTCCTCGGGTATAGGCCGCGCCATTCATAGGTATGAGGAGCATTATTTTTTCAGCAGCTGACCAGGTGAACCCGCGATACTGTTACTAAAAATTTAGTCGAAGGTTCAAAAGGAGAATTATCAACCATGAAAGTTATTTTGATTATATTTGATTATGAAGCTAAGCCGGTGTCCCGTAGACAGCATGGTAGTGCCTACATTTATGCACACTGTCATGTCTTATGTGAAACCTTTCTTATGCTTTCTCTAATACGTGTTACATTTCAGCAAGATAAGGTAAAGGAATACTAAGTTATAATTTTAATAATATATACTATCAATATATATACTTACGAATGGTTAAATAACATGATCTTATTATACGTGCTCATGAACACTGGAATGTTTCATTCGAAAAATGAGACCAAACTATAGACCCTTTACTTCTTATGACAACGGCGCAGCTGCCGTTGTATATGACCCGGGTAAAATCTAAGACATGCTTTATCGTATCCTACATTTGTTCAGTGTGACAACAAACCCAGATTTACGCCTAGTTCAAACGACCCGTAACAGACAGGTCGCCACATAAACTAGGCCTTCACGGGAGCTGAGATTAACTTGACGGGATCTATCTGCCGGCGCGCCAGCCGTTTGCTTAGCCCTCAACCTTCATCGGAAAAACGGAACGAGCCTCGGGTAAAAACTAACTCATTTCCTTAAAACCAAATTTCTCGTTCCTGTAGGAAGACATAGCTCCCGGGGATTTGTCTTTTCTGTTAATAATCCAGTCGGCGTAAATTAACCCGACTCTCAATATGATGTTCCGTAAAATGAGAGACCTGCCAGATATTACTGACCTTTAGTGAGTCAACAGCGGTACATACGTCAGCAGTGGCAAGAGGTTTATGGATTTACGGCTCATTTCTTATTGTACGTCTTAACCTACATTCCTAGAAAACTAATGACGGAGAATATACTTGCAGCCTTGAACGAGGTAAATAGTGATCGTACGCACGTGTATGTTTGTAGTCACACATATTGTATTGGGTCAAACTCTTATGTTCTTCCCTCAATATATGACAGTGGTCGTAAATTGCTTATTATAGTCTTTCCGTCTGGCATATTCACTCTCACACTGCGCAGAATCGGACTCACAAGAGTACTACTTTGCTGGATAGGGTATTAGGGGGTCATAACCTGTTACCCACAATGCACCATGGCAGGGCTTCTAAATACACCAGCGGGTTAGTAATGAATGTAGAAGAGAAAGTAATTTAGTTCGTTCAAATATGTTTTATAAGAATTGTTTCAAGGCAAATTACACAAACTTGGGTGTTTTTTTTTGTAAGGACTTCAGAGAATATGTAATATTTTGAAAGCATACGATGTGCAACCATAGTATTCAACTGCATTCAGCGTAATCATTTCTTTTCGTGCGCACGTAGTAGCTTATTCGGGCTGAACCATGCATGTTTCACAGGACGAAAAAATTACGTAGATGTAATCTTTGCATAGGGTTTGGTCGCTCTGTATATTAATAAACCAGAAAATATAGGGTGTCCAAGCATAATATTAACTGGATTCAGCATAACCAGTTCCTTTCATACCCACGTAGTAACTTATTTGAGTTGAACTATGTTTACATAGAAAAAAAAATAAAGGTAACTATTCACCTAAAGTCTGTAAAATTTATGTGATTTCTAGATTACTCTGCGTATACATATTTATGAACTCTAGGTAATTCCTGTCAGGAATTATTTCTTATAATGCCTGTGTGACAGATGCTGGGTCTTGTTTATCAACAAGCTGTTAGTAAACACAGCAGTGTTGACAAATTATAAAAAAAACAATGTAACCTAAGGTGGCCGACTGCATACATGGGGAAGTTAAACTAGTTGCAAAACACCAATTGCAAAATTCTGGTTCGCCTGACTTGCCAATAGATGTCCTTGTTTAATGTGTTTGGATTATTTTGGCACGTCCCCACTTGTTATAAACACATGGATATAAACAAAACAAACAGCCTGTGTGTGGTGGTGTCAGCGTTTTCTGGTCTATTTTAATAAACGTCATCTTTATGTTTAGTTAATTGACATCAGTTTCCGGAATAGGCCCCTCCTTTAAGTTTATAGATTACGTATTGACAGATAGCTCTTTCCATATATGCAGCACTTGAGGCCTATAGGGTCCTAGCCATGAGACTGGTCTGGGGGACTTGCTGCCATCACCCCCATCTTAAATGTTAGCGATATTTCCGGGTTATCTGTGGCGGAAACACGAATTTCGTCGCAAAGAAATCGATTTACCATCTACCTTTTTTCTCTGCGCGGAGTAGATATATTATTGCGTCATTTTCCGACATCCTTTAGCCTGAAGTCGTCTGGAAATGGAGTTGAAAATATATTACTGCCCCCATGAAAACTTGTATCGGTATAATTTACTGTACAGTTTATTACATCCACCTCACCCCGCCAGTCAGTATGTGATCTTGTCAATGTATATACTTTTCCAATTTCTTAACTTTCATGGTTTATGAGCCTAATGTCGTGCTTGTTCATATTCCTTGATATCTTCCTGTAATATTACATGTTTATCGTTCTCCATTTCAAAATAAAAAGAAATCAATATGGCCTGGTGCGGAGTTTTGAATTACTGTCGTTAGTCGTAATGGTTTGATACGCTCCTTCTCAGGTATCTAATTGTGTGTTATATCATAAGACCCACTGCGAAATGACCTATCCACCACAGCCCAAATGCTCCGCCCTTTTAACTTATTATTATAATGAGCCCCCAAAACGCTCCTACACATATGGACTTCCATGCCCATGGTAGCGAGAGCTGATTATAACATAATAATTACGTCACAAAGGGTGATGACGCATGACGTCGTATTGACTGACGTCATCAACTGGTATCACCTGACCATTGTTTACTATATCGCAGTCATATATGAACTCTGTTGCAATATATTGGATTATTTGTCTCATACGAATTATGTGGCAGGTAAGACCATATTATTCACTCGGTAGTCGGAGGAATGGCTCCCGCAACCTATAGCCTAGAAACTTTTTATACTGTCTCCTTCATATAAAAAAATATCCCGGAAAACATGCCGACATGGGTACTGGTAGTATTTACAGGCTACACGTGTTCTGTTTGACAGAGCTCTGTCAAATTATGCAAAATTTTGTTTTTGTCAGATGACTGACGCTTTACAATGTTTAAGGTCACCTAATTGGTTGCTCCTTAGTCCCATGCTTATGTATATTCATTGAATTAATATGCGATTAAGGTCGCATAGAGTTCATGGATAGGTCTATTGTTACAATTTTAGTTTAGAATTGTTCCATAAATACGGATATACTTCAGTTTTAGAACCAGAGACTCTTATGACAACACATAATGAACAGATATTAATAGAACAGATTAAGTATTAAAAACAGGCTAATTCTAGTGTCAACTCACTCTACCGCACGCATTCTAGGGCCGTCTACAGAAGGCCTGCCAAATTACTCTATTTTTTAAAGAATCACTTTTTTTGAGGATTTCCTGAAAATGACGTTAATAACTCTATTTTCAATCTCTTTTTCAGCAGCACTCTTTTCCATGTTTTATTAGTGATCTAATTTTGACATATACCATTTTTCTCCTGCCTTCACAGTTCAGTTAGAACAAAATGGGACACTTCTCAATTTTTAGGTGTGCAAATTGTCCAGCATGTGTTACAACATGTGGAAAATGCCCTTACCTTCATGCATGGGGATGTGCTAAATGTATGATTCTGACTTTGGGGGTGATATATATATATATATATATATATATATATATATATATATATATATAATGAGAATTGTCGCTAATTTTACTTTTTTTACTTTTATCCTTTTTTCCAGACCACTTACTCTTTTTTTCGGTCATTTACCTTTGGCAGGCTTGTACTGTCCGCGTAACTATGGACACGCACCACACCTTTTAAATCCCTTCTACGGTTTAACCTTATATTAACTTAAGTGTTTTTTTATAAAGGTAGACTCTTTTTCCATGTTTTATTTTTAGCTATTATCAAAGACCCATGTAGTTATTAGATTTATTTGATTGTTTCCATATTTAGAATATTCGATTATGCTGAAATAATTTTGTGGAAATACAACTTGACTGTCAAGTATATCACCTACCCTCATATTGTACTAGTGCTTTTATGTCAGTTTTACTTGTTGTATGTCATGTTTTAAATTTTAGCAGGACCTCATTGAAAAACAGCACTTGCTGAATGAGATATCCTGTCGAAACATATTGAAATAGATTAAATAGCTCCTACGGAAGCTGCGATATAGCATCTCGTACGCATCTCAATTTTTCGTTCAGACACAACGTGCTTCGGTCGGTTGCAGCATCGTCATTTTAAAACCCAAGCCTCTGGTAAAAAATGTGGTTACGTGAGAATAAAGACGAAGAAAAGAAAACCTCTGACCCAATATTGAAAAAATGATAAATTATTCTTTTAGTCGCAAGACACTACTGCATTTTGAAGATAAAAATAAACACCGCCAAGGGCAAGAAATATAATTGAATCGGAAAAGATGAATGGAGCATGAAATAATTTAATACAGAAGACTTTCACTACTAAACTGTAGAAAGGTCAGACGTGATGGAGACTTGCGATAACCATAAGAACCAAGTCGGGTTCTATCCCTTCGTATGCCTTCGGCTTATTTCTGCAAGGTTCCTTCTGACGTCTGCTGGGTTTATGATTACCCGGCGCTCTTTTTATTGTGATCAGCAACAGATAAAACTGCTACTTCAAGGAAAGTTTCCATATACTCCAGCAGAACTAGCCTTTGGCGGCCGGAACATCTAATTGTTAATACTACTTCCGGCTTTGATCTTGAACTCTATTAAAAATACAGCAAACACAAATCAGACGCCGGCGTTCAGACCCTATTACATAAAAATTTACGGAAGCTCTGACGGAGGCTACATCAGTTTAACTATAGCATTTTAGGTTTTAGGGTCTCGTTTCTGTATGTCGGGATTCAGGGACTGATTGCCATTTACATCAACCCCTGCATTGCCGGTATCTTGGGTTTTCCATATGATTGGAGAAAAAATTACACTCCTTGATGCGATTTATATTGATCGAAAAAAAAATTGAGACAGACGTATAATAAATATACTATGTAAGGATGATAATCGCGCGTATCGTCTCGGGCTTGGTGGATGCATTTTCGAATCTCGAAGTGCTGAAATCTTAAAATTATATAATCTATCTAGCATGTTTGGTCTTTTGTGATGATAAATTTTATTTTAATTACAGTAATATAACTTATGGTATGTTGTTATTTCATCATTCATATCACATGTAAATAAGACAACCACCGACAATAAAGGCTGCCACATTTTGTACTGTGAATTCATGCATGAAGTATACTATAGGATTATTACGGACAAATGATACAGGTTTAGTGAATAAAATAATGTACTGGATCAATGTCGATATTTTACATTTATTTACATTTATAGTGTCAGTTAATAAAATACCTTATATATTGGATCGCAAAAACTGTCCCGGAAACCAAGTTGTAAGTATTATTTCTGCAAGTTACGGCGGCATATTATTATGATATGTTGTCTGAACATTGGTTCGATATTCTTGGTTAAGGATACCATTTAGCTATGGTTTATTTGAATATACCATGACCCTCTTCGGGTGAAGGGTGTTAAAATAAATATTACTCCCCTCGATCCTATTTAAACTACCTTCGAGAAAAGGTAACTTCTTATATTTCTTGAGAAAATTTTTATCTATGAGCTGTTGAGACACAATTCGCTCAAATGTCAACAAACGTTTAACCTGAAAACGGAAAAATAGCTGAGCTTTGCATTCCGACCAGCCTATCGTCAGGAAATCTGAAGGATGTCTCTATGCTGCAGGATGAGGAATCACCCTGATATACTGGAGGTCAGCAGTGCGTCGGGCCATGTCGAACTAGTTATAAATATCAAAGTCCACAGCAGCCAAATTTACGACGGCATTTCCCGGGCAGTTCCGATAAGCCAAACCCATTGGTTTGTAAGTCAGTCATAACCTCCACCATGCATGTCACAATTTCAACTTTCTCGGACAAAATTGGTTCATAATTATTCATAGACCGATTATATTCGACCAATTCTAATGTACATCGTTTTGCTGAAGGAGGACTTGTTTTCATCTTTGTTATTTTTTCCCAACAAAATAATAACAGGAACTTCCTGCGTTTTATTTTAGTTATATTAATCCAAACATTTGCCAGTTTTGCCCAAAATGATTTCGTATTTTAAAAGTTAAAGAATCTTTATGAGAAAGCAAAACTATAAATATCCGTGAGTAATCTGCTACGAACAGTTTTATGAAAACCAGATAAGGTAAGAAGATAGTCCTAGATGAAACTTACTCTTCTTTATATTCTATAAACTATTACATAATGTATTATCACATACAGCTATTGTACCATATATAATAACAGTTAAAAAAGACTGTTTAACTTTTCTGGAAACTAACTGTTCTAAAACTAGTTTAGAACAACGAAAATAAAAAAATAAATTATTCACGATAGGGACTCAAGTCATAAGAAACGGACAATGTCTGAGATCAATAGGCAGGCAACATTTTTGATCAATGCATTAAACCATAACTTATTAATCTGAATATATGAAATTTACATTTAAATGAGTTGTATGTGGCACCACGGGGCTTGAGTAATTGTAAAATACTATCCGAGCTCATTTGTATTTCAGAACAATAAGAAATCTGATATTTCGTATAAACACTAATTAACTAATTAAAGGGCAAAGTCATTATCAAAGTCAAATTCGTGACCTTGTATCGATAAACCCCCTCTTCTGATCCATATCTACATTTCAAGCTGAATTTTATATAGTTGTTTTCGTTCCAATTGAATAACATGTGAAAATGAGAAAATTGTAGGTTTTTGCACAAAGGGTAGATCAATGGGACACGCCATATTTCGTGAATATCCGTAGAGGAATTGCTGAGAAGACCTATCTTTTCTATAAATGTTTGGTAAAAATGGTCCATAATCAGTGCGAAGTCAAGTCCACAAATTATAAATTTTATATATAATATATATATCTATATATAAAACTTTCAAAAATATCTGTCTATTATTTGCAGAGTTAAATCAGTCAGGGAAAATCAAAATAGACATATGTACAAAGTGTTGGGCAAGTCTATTTAGCCTTTTAATTATGAAAGTTCATAATAGTTCATTGATGGAAACCAGAAGGACAGATGATACAGGGGTGGATGCGATGGAAAATCCAAAGGTCAGAGGTAACCCAGCAATAAAGACCCCATCAGTATTCTATAGAGTGATACTCATAAAACGGTTATCATGTAACGGTCTTATTCTGCCACTTAGGTAATATTTGTGCGACTGCATTAAGCAAATTAAGTGAATATTTCTTGACTGGTAAGCATTAACAAAACCAGAATTAGTATTTCCGTAAGTTTTAATACAAAATTATCGTCAATCACACAACATTCATTCAATGATAAATGTTAAATGATTGCTTGATAATATGATAAGCCTGCCCCCGCAGTAACGTCCTTCAGCAATGTTTACCTCAATGAAGGCTGGCGTTTGTCTAATATTAAATACCGTTCCACGTGCACGGGACACGATACTAATATAACATACATTTTCGGTAAAACACAAACTGAAATAAATCGATACGATTGAATCCATCATTTCATAAGGATTACTGGAGTGAATAAACGGACTGATTTCCAAACGGAATTTAAGACAACGGAATTTAACACAAACGGAATATAACCCAATAAAGCATAATTCCTGCATATGGGATGCTTCACTTAATCATTGCCGCATCTGTTAATTGTAACATCGCCTGTTCTACGTTCTCTAAGGCACTAGCTTATGCATCTGCGTATCGCCTAAATCATTTTATTTTTTCTGCATACAATTGAAATAACATTAGCTTATCGCCAGTGGAAACTGATATCATACAGGGATACCCTTAAATACAGGCATCTTTAAATTACACCCGTGAGGACATTGCTTAGGGTATTAAGAGCGGCATGAGCACGTTAGGTGGTATTGCATATACAGTTAGCGGTCTTTTAAATTTGTGACCTCTTTCTCTCTCTCTCAATGTATTGATATAAGTCTCAATATCAGCTGGATTCCAGCCGGTGAATGGTGCTACATTGACACCATGGACTCCTGTGATACCATTATCCATTTTCAAGTCTCTGGATATAGCACCTAATGAATCCTGCCGCAGACTGCATAAAGTGCACTCTGGAATGAATCTTGAGCGTTTATGTTTCCCCAGTGCCGGTGTGGTCACGCTTTTCTGACAGGACAGCACTGGGCAGAAGCGAGTCCAGAGGGAGCCCTTTTAAGGATCATGGGACCTTTTTATAAGGTTTTATCACCAGTCCTCCTTATCCTAAAACCTGAGTCCGCTCCCGACGGGGCTGTTTCTCATCCACAGCCTGTGCTTTCAGCACCAATAGTTCAGCACAATATTTACAACAACACGTGATATATATAAACCCAGTGTTATATAAACGACTAACTGACCGCCCGAGGGGAGATCTTTTCTGTCTCTCTTTGCCTGGTGTTTTGTGATGGCACCAGGCTTTTCGCGCCAAAATACGATCATATTTTTAGCATCATGGCCTTCAGTGATATTCGAGTGCTTGTAGTATCTTCCTTCTTGTCTACTGCAGGAGATGTATTAAGAACGCGTAGCTTTTAATGAGCTTAATAGCGGCGAAAATGTCACTATATGAACGGGCATTGTGGTCGCCATGAGCCACGCTCATATTCTAAGTTGTCACAATCCCCGGGCGACGCGCTCCTCTCGGTAGCTGCTTTCATGTACCGGGAATGATGGATACGATGAGGTAATGCTTTCCTCTATAGAAATAAAACACGGCTGTCGCATTCAGCAGCTCCCATTCCGATAGCTTAATGTCTAGGTGTGGGCCCAGGTCTCCTTTTCTCTTCCCCGACACAGACTACACCAAGTAACACGGCTTTCAGCGGTGCCCTTTTGAGAGCGGCACTTGCATTAAGTCATGTTTAATATGCCTGGGTTCCAAGACTCCACTCCCATCGGCACTTTGTAAATCATTCTTCGCTACTTGGATCTAACTTAATGTCACTCTTTAAATTTCAGATATATAAAATCGTGACTAATATGCATCTGATGTGTCGGGATGAACGTTACTGGTAAAACAACGGTATATGGCGGCCGCACATTTAAAAAAAAAAATATCCTTGCCAGTTCCATTCCATGTTCGGTTATTAAATCTATTTTGGTATAACTAGGTTTGTTTTCCCGTTCCTGTGTATGACTAGTCTCAGAAAGTGATGACCTCACGGTCCTTGTACACTATACCTAGTGTAAGTAACGTTATTCCAGGTAACATTGGTTTTAAAACACAACCTTCCCATAATTCACTCCTTCGTCCTTGACCCCAGTTCCATGTCCACCATCCTAGCCGCTGCGATTTTCTGCATCTCTGTACGGCGTGCCTCCGCTCGGGCTTCGGCCATTGTACGTGTGATGTCTTCATGCTGCAGTCCCTGCGCCTTCAGACTGTCTGCAGCCGACTTCATCCGACGCCACAGCTGGTCCAGAGTATGTAACGGGCGTTTTTCTGTCACAAGCTGAGGGCGGGGCCTACAGTATACAAAAAGTATCATGAAATTCAAACATACCAAATTTATATACTGATTATCTTTTTAACAAATAAAGAAACATGGTTGAGTTTACATGGCTTGTATCTAAATAAAAGTGTTAAGTGTTATGTACTTTAGTAGATGCGTTCCTTTATGATATAGTAACAGGATGTATCAGATCCAAAACCTATTATGCTTTCTTCCCAGTACAACAGGAACTCGGGAAGGCACTGCAAATGCCATCCATCCATTGCCTCATTTGCGTGGTAAACACGATAATCCTAACATTACGCTACCAGTGATGAATTAACATAAAGAATATATGTGAGCCAAAGTGTAAATTGTAAATCCATCTGTATGGTAACAGTTTAATTGCTGTGTCGCCTAAAAGTTCTCTTTTGTCCATTAAAACGTGTTAGACTAATTGTGTTCATGCGGTCATAAATTCAACAACATGTAGGGTTTTTTTACCAATACCCTTAGTTGAAATAACATTTACCTCGCACATTTTATGTTTTGTAAGAAAGTACACAAACATGTCTAACGATTTGTCTGGTTCATTTCAAGTGAGTACCTGTGGGCCATGAGGTCTTGCCAAAAAGTGACGAAAATATATGCAACCTCATAGAACTTTATAGTGCGGCCCTCCACACTATATGTAAAGGCACTCTGACGCAGATCGGAGACTATATTGTCAGAGAGGCGAGCACCGCACGTCAGGATCGAAAGAATGAAGGAAGGAAGATGGGCAAGATAACACCCAAGTTGCACTGTTGACTCTTTGGAAACCGTGCCTAATAAGCTCTCTCGGCAATGGAAGAGTGAATTTATGCGGTGTATTAAAATTTATTTTAATAAGTATTTTGAGGAATCGTACACCCTGGTGGTCTGAGGAGAAGTCGGATCCGATGATCCAGAGGAGTTAGAGTAGCCACGCCCAATAGATACAGATCGCCTGAACGACCTTTCCATCACTATGCAGACCGACTGGTCATGCCTAGATCTCTATGAACAATAAACGAGCGATCTTTCTTTTCATCATTAGCCGAGTGGTGATCGTCCGCTGTCCGAATGTGGAGCCACCCCTTGTTTTTTGTCAAGTGGTCTCGAGTACAAATCATGAACCCCCACAAGAATATATCGGTAAAGGATAAGGTAGCTTCTGTCATTAATGAATTGATTAATGATATAAAATGATTTTTCTTTATCGATTAACTAATCCTGAACTTTCAATATCAGTCTTCGCCGATGGATATCACTTATTAAAGGTCTATATTTGTGCATTCTTGCATATAACGTAGTTTTTTTACATGTAATCTTCAGATAAAAAAAATCTAATCGGTTATGGTGTCTGATTGAATAACTGGATCAGTGAATATGTAAAATCATACAAGGGTATGTATTCCCCGTGATGAATACCGCTGGTGGCCATTTACCTGTTCAGGTGAAACTCGCAGATAGAATATCAAATAAGTACCATAAAAGTCCTGCCCCCCCTCCTAAACCTGACCTTGAAATAAAAGGTCAAGTTAATTATTTAACCCAAGATGCAAATCTGGCACTTGTGACCAAAGGTTACTTTTGGAAAAACGCAGTCATATTTATGATCCACCGCAAATACTGCTGAAGAAAAAAAATCAAACGAAAGAAAAAGAAATTTTATGTTATATATTTAAATATACATATATAAATAATAGTATAATAAACATATAAAAATATTCTCAATGGGTGTCCGCACAAGCTGCATGTTCAGTCGTGATAATACACAGACACAGACACACATATATATGTACCTGAAGAATAAGCCGGCTGGTCTTTATATTTTATTGGGGACTGACCAAAGTGGTCGTAATTTGGGGGTTTTCGTATTTGTGAGACTCTTACCTCGATCATATATTTGGGACCAAGAAAAGTGGTCGTATTTGTGGGGGTGGTCGCAATTGCGGGGTGGTCGCAAGGCGGGGTTCCACTGTATATATATATATTATTTATATATATATATATTACCAAGTGAAGTCGTATTTATTAGCATTTGAAAGAACTGTTGATAAAATATGGTTGAAAAGGAAGTAAATGACAATTAGAATGGAAGACCAATTCATGGAGAACGAGGACACCAATGACTGGCCCCGGGCGAGGCTGCCCGTGATTTGATTGTCTGAAGTCTCGCCTCCCGGTGACGGCGGTAATTATTAACAAATCTGATAGATGTCTTAACAAAAGCCTCTAACGTTAAACCCACCTCAATCCTGATGGCCTCGTTAGCTCCCAAAACAGACTCATTATCCGTAAAATACATACAGTCCCTTTCCCGTCCTTATTTGTCATTTTAGACAATAATGGATAAATCACACGTTTCGCCTTTGTCATAAAGGTAGGAGAGAGAGAGAGAGAGAGAGAGAGAAAGAGAGAGAGAGAGAGAGAAAGAGGGGGGGGGGGGGGAGAGAGAGAGAAAGAGAGGAATACTGACTAGCCAAGGATGGTCCAGTTTATACACTGTTCATGAATCCATGTTTATCTATGTTTGTCTACCTTTACACAATCATCCATGTGTGTCGGGGCTATATCCATCCGTAACACACACAACTCCACTTCCGTCAAGTCGTAACACAATCTTACAAAAAAGAAAGTCTCGATACAGGAGTTTACTGTATACACCTTTTATGTTATTATCAGTGTTTTGCTGATTAATCGATTATATTTCATCAATTTATGTTTTTTTCATAGATTAATATATTGGTTGAATAACCATAGTTTATGTATTAGCACATAAAAAATCATAACACCAGGAAAAGATATGAATCCTGTCAGAAACTTCAGGAAGGCAGTTCACACAATAACTACCAATGTTAAAACTGAACCTTGAGTAGAGGATGAAAAAATCACACTGAGAGTTACAATTATATGCCCCTATACCTGTGAGTTGGAATTTTTGCAAATTATAGTCAAAAATATCATAACAATGATAAATTTAATATCCGTTATCTGCGTGTAGTACAGATTACTTATTATTAATAACCGACTGAGTCTGTTTGGAATTTCCTTCAGCAGTTGCCTGTTGAACTTGATTTATGTATTAAATTTTCTTATTTTCACAATCGTATTCCATAATTTAAATGGTATCCGTAACTGCTATCTTTACTGTTATCTTTGATTAATGGGCGCTAAAACCGAACTTAATGTCTGCCTGCGTAATATATAGTGGCACGAAGTCAAACGTCTGGACTTAATCAAGCATATTCTAAACATGTCAGGATAAGATTTCTCTGTTAGGGAGTCGGGACCATACTATAAACTGACTGGTCCAACCGGGACCGGCATATTTATGTTATTTATTGGTGATTAGCAAACAACGGATCTTCCGATATTGGATTTTATATTCCCACAAGGAAAACAGTACCCAGATGTAACACAATAAGACAGAGAGTTAATTTGATCGAATTTGCCGTCAGGTTCTTCTGTATCAGGTAACATTCTGAGAAAGGCTAATAGACTGGTGCCCAGCACTGTCATGGTTACACGGTGAGCTGAGACTAGATGATCGTAATTACGCTGGGTACACCGAACTTTTTCGGTGTTCGGTGTCGATTGTGGTAAACAATTTTACTGATTATTTACCTCAACTAATCTCCAGTACGTCTATCTTCTGCTGCCTGCCATGACGATATGGCAGTTTATCTCTTTAAACTCTGTTTTAGCCATGTTCACCACATCACTTACTGTATTTATCCAATACTGTTTCCCTGCTCCCCACACATGTTTTGCTCTAATTCCACTTTAGCTCGGTCAGTGTGCGACGGTACAGGTCTATTGATGACGTTATTTGGTCCATGCACTGCTTATCTAAACACGCTTCAAATACGCCGTGGAATAATGCTATACTCTTTGTAGCTACAGAGCATGCACGTTAAGTCTCCCTGTTGTGCAAACAATGCGAAACGGTATTGAGCCGTGTTCACACTACATCCACTTATTACTCACTTAATACGGTATTGAGTACCCTTTTATTGCCTCCAATTCCACGTTATGTTCACCGTACTACCTCGGTATTCATTTACGTTTCCATTAATAGGTGAATATAAACTACAGCTGGAGTTAGATTCGATACCGACATCTTCAATTACGAAATACATACACCACAGGAGAAATAGTTTCGCTCATGCGCTATGACTGCAGACATGAGAGGTGAACCGAATACATGCATTGTCGAATATAAAAATGGGTACGCTTCTTTCCTATTGCAGTATAAATACAGAGTGTACCGAATACTGTATTGAATTCGGTATCGGAACCGGCAACGACATTAGACACGGTTTTAGCGCGAAAACGGCTTGGGACAAGCATCGTCTTTGCGTGTGTTCTCATTACTCTGGTGGGAACATTGTATTCATGAATTCCGTATCGCAGCCATGTCCCGTCATGGTTTCCATGGTGCGGGCTGAAACAAACGTGAACACCGATGCGGAGTGAACAAAATGTACAGTTGGGAAGTCATGTACGGATGTATTGTAAACACGGTTTGGATGGACTGAATGCCTTATGCTTAAAGACACCTGTTCACAAAACAAGCTATGTTAAAATTACACGAAATATTGCGTTTCTCCATGAAATAGTATGGTATTTGCAAATATTTTGTCCTAAAACTGTATGCTTACTCCGGTACACAAGTGACAAAAAGATTACAAGGGGCGTGATCAGTAGTGCAAACCATAAGCCTCGGTCACAACCCGCTGCGGCCACCGCACACCGTAGATCACCGTTCGGTTTTTGAAACCGCAGGAATACTTATGCGGCCGACGTGCGGGGGCGGCACGGTGTCTTCCTCAGTCTCACGGCCATCGCACGGTAAAGTAAGCTAACCCTGCGGACGCCGCAAGCTAACCTTGCGGAAGCCGTTAAGACCCCTTACGACAGCCGCAGGTACACCGTACGACTCTCGGGTAGCCGAGTAGGCGTTACAAATCGCACGGGCATCCTACGACATCCATACGTCTACTGTACGGTGGCCGTACGGAGCCCGTAGGTGGCTGCCTGACGCACGGCCGCCGCATCAACTTAAGCGCTTGCGCTAATGTCAGTTACGGTCGTTGCGGAGCCCCTGCGGCCTTTGAAAAACGCACGGTTGCCGTGCGTCTACCGCACGGAATAGCCCAAAACACTCGCCGTACGGCGACCGTATCCCGGTTGTGACCGAGGCTATAAACATGGCGCCCACACCAACTGGTGGCCGTACGGTGTAACTTCATATATTCAAGATTTTTCAAGCTTCCAAACAGTGTTTCTTCTGTGTTTCGTCTTTCATGTTACTTATTGTTTGAGAGTTGAGGTGAACCTCTGGTCACACAGTCTCGTTATGGTAAACAGACACACGTGAACTGTGTTTACTAACACAAAGAATCATAACGTCTTAAACAGGTGGATTGGAGATAGCTTTGCTATAAAAATGTTTGTGTTGATCCTACATGAACTTATGTCACGAGATAATTCACATATTATTTCAAACATATATGAACCTTTTAAAAGGGTTTTGTGTATATAACATTTAACGCTCGTGTATGCGAAATGTTTTTCTTTCAGATTGTCTCCCCAAGTGGCACAGTCAACTTGGTTTTAACACATTGGAATACCACCGAGACAATGCAGATCACGTGGTCTGCAACTTCCGGTTGGTTATCGTTACCCAACAAACCAAATCACGACCATTCGCCCTAATGAAAAAGGATTGGCCAAATGTAATATCAAATAGGATACCATTTTATGTTTCCAATTCATTTCCTCTATTTTATTAAAATATCGATTATAACTGAGGATACCATTGTCTATGGTCCATGACTTAATTTAAACTTATTGCATCAATTAGTTTTCTTTCCCGTTTGGACTAAGCGATATATTAGTGTCGTGACAGCTCCATAGAGTGGGCGTTTACGGCCGTCTATATATGTTACTCAGCTGGCTGGGAATATGACCATGTTTTTGGAAGGTACGATAATACACGTACGTCACACAGCTGCCTTACTTAAATCAGTGCACCAAGAACGTGACCGTATTGGTATGTTCGTTCAGGCAGAAATGGCTAATTTGTAACATAGAAAAATCTAAATGTGCAACAGCAGAAGGAATACCTGAATATTAATAAAGAAATGTGAATATATCAGGCAATACGTGATTCTAATATAGCTAAGTATGAGATGACAGGTTGTGGTAGACATGAAACCCGGACTTGCATAGAGAACAGCCATGAAAATTTCTGCCACGTCACATCCACAAAAACATCTCATGTTATTTTAAAGCCTGCATAAAGTAGGTCTATGCGATGCTGAGTGAATGTAAACATATCAATGAATGGCGATCCCCATTATAATATTTATAAAGGGTTTTGTGGTATAAAAAATGCAATTCGGTCTCTAGAATAATGCTGTTCCTTTGGATTGCAGTAATTTCTTATCAATGAAATATTGTTGTAACACCCTATTGTGAACGATCGCTTGTAGGCCTGTAAACTTACATCTTCTTAGTTCTTACGTTACGACACGTATCCCGACATTTTGCTTACGATACGACAAACGATGCGATACATATATGATATATTATAGTTTATTTATTTCCAAAACATAAATAACACTGATTTACAAATGATGATCGATTAGATGCTGTTCAACTCGTTTCATACAAATGACCTTTCACCTCGGATGCCTTACATGACTGTTTTTAATTGTTAGACGCCGCTTCCCATTTCATGACCAAATATTGTCAGCGTATCGACACAGCGACAGCTTAGGATGTTTGATTTTTGTATCGGAACATCCAGTGAGTCGTTACAGCCCTGATCACTCGAACACCACCTCGTCATCTTTAAAACTTTAAATGAAATATGAACATTGGAAATAGTAATATAAAGTTCCGTTTGACGACCATCCAATTTATCATACCATCCCGCTGCAAAGACTACCAATTTTGGTTCTCGTCGAACATGTGGTTACCAGTCATAAATGTTCAAAGTAAAACAGACAGGTAACACCAACATGCTGGTTGGCTCCGTTTTTGGTTGTAATAAAGGAGTTTCTTTCTGTATTAGAGCAATCTCGTAGCCAGAACCATGGCGGCCTTATCAATTTTAATAGCATTATAGCGATAAAAATTTTTGTAGCAATTTTTTTTTTTGTTTTTCACTTTGGATAAACTGTATCTTTAACGAGATTATATATTGATAGTCACTGTTTAAACATAACTGACCTGATCATCGGGGCTGCTGGGCGTCCCCCGTCATTGTTGTTCCTTTTCTGACTGGTGAGAGCGAGGATGAGACTGATGATATCTTGAAGCAGTAGGATGTACAGCATCAGAACTAGTATGGCTGCCGACGGAATCATCACAGGCCACACCGGAAACCGCAGTGCGCATGTCCGTCCATCAGTAGTCTCGTGTTCTTGAGTCTGGGTTTGTTAAAGTAAACGAACAAATAACATCAAGGGCTGGCTGGTTTTACAGCCGCATGTCAATAGTACTTAACCTGTTTTCGTGGAACCTTGTGGACCGCAAATAATTTGGATATGGCATCCTGCTTTCCTCAGACCGGGAGGTAATTAATCCAGAGCTACCGAGAGACGGCGTCAAGTGCAGACCAGCGTCCCAAGCATTCATTCAAGTGTCAAGGATCTAATATCGGTGCCATGTGCAGTCTGATGAAAATGGGCTCAATCTTTGCCGAGGAAACCCGAATACTTCTCACAGAACCCAAGCTTTCATCATGTCTGTGGTCTCAAGGCATTTAGATCACCCGGTACACAAGGACAGCGCCATGGTTGAAACGTAAGGCCACCGCAATGAGCCGCAAAAACTGCAAGCAAAAATATATACACCTTCAAAACGAAATTTTAACACGTTTGGTATACACTCAATAGTTATAATTATGTACATACAGAATAACTATAGGCAAAAAAAAAAACACAACGGAACATGACATTTCTTGCCATTGCAATTACGTTGTGTCTACGAACAACTTAACATGATAGTTCTTGCCACTATATATCTTAAATGTCACTCTCGTATGTGTATGCCACTGTATCGGTTTTTAACATTTTTTTAACACACGGGTAACCCATGGGAAAAATGGGCAATTTTGCCGCAGCGCAGACGTTAGTCTTATCAGAATCCCAAAGACCCTGTCAGTCAAACTGCCAGGGCACTAGGGACTTGCGTTGTCTGAGCTGATCCTAACTGGCGATATCCATACATATAGCACAGTACAGACAACCGTTTCTGCACAGTCGATTTTCTGGGATATAATTAATCTCAAATAGCAATGATGTTAGCAAGCAGTCTGTTCTGTAGGGATAAGCGTTGTATGCCGAGGATACTGTAACAGCAACAATAGCAGGATCTGAGACCGCCACTCTATTATCAATGCATGGCTGTGTGGCGTGTGCTTGCGTGCGGATCTGGTGGTTTATACAAGGAGAGCCCGCATAACGGTGCTGTATACAGGGAGATGTATAACCTATTCGTGACTGGCTTTTCGTGTATAACAGAACATTGGCTGTATGTTATTAAGGTTCCCCTTATGTTTATGAACATGAACAATAGACATTCCCAGGTGAGCAAGTAATGTATTATATTCAGTCAAGGTTACGTGCGATGGGTCCTTTGGTAGCTTTTCATAAATGTTGACCGCCACAGTATTACATATAAATGACACACTCCCAACAATCATATTATCTGATGTATTGTACTGAAATTTTGTACGGAATGGTCCATTAATTTAATACTAGGGCTGGGCAGGGGAGGGGGGTCATATGGCGAGGCTGCTAAACCGGGGAGGGCGGATTACCCCGCCAACAGTGTAGAAACCTTTTGAAAATTTAACCTTTACTTACGAAACATGAAGTAATTTATAAAACATTTTGGTGTTAAATCCGGCGCTGTTTTTCAACAAGTATTAAGAGGGTATAGCTTCATTTCCCCAATACCTAAGTAAAAACGCAGGCGCACTCTCCCGTTATGTACAGTTACTTTTCCGAAACCATAAAGTTGCCGCTTTCAAGGCCATATTTCCATAGATTCCCGTAAAAAAAGGCATTGCATAAACTCATGTGGAGTCAATTTATCATAAAGGATAGGAGGACGAGCACAGAAAAAGGCAACAAGGTAACCAAAGTCTCATTTAATTATCAATAAAAAAGGTACTTATTTTTAAAAAATTAAACAGGTTAAAGCACTACATAACAGAGGAATTCTAATAACAAGTGACCCGTGGTCATGACGCTCAGCCGACTGACATGTTGACAATATGTCCTAGCACAGACAACTAATTAAGATAATGTAGGTGGCATCATTGTTCATGCATATTAGCTTAAGTTCATCAGACCCATAAGCACAACAAATCTGATTACAAACCAACCGGCCTTTCATGAGAAATCTGGCAATTTGGGTGTATTTTGCATTATTTCTAGGGTGCTCAAACATACCCCAAAACTCTGAGAACAGAGTTCACTGTGACCCAATTTCAGGTTTCTGGGGAGAACTTTTGAGGAACTCTCAGGATGTCAAGTTAGAAGATTCTGGGCCCAAAGGTTATGATTTGTGCCCTACTTTGGTATCAAATTTTCAATTATTCTGAGGGGTGCTTATAAGCCCCATAGCTCAGAAAATATGGGTAACAGAGACCTAAATACACGTTTCCAAGGAGATTTTCATAAACTTCCCTGGATTTTAGGTAAGAAGATTCCAGGTCCAATGTTTATGATTTGTGCCCTGCTTTGGTATCAATTTTTTTAATTATGATGGGGGGTACTTATAAGCCCCATATCTTGAAGAATATGGGTATCAGAGACCTAATTCCAGGTTTCCAAGGAGACTTTTCATGTAACTCTCTTGATGTAAAGTGAGAAGATTCCAGGTCCAGCGGTTACGATTTGTGCCCTGTTAACAGATGATGCCATCTTTTAAGGTGTCAAAAATAGAGAAAAAAATCGTAAAAAATTGAAAAAATACAGGTGGCGCCATCAGTCTGCAGAAACTGATGTAACACTCGATGATCAATGTCCATGCAAAGAATCATGGTGATCATTGCATTAGTTGTTCAGATACTGGAGCTTTTGTATCAAATTTTCTATTATTCTATTATTTCTATTTTCTATTAATTTTTCATTTTTCTGGGGGGTACTTGGAAGCCCAATATCTTGAAGAATATGGGTATGAGAGACCTAATTCCAGGTTTCCAGGGAGACTTTTTATGTACCTCTCTGGATGTAAAGTGAGAAGATTCCAGGTCCAGCGGTTACAATTTGTGCGCAGTTAACAGATGACAGCATCTTTTAAGTTCTCAAAAATAGAGAAAAAAATCGTTAAGAATAAAAAAAAATAGGTGGCACAACCAGTCTGCAGAAAAACTGATGTAACACTCCATGATCAATATCCATGCAGAAAAATCATGGTGATCAATGCATTAGTTGTTCAGATACCTGAGCTTTCGTATCAAATTTTTCATTTTCCTGGGGGGTACTTCGGAACCCCATAGCTTGAAGAATATGGGTAAAGAGACCTAATTCCAGGTTTCCAAGGAGTCTTTTCATGTACCTCTCTGGATGTAAAGTGAGAAGATTCCGGGTCCAGCGGTTACGATTTGTGCCCTGTTAACAGATGATGGCATCTTTTAAGGTCTCAAAAATAGAGAAAAAAATCGTAAAAAATTGAAAAAATACAGGTGGCGCCATCAGTCGCAAAGTTAGTGATCAATGCAGTAGTTATTCAGATACTTGAGCTTTTGTATCAAATTTTGCATTATTCTGGGGGGTACTTTGTAGCCCCATAGCTCAAAGGATATGGGTAACAGAGACCTAATTTCAGGTTTTCAATGAGATTTTTCATGGACCTCCCTGGATATTAAGTTTGAAGATTCTAGATCTAGTGGTTACGATTTGTGCCCTGTTAACAGATGACAGTTTCATTGCAGGTCTGAAAAAGTGAAAAAAATCGTAAAAATTGGAAAAAAATACAGGTGGCGCCACCAGTCTGCAGGAAGTGATGGAACATCCCATGATCAATATTCATGCAAAGAATCATGGTGAACAATGCAGTAGTTATTCAGATATTGGAGCTTTTGTATCAAATTTTGCATTATTCTGGGGGGGGGGGGGGTACTTCAGAGTCCCATAGCTCAAGGATATGGGTAACAGAGACCTCTTCTCAGCTTTCCAAGGAGTCTTTTCATGTACCTCTCTGGATGTAAAGTGAGAAGATTCCAGGTCCAGCGGTTACGATTTGTGCCCTGTTAACAGATGATGGCATCTTTTAAGGTCTCAAAAATAGAGAAAAAAATCGTAAAAAATTGAAAAAATACAGGTGGCGCCATCAGTCTGCAGGAACTGATATAACACTCCATGATTCATGTCCATGCAAAGAATCATGGTGATCATTGCATTAGTTGTTCAGATACTGGAGCTTTTGTATCAAATTTTCCATTATTCTGGGGGGGGGGGGGTATTTCGGAGCCCCATGGCTCGAAGAATATGGGTAACAGAGAACTAATTTTAGGTTTCCAGGGAGTCTTTTCATGTACCTCTCTGGATTTAAAGTGTGAAGATTCCAGGTCCAGCGATACAATTTGTGCCCTGTTAACAGATGATGGCATATTTTAAGGTCTCAAAAATAGAGAAAAAAAATCGTAAAAAATTGAAAAAACACAGATAGCGCCATCAGTCTGCAGAAACTGATGTAACACTCGATGATCAATGTCCATGCAAAGAATAATGGTTATCATTGCATTAGTTGTTCAGATACTTGAGATTTTGTATCAAATTTTCCATTATTCTGGGGGGTACTTCGGAGCCTCATAGCTCCAAGAATATGAGTAACAGAGACCTAATTTCAGGTTTTTAAGAAGAGTTTTCATGGACCTCCCTGGATGCCAAGTAAGAATATTCTTGGTCTAGCGGTTACGATTTGTGCCCTGTTAAGGGACAGACGTCCGGACGGCCGGACGGACGACGGACAAAGGATGATCGCTATAAGACTTACAGTCAGCTGAGCTAAACATTGTATTATTTTATCTTCTTGAAAGACGCGGGGGTTAAAATTGAAGCGGGCGGTGCCTGAGAACCATACCTTTTATTATTTTGCTTTTGCCTAAATCTAATTCTTTAATAGCGCTGAGTTAATGATCACATTGATCTCCTGTTGCTAAAAATTGGACACAAATAACCCATCCTTCTGTACCCCATCTTTCCTGTATCGACGCCCATGCTTAAAACCCCTAAATCTAGGCAATACAACCTAGAGGGTTGTATACATTCTGACTGGCGCTATGGACACCAGCACACAAAAACCCGTGCAGACAATGTTAACAAGCGTACCACTATAAAGTATGGTCATTTAAGGCTAAGCCGACATCCTTAACCTAATGATCGGGTACTTCTGTGATTTTATTCCATTAACATATGGTAGGTATGATAGCTTCAGTATCATTTATGGATGCTTCACAAAATCAGATTTTCCTTCTCCGATTGCTCTTTGATTGTAATCTTACTTCCTGTGCCAAAGAAACATCTACAGTTCTTCTTCAAATAAGTCATCTTTCAAATTCTATTCTCAGTTTATTGAAACCCTCCACGCCCATTTCCACTGAGAGTATTACTACATACATTTAGATATACAGGTTAGTGGAGCACTATATCATACATATTTAACACTACAATATAAAAAAAGAAAGGGGGGGGGGGGGGGAGATTCTTACATAGGTATACAGGTGCTAGTCGATACGCAAACACAGTTTTTGACAAGGGGGGAAGATCAATGAAAACATCCCCCCCCCCACACACACACTCTCTGGATGAGACGCTACTGCTAACGCTTCTGTAAGATATATAGGTGATTAAGGTGATTTAGCTAATGCGCCGTGAAAAGAGCTTAGTTAGTGGGACGTACACAAGCTCACGCAAGCAGAAGTTTCGGGACGAAAATGGTGCGAAACTCAACTTCAGGAGCTGCATTTCCTTATTAAGCGTATATCATTATTCCGAAGATTTCTTCAGTCGAAAAAAGGTGTGACCCCCGCGCCGCCCTCTAAATCCGCCCCTGGTCCTACCTCTGATAGCTACCTAGATGTGTCGGAACGACACGAATGCCCCCGCCTGGGGCAAATTAGAAACATTTCTTAAATTTTGTAATTTTTTTAAGTTCAGGAGGTGTCATATGGTCAAAAGTAGGTCAACTGGGGCAAAATGCAAACTCGATCTGTAACGGGTCATTATCAAGCAACACACCAAAATTCAGACCAGTATATGCAGGCATTATGAAAAAAAGTCCATACATGTGCATTTTTCATAAAAATTTCTGTCTTTCATGAAATTTTCTATGTTCAGGATCTGGGAGGAAACGCGAACTCGATCTGTAAGTGGTCATTATGCGCCCACAGAACAAACATTAGGCCAGTATCTGTAAGCATTGCATTGCGAAACTAGAATATTAGCAAAAGCTGATAATCAGTTATAAATTTAAATTGGAGAGGTATGTACCATGTTTCATAACAATCCACCAAATGCTTCCTGAGAAATAAGCTCCTAAGTTTTTTTTTCTATACTAAGCTCTGTGACCTTGATAAGTAGGTCAAGATCACCCATCTTTAAACTTGACCAAGATTTTGTAAATATCATGCAACAGCACTGAAGAAATGAAGTTCCTGTGTTGAATACCTTTGGAGATATCCTGCACAAAAGGCCAAAATTGAAAAATCCGATAAAAATTCATTAAAAAATCTGAAATTGTAGGTGGTGCCACCAAAATTGTGCAGCTCGCAGAGACCATCATTCCAAATGATCATAGTAAGTTTTGTAAAAATCCACACATTGGTTCCTGAGATATAAGCTTCTGAGAGTTTTTGTATAATCAGCTCTAAAACAAAGGAAAAAAGGTCAAGGTCACCCAACTTTGCATTTGACTAAGATTTTGTTGATATACATCTTCACTGATGAAATAAAATTCCAACGGTGAATCCATTTAGAGATATCCCGCTCACAAGGCCAAAATTGAAAAATCCGATAAAAATTGATTAAAAAATCAGGAATTTCAGGTGGCGCCACCAAAATTGTGCAGCACAAAAAGACCATCAGTCCCAATAATCATAGTAAGTTTTGTGAAAATCCACACAATGGTTCCTGAGATATAAGCTTCTGAGTGTTTTTAATAATCAGCTCTAAAATGTAGAAAATTGGGTTAAGGTCACCCATCTTCGAACTTGACCGAGATTTTATCGATATACATCTTCACTGATGAAATAAAATTCCAACGGTGAATCCTTTGAGAGATATCCCGCTCACAAGGTAAATGTTAACAGACGCGGAACGGACGGACGGTCGCCAGACGGACAGACGGACGGACGGACAGACGGACAGCTTGGGTGACGACAATAGCCCATCAGCCTATGAGCTGAGGGCTAAAAACGGCTGTACATGTACATTTGTCATGAAAATTTCTATTTTTCATGAAATTTTCTATGTTAAAGGGCCGTAAAATAATCAAAGTAGGTCAACCGGAAACGCGAACTCGATCTGTAACTGGTCATTATCTGCCCACACTGGAAAAATTAGGGCGGTGTCTGCAGGCATTGCGGAAAAAAGTCCGTACATATGCATTTGTTACGAAAATTTGTATTTTTCATGAAACTTTCTATGTTCAGGAGCAGTAAAACGGTCAAAAGTAGGTCAACTGGGACGAAATGCGAACTCGATCTGTAACTGGTCAATATCTGCCCACACACCAAAAATCAGGCCAATATCTGCATGCATTGCGAAAAAAAGTCCGTACAACTGTTTGATTTCGGAATGACGGAAGGACGGACATGGGTAAAACTATATGCCCCGGCCACTTTGTGGCGGGGGCATAAAAAAAGTTTGTACTAAGAGAAATCAGATGTCTGACGTACATGCCATTGGTGCCACCGTCAGATTTTGATTTTGGCTTTATATAAGCTGCACGTAGGTAGATTTCGGAAAAGAACGTGACCTCTCTTGACTGATCTGACACGATGTCGTTAATATCCTGTCAAAGATCTGCATGATACAGACAGATTTGCTGCCAAGGGAACACCACGTTAAGGAAAATAGACAGTCCCTGTGGTTGCGGGACACTACAGCGGGGCGTAAAAGCTGTAAATTCAATTTTATGGCTGACACAGAAAAACGCTTGCGTGATGGGAGGTTATGGCTTGGGATAGCAATTTGGCCTGCATTGCCTGTTTTCTCGTTTAAGTGGGCTTTCCAATCTGATAAATTACCTATATATAACCAAACTTCATCAGTATCTTGGTAACATATTGTTCACAGACACGATTTATATGTTGGTTTTATGGGAAGATGCTGGTAGTGATGTTACGATCAAAGTATACATCCTCTGATGGTATAGTAGTTTTGTTACTTCAAAAATATGACAAAAATTGGTATTGGACCATATCGACAACACGTGTCGACTTGATGGGTTAAATAGGCAGGCTGTTTTATTTCCAGGTAATTTCTTTGGTAACCCGGCATGCAGTCTTTAACCATTTACGTGATATGAATCACGACATTCCTATTTTCAGTTTTCTTCTGTTGTTCATAAATATTCATCATTTTATCAATTACACCGACGCGTCGCGTGGAAACCGCTATAGTATACTTATTTATCTGAGAGGCGTTTCTTTGCTGGTTATTATATATCAAAATAAAGCTACTTATCTTGCATCATCGTTCATATCTATTCGTACTCAAGTATTATGAAGTCTCCCCTTTGCCACAAATACCTGTTTCTCCGATTTATGTAGATTCCACTTTAGTTACAAGTAAAATATAACAATTATGTTTCTGATTCGAACAAAATGTTTAATTTCTTTCTTTTAACTTTGAACACAAATTAATGTATAAGTAAAGGCAAATGTATTGTCATTTATTATAATTATTATTACATGGATTAGAATTGCAATGAGCATTCTTCGTGAAAGAATGTGTGCCCCAGCTTCGTTGATATAACTATATTTCCACGTCTACCTTGGCTTTCGCTTTCCGTATATTACATGAGATTTAGTTATAGAACTTCAGAAAACATACACTAAGTCGTGAAAAAGTCATATACTTTGATTTTTAGAGATTATGGGAATTCTATCACCTTATTTCATTGTATAATCAATGAATTATAAATTATAATAATAAATTGCTTATGGCAGACTAAATATTCACCGTCTTTAGGATGTGCTTAGTTAAATACAAAAAGCCGTACAGATATAAATATTTAACTTTTTTTAAATGGTTTATTGATCAAGAACACTCGTCCCATGCATTGGGGGGGGGGGGGGGGGGGGGGATCTGCAATCTTTGTGTACATTTCGCTGAACTTGCTTTGTTTGGAAAAGTCCCAGTGATTTTCTTTTTATCGTTTTTCTGACAGTGTACTCAAATCAACTGAATGGATTGACGAGGCTGATGCTTAATTATCTGCGATTTAGTCGTATATCGTTTGTTTAACTTGCCATAAGAATAAGTCTGTGGCCGCAGTTGTCCTTTTTTTTTCGTTTCTAGTTATAATGGATAATAAAACACTTTAATTCAATTCAAGGAACCGCCAGGATCAGCCGAATCAGCAAGTAATTTGAATCGTTTTTACCTATACGCCTGATATATTATGTTTTTAAAATAATTGGGATCCATAGTACAAGAATATACTATTAAGCCGAAATCAGCATGTAATTTGAATGTGTGAATCTTTTTACCATATATGCCATACATATAATGTTTAAAATAAAATCAGGCGTTGATGAACCAATATATACTATTTGTACTGAGTTGAACATTTCGGCACTCAGATGTACCACTAAATGGTACATCAAATCAGGGTTTAAATAATTCTTTAAAATGGTTGATCAACCTTAGGTAATATCATTACATTAAACCTGCTTTATCAAAGCAACGAGAGACCCGCTATGATGGAAGGCATATAAATGATAAATACCTGAGGACTGAGCGCCGGCCGTGATGACAACGCGGAGTAAATGCCGTTGCTAGGGATGCCGTGATCACAGTAAAACTCATAACCTCTGTTCCCTAACCTGCTTCTCGGTTCCTCTTCCTTCATGGTGGACTTGCCCAGTCAGGCCACCATGTGATGTCTCCACATACTTAGATGATTACCTTAAAAAAGACAATATACCAGGTCACCATGTATCACACTTTCCTTGTAGTATTCTTTATATAACATACTGAGCGACAGTTATAATATTTGCTCAAAGCTTGTGAGAAGCAAAAGCACGTTAAGAGACTTACCGTTACGTAATTAAGTCTCAGAACGTTGCACCTATATGCAAAGAACTGGCTTTTTTTGTGGTATTTCATGAAAGACCTGTAAAACATCCGTATG
The DNA here is from genome assembly GCA_026874595.1 of Sipunculus nudus. Lineage (NCBI taxonomy): Eukaryota > Metazoa > Annelida > Sipuncula > Golfingiida > Sipunculidae > Sipunculus > Sipunculus nudus. The sequence continues at coordinate 48,982,988 of CM049310.1, forward strand.
TGCTGGCAATGTTCCTGGTGTGTTCCTGGGGACTACTCAAGTGACACCTTATTGTTCGTGCTGGCACAGTGTGCGCAGGTCTTGCCGGGATGCTGTTCATATAGCTGAGGCGGGGGATCCCCGAGATCAATACAGTTAAGTGGGGAAGCAGGGTGTGGTCCGTGGTTGGTAGGTCATCGGTAATCACTGTACAGGATAGCTATCCTCAAAATGAGCTTACACCTAAAAGCCCGCCAGGTAAATGAGTGCTGTTGCCCGTCCGTTCGTACCAGGTGCGAGTACACGGAACGCAATAAATGAGTCATATTAAACTGTCGAGTACCCGAGCCGTGCCAGCCCGTCGATAAGTCCGTATTGAATACTAAAGTAGATTAAATAGAAGGCTCAGCGCCATAAATGTTTGAAACTCAAGTATTTACGGCCAGACTTATCACTTATTAAATCGACATTGGCCAAATTCACGCACGTGGAAGTCAACTATACAAATTAGTCAGAGCTTGTATAAGAATCAGCCTGGCGTCTCTAATAAATGCCACACCTAGATCCAGATGAGCCCAGATTAGTGTTTTATATAATGGACTCGCTGTTTATCTATGTAAAAAAATATAAAAATAATGAGGCCCATAAGGATTTAATGCTACACCACTAAAAATCAGTATTTATGAAATAATTAATATATGCCATCCGAATAATAGAAATTATACACCATAGAAATTTGCATTATTATAAACCAAAAAAAAGCATACAAAGCTTGCAAGTTTTGTGTGAGCACCTGGAGAGTTAATTTGTAGATGAAACAGAGGATGGATGATAATGTTCAATGAAGAACAAGTCCGCTGCCTGTTGATTGAATTATTCATTTAGAAAAACCTTGCCATTAGAACGTTATTACTTTATTTAGCCTCAAGGATTTAAGATAATAATGCACGGTGTTAGGAAAAGAAAAACAAATTCATAAGCTGTAGTTCAGCAAATCACTGATGCAACTTTGGGTTTTCTCCGAGATAATAAAATATGGAACGTGAAACCGTTAGCTACGACTTAAAAACCAGCAGATTCAGGATATGCCTTATATTACAGATAATCATTCATTTACATTTTCTAGAGAGTTTATCTAATTTTTGACTCACTCAGCCTACACATAAATGAATTCTTCGTAATTCCAATTAGGAAAAGTTCTCATAACGCCTCTATGACGGATGTGCAAGCTTGTGTTAGTTAGCACAGTAATGTTGATAAACAGAAAAAAAACAATGTAGCCTAAGGTGGTTGATTACATATCTATCTATCTATCTATCTATCTATCTATCTATCTATCTATCCATCTATATATATATATATATATATGTATATATATATATATATATATATATATATATATATAAGGTAGAGTTAACCTCCGTTGTAAATTTACAGTGTTGTTTTCCTTCAGAGTTATATATATATATATATATATATATATATATATATATATATATATATATATTATGTTACGGAACCTAATATCAACAGATAACGTATGCGTGATGAACATAAATTTTGTCAAGGAGATAAAAAATTAGATTCTGTAACACTAGGCAGCGTGAGATGTCTAAGGGAATGAATAAACAAGTCAGTGGGAGTTTTTGTTAACAAATAACTATAATTTATTCTTAAAACAACCCTAACATTACAATACACTAAATCAATACAATTACACAGTACAACAACAGTATAACAGCAAATCAGTATAATCACACAACCTAATAAACAAAGTGCACAGTACCTGGATACCACCACTGTCACAGCGAAAGTTCTTTAAAATGTAAGCCGGACGAACAGCCCTCACAAACTCCCCCGGAGAATAACAGTCCAAGGTTAAGCTCTTGTAACTATCCCGAAAGTAAACTGAAGACCAAATAAGGTTCGTGACAAATCCAGAAGGAAGTCTGAAGAAATCTATAATTGCCGCATTTATCGGAATAGGTCCCACAAACTGACATACACGCTTCTGTGTCCGCTGGAATATTCTCTCACCTCTCTCTTGGCTCTAAAACACAGCCCCTATTTATAACTTCTCACCTCCAGCCGAGAACTTCCATTTCTCGAACAGTCTAAAGAATCTAACATAATACACAGTACACACGCGCTACAGGAACCATCTAGAAAAACGAATGCCGTGTCTCTACATATCAGGGTTCACACGTCAGCCGGCCAGGCGAGAAAGCCCCAAGCTAGCATGACAACGAGAGTTCAGCCAGTATGGATTAAACTAAGAATGCATTACCCGGCCAGGCGCGGCCGTTACAACACGAGTTACGCCCGTGTCACACAATAAAAAAGACATCTGTAACTATATATATATAATATATATATATATATATATATATATATATATATATATATATATATGTTCTTGCTGAATGTGTTTAGATTGTTTTGCCCCCCACATGTTAAAAACATGTTGAAATAAATCTGTGTGCCCTGGAGATCGGCGTTTTCTGGCCTATTTTACATGATGTTTTGGACCAGTTTTATCTATCTCCTTTTCCGAAAGCGTACAGGGCTCACTCTAAAACCTTTTAGCAATCAACAGACATGATTCAAAGACAACAATCGGATGACCACTTAATATTTACACATGGGAAGCTCAATCCAGCTTGGGTCAAGATTGAACAAGAGTGATAAAAAGATCATGGTCTTTGAACAGGCAGGAGCAGGACACCGACATTGTCATTATCACATGTCACACTTTTGTAGTGACACAAGCAGTGACGTCGCAGCCTACGTTGTTTGATACAAGTATGGGATATTGCCGATTGATTTCTGCAGTTCTCTCAGTAAAAGGTGAATTCCACTCGTTCAATGTGATAATTTATTGCGTAGTTGAAGTTACAACTTCCACAAAACATCCAGACTGGATCTGCTTCCTTTTTATCTGTTTTCAGACCAATATTGGAATCACACGACATTAGCATTGACAGATGAGAGGATAATTCCTAGTTAATCTATTACAGATTCCCTTTGAAATTGTTTAAACGTCAGGCTAACCTATTGTTACCATAATCGTAAATCAAAATGAAATAATTAACCAAAATAAATGGAAATATAATTAGAAATTGAAGTCTTAACTATTAATGTAAAAATGACATGGGAACGTTATTTACTTTGACAAGAAGCATTCAAGTATAAAAAGTGGATTGATGATTCATTGCAAGATTTAATGGCTTTATTCTGAAGGATGTTAAGTTTTTTTTTAAATTGTTATCTATTTAGATGAACTATTAAACTATCCTAAATGTATGTATCTCAACCATTGTCATGAGTTTGATAATCTGACAAACTATTGAAAATTAACAAGTTTTATTGCTATATTCAATTGGATTATTAACAAACCACTGGCTCCAATTGAATGTTTATCAGTTCATTTATTTACACTTTTTAAAAAACTTTTTAAAATAGTCTTATCCAGTTTTCTCTGTACCGTCCTCTTATAAGACATTTTCGCGGCGCACATATACATTGGTAACAATTGCCTTTCTTAAAATAGTTTCAGATGTTTACCAATAAAGAGGCGAAGGAAAGCAATTATGCGCGTCTGGAACTGTGTTGGTGCATGGTCTTGCCATAAGATAGCGCATACGTCAGCCCGCTGGGGTTCCCAATTCCGCCCGATTCTTCTGCTAATAATTATTTTTGTATTCGAATAGCTTTTTGCAGAAAGTTGTAAATTGTGTAGATACTAAAACATCTAGATAATCTGCAGGATAAAATAATATGTTTTTTTATATGATAGCACGCAGATGGGTTTACTGATCTTTTAAGGCCACTGACTGACGGTCAGATGTCTGAAGTGTAGTTTTTACCGCTATTTAGAACCAGTAATCTTATCATAAAACCGAATTACACACGCTGCACTGGAAAGGGGTTAAAATCAACACCCTTGAACCTTGTGTTATATAGAGTATGTACGTTGTTTGTTCCATCTGTTTTGTATAAATGATTGCCTAGTGGTTATTAAGCCGTTGGACCATGGAGCGGATGATGCTCGTTTCTTACCCTGTCAGTTACCTTTAAAATATGCAAAGTTGTCAGTATCAATTGCACTTGATAGATTTGCTCCAATGTCTCAACGCACATTATGATTTCTGTATTATACCTAGCACATTGCATTTATAATATTTTGAAATGCAGAGGGCTTTTGGATTCGTAAAGAACCTTTCGTCCAAATGCAGTGCCGCCAAACATGGAATGAACTCGTGTTAGAATATGTTGTTCAGCAAAAGGTTTGTTTTTGGGTTTTGTTTTTGATTTAAGCATTGATAATTTGCTTTAAATCTTGGATATCTAAAGGACTTTCCTTATAATACACATGGTTTATATACAACATCAGTATTATTTTTTTTAATTGAATTAACGCCCGGACATTTATTCGGGATGTTATACTGTGTAGAATTACATAGCAACAGTTAGAATTGCACTCAACAGAGCGCAAACCTCCGCCAAGACAAGAAACATCCTACCCGATCCACTGCTCTATCCGATTTCGCACCAACATTTACTCGGGTCTTCAATGGCCAACCTCCCAGCCTTCCACAAAGTGCCATGGACTCGGTTAAATAGTGTTTGTGTAATCTTGTTAACAGTAAACGAACCAACAAACAAAATGACATGGATGAATACATAATCTCCATGCAGGTTCTTCTTTTGTTGACTGTATTCATATAAACTGCTGCACGTATACAATACTTGATATTACCATATACTGTACACATCACAGACCCAGATAACTCCATATAATTCTGAAACAGATTTTACAGGCCGTTCAATGGGTATCAGTTTTCAAAACCACCGATCTATTCTGAATCTATAAGGTTGTTAAACTTTCCCTAAACCGGCTTCCAAAATCTTTATTTTTTTTATATTAGGATGATATGCCTTAATTCATCCCCGTTGATTCTGTAGAACAAATGAGATACCAGCGTGTAAAGTCCAGTGTGGTTCCACCCAAGCTCTGACAATAGTTACCGCGGAGGACACCTTGACCTGATGAAATAGAGACCGGAGTTATAGAGAAAGTCTACAGAGGAATGTAGGAAATGAATCAGGATAAGCCACAATGTCCGAGTGTCAGTTAAACTACTGATAGATTATTTATTCTCCACCCCTGCGACTAAGGGAAGTTTTATATGAAATGTTTCTTGAAGGTCAACTTTTCATCCAATGTTATGACGTTTGTTGAACTGAGTCTGAGTATTTTAACCGTTTTATAATTATAATAGATATATTTTCAAAGCAGATTATAGTATGTTTATATATATATATATATATATATATATATATATATATATATATTAGCCGTGGTACTACGTCTTATTTAATCACCTTACGGCAATCCCTCTGTAGAAAAGTCCGACGTAATAGGTGCTCTTTTTTCGCCGAATATAAAATAAAAGTGTTCCGTGATATGGGATTGGTATGCCTAACGCAGCGAGGAAGACTGGGCTGCCTGAAGCAGGAAATAGAAGGCTGGACCGCTTTTTGTTTTGCTTGTGGTAATCTGTTAATGCTGCCTGGTGGCCTCTATTCTTCCTAGCCCATCCATGCGGACAGAATAAAGATGTTTCCGGCGCTAACACGGTCAGAGAAACGTCCCTTCTCTACGCCACCGAGACCTGGCTTGACCTCCGTCATCGCTTTTTCACCAGAAGTCTCTTTCAGCCATAAACTTGAATAATCACCTCTGTCATATACGGTCTTCTTCTGTCTTTATCTCAATACTTCAGAGCATCATGAAGAGAACCTTTAATGGACGGATGAGCCTCTTCAGTTTTAGACCAGTCAGTGCGTTGATGGTTTTATTTGCCGCTATTGTCATATTCTTTTATTCAGCGCCGTCAGCGTTTTCACCGAGAATTTTATTCCGGTTTCTTCTTGGCCTACACGGGTGCAATTGCAGTTTAAACTCCGTAGATATATCCATGTCCTCGGAGTATCTTCGTATTGTATCATCTTTATCAAACCCTGAATCATTTAATCCTCGCAAGTATTTAAAAAGATTTTAAGTGCCACCCTTTTAACGTGCAGTCTAAAACCCGGATGTCGCAAGACGCATGTCGGAATAAAGGGTACACCGCTGATATATATTAAAACGTCATATATAGCGTCCAAGGATACACTGAATAAAAAAATGATAATTAGCTCAGACGACCAACCTGACCACTAAACGGGACAACACTTGATATTTAAATATAAGTACAATAATTGGTGAGCTAGAAAATCTTTCGCATACACATATGTTGGAACATCACATGATATATTGGAACGGCATAGCAGCCTTTATATGTGTCAACACTGCAAGCATTAAGGTAAGGATGAATTATTCATCTAGGTCGAGTTTGTCTATCGGTTTAGATATACACGGTTTTAGCATTTCCTGTTGTCCTGTCTCACCACCTCGCACAAGACAGTTCTCCTGGTCTGTCTGAAGGCATGTAGGTGCCACCTATAGCGAATCATTCAAAACATGAACTATACTATGAAATAAAATGGAAGTAAAAATATTTGTCACGGTATGAATCATTAGAATTCTAAATATCTTCGAGGGACGAAACATACACAGATCTCTCAAACAGATTGTTAAATAGTGTGTTTTAATTGTTATAAGTACATATTGAAAATATGCTATCAAGTAAACGTCGTATAAGAAAGATCAATACATTTTTTAAATCTTGTTTCATGCTTTACTTTTTATGAACATTTTCTATTGAAATTTTCTTATCTATGGTTTGCGTTGGGGCTAGACATACAAAATCACTGGTGCTTTATTCATGATTTATTATTTTAATAACAGGTATGTGAATTGCTCACCTGTTATCTCTCTCTCTCTCTCTCTCTCTCTCTCTCTCTCTCTCTATATATATATATATATATATATATATATATATATATATATATATATATATGAATCAAACAATGGTATCGAGCTCTATCCTAAGAGGAATACAGCCCGTGGCTGGATCACAATACCGTGATTGATGATTTATTACAGAACTGAACTTTTGCATAGCAATTAAACAAAACCTATCTCACATCTGAGCATGAATAATACAAGCAATATTACGTTGGTGGTGAACTGTTTTCCTGATCTTTCCTAAGAGATAAACCATACTGATATCAGACTGATGAAACTGATGTATAGTGTCGATTATAATCCTATCATAGTATTTATTAATTAATTGTTTATATATATATATATATATTCGTGTGTGTGTAGAAATGATCTGCGAGAATACAGTCTTTCCTTCGCGTTCACACAGCGCTCTATGTTTAGTAACGGAACCTGAAAATACTATCATAGTAATACCTCAGTATTATATATATATATATATAAATATATAAATATATATATATATATATATATATATATATATATATATATATACATTTAAAAAGAAGACCCTGGTCCATCTTCGATTTCGGTATTCGATGCAATGACCTATAATTTCTCACACCCTATACATGCATGACCTAATAACAGTTTTCTTCTTCTTTGCTGATGTTTTTGAATTTTAGAAAAGAAGATGATTTATGAAATACATCGGACGATGACATATGAAAATATAATAGCAGTAAACGATGCGGTAGTTTTAAACGTGGGGACTTGCTGGCCATACAGTATCAACGAGTAAGTCTATGCCAGGTTGGAAGCACACACATATTTGGGTCAAATGAAGGGAAGATTCCCCCTCCATCGCTGCGCTGAGAGCGTACTCACTCAACACATCATATTTTGTTCTGAAGATGGTAAAATATCCAGATTACCGTATATACCTCGACCGTGTTCTGTGGTATAAAGCATTATATGTTACTTCAAAGACCACCTCAATGAAAGAAAATTCTAGGACGCTAGTATTAATGTATCGTGTTGACATCACTAGTGACGTGTTGTTAAGACATGGCGTATATTAGTCTGTATGCTACCTGTTTATCAGCTGTGGCCTGTCTGTTATCAAACTTATACTCAGCAACCAGCCCTGAATGTGATCGCGAGGGATACATGGGAGGCAGTTTGTATCGAAAGATACACGGTTGTCGCGTTCCGTTCACGGCATATCTAATATCTTTTGTGTGATAGAAAAGCTTGGTCGAACTATATATATTGAATACTCAATCACCAAGGCTGTGACATACAAAAATATGTATTGCGGAAACGCCCGCCCGCACTGGTTTCTGAAGAAAAAGTGCCAGAGAACCAAACCTTTTTTTATTTGCTTTAGACTTTCTGGGTTTGCAAAAGCTGTGAAAAAAGGCACTCAGCCGTAGACATTACTGTAATAACATCTGACTCGACCCGGCCTGACCGATTCGCGAAAATTAAAATTGAGGTTGGTCACGCTGGCGCTCTGCTAACCCTCTGGACGCCTTGCATGAAATAAACTGTAGAAGACCCCACTCTACACACGTGGCGAAAAGTATTATGTTTTGCCCTTGTTTTTTTTTGTTTTTGTTTGTTTGTTTATTTGTCATCTGTTTTCCCGTTTGTTCGGTGGCTGATTAAGGACACCAAAAAAAAAAAAAAATCTCGAGAACATCTCGAGATCTCGACATAAAATTTCGCAAAAAAATTAAGGAAGCAAAAAAAAAAAATTTTAGGAAGCAGAAAAAAAAAATTAGGAAGCAAAACAAAAAATTCAGGAAGGAAAAAAAATTTAGGAAGCAAAAAAAAAATTTAGGAAGCAAAAAAAATTTGAAAGCAAAAAAAAATTTAGGAGGCAAAAACAATAAAGGTAACCCTAGCTGGGAATGGGTCTTATATCGCCACTTTGACGTATAAACATTTATCTACAGGCTACTTGTGCACAAGGTACTTGAGCAGGTGTTAACATGCAGATAAAAACATGTAACCGAGTTATTGAAAGATCCCTAGTTGATGTTCGTTAGAGCATGTGAAGCAATGCAGTATTTGTCATTTACAGAACTCTGTACTCTCAGAATTGAAGCCATATGTTTCTGCCGGACGTCTTTCTATTACGATCGGTGGCAATGTTTGCACCCCCCCCCCCCCCCCCCACCCCGACCCCATGTTTTAAAAACACGTGGATATAGACAAAGACACCGCCTTTACCCATGGGATTGGCTCATTTTTATGAAAGGTTTAATAGATTATGTTTACCTGGATTATGTGTATAGTTACCTTCACTTCTTTAATATGTATATGCAGAGTTAGCCGGTATCACAAAGATTCTATAAATAAGGCAGGTGAATAGCGACTTTAAGACTTTAGCATATTTACATTTATGATGGTCAAATACATGTTCCATAAAACAACACACCATTTCAATAAAAACAAAAGCTGAAAGAAATTGTACAACTAGTGGCCCATGGGCCATGACGCTCAGCTGAATTCAAGGAATGTTGAACAATGAGCAAAATGACTGCCAGAGTGCAAACAAATCATGAATTTTGTGAAGAGTCCTTAGAAATGGGTTTCAGTGGGTTTTTTTGACAGATGACAACTTCATTTGAAGGTCTCATAAATAGAAAAAAAATCGTAAAAATTTGAAAAAAACAGGTAGCGCCTCCAGTCTGCAGAAACTGATGAAACACTCCATGACCAATATGCCTGCAAACAATCATGGTGATCAATGCATTAGTTATTCAGATACCGGAGCTTTTGTATCAAATTATTAATTATTCTGAGGGATACTTACTACGAAGGATATGGGTAACACCGACCTAATTTCAGGTTTCACAGAGACTTTTCATGGACCTCCCTTGATGTCAAGTTAGAAGAATCCAGGTCCAGCGGTTACGATTTGTGCCCTGTTAACAGATGACAGCTTCTTTAAGGTTTCAAACATAAAGAAAAAAATCGTAAAAATTGGAAAAATTACAGGTGACGCCACCAGTTTGCAGGAACTGATGGAACACTCCATGATCAATATTCATGCAAAGTTAGTGATCAATGCAGTAGTTATTCAGATACTTGAGCTTTTGTATCAAATTTTGCATTATTCTGGGGGGTACTTTGTAGCCCCATAGCTCAAAGGATATGGGTAACAGAGACCTAATTTCAGGTTTTCAATGAGATTTTTCATGGACCTCCCTGGATATTAAGTTTGAAGATTCCAGGTCTAGTGGTTACGATTTGTGCCCTGTTAACAGATGACAGTTTCATTGCAGGTCTGAAAAAGTGAAAAAAATCGTAAAAATTGGAAAAAAATACAGGTGGCGCCACCAGTCTGCAGGAAGTGATGGAACATCCCATGATCAATATTCATGCAAAGAATCATGGTGATCAATACAGTAGTTATTCAGATATTTGAGCTTTTGTATCAAATTTTCCATTATTCTGGGGGGTACTTCAGAGTCCCATAGCTCAAGGATATGGGTAACAGAGACCTCTTCTCAGGTTTTCAAGGAGATTTTTCATGGACCTCCCTGGATAATAAGTTTGAAGATTCCAGGTCCAGCGGTTACGATTTGTGCCCTGTTAACGGACGACCGGACGGACGACGGGTGATCGCTATATAGCACAGATGACTTTCAGTCAGCTGAGCTTAAAAGCGTGTTTCTATAAGAAGCTCATATTTGTTTGTATTTTTAAAATAATAAGATACCCTCAATGCATGCACGCAGACCTAAACATTTCTATTTGAGTTATTTAACAGCCATGGCTTCAAATCCGCCGTTCGGGTAGAATGTTTCAGTTTCTTTAGGCTTTGACATCTTCCTTACGGATATGAATAATTAAATATTGAATTTATATTGAACTTTTCTTTAACTCGCCTTATCTTAGGGGATATACAAACTTGATCGATTTTAAATTAATTATATTGTATTACCTTTCAGTTAAACACAGTATACATGGTTTTTGTTTTTTAATTGCAATAGTTAGCACTCTTAAAGTATACTGTCCCTTTAACGTTGCTTTGCTTTATGTCAATTCAGCCTCGACTGGTTCCCACAAGAGTGATATTTTATCTCGAGATCTCGAGATATGTATATATATTTTTTATTTGCTTCCTAAATTTTTTTTGCCTCCTAAATTTTTTTGCTTCCTAAATTTTTTTGGCTTCCTTAATTCTTTTTTATGCTTCCTAATTTTTTTTCCTAATTTTTTTTGGTGAAATTTTATGACGAGATCTCGAGATGTTATCTCGAGATCTCGAGATAATTTTTTTTTCTGTGTCCTAAATCAGCCACCGTACGTTTGAGACCCAGAGCCATGGCTATAGAGCTAATCATGCGGTGAAATAAGCTGATGAACCGTAACAACCATGTTCCTGTGTATTTAGATCATGAACCTAGTGGATAATGTGGTCTTTGACCACTTTCTTGTTGCATTATATATCATTTTCCGTAGTAAAATCAATCCTATCTAAAGTAAATCTATGCAACAAATTAAGTTCTTTGATTCTATTTTTCTTTTAAAATAATGCCCGTTAACAAGTCTATTGACAGCAATACCATCTCATTACTACATCTCCCGCTCGCACGCTTTTGTATACAGGCTAGGCTGAAACCATAAAATATTCTTTATTAGGCCAAAATAAAAAAAAGGTATGGTTCTCAGGCACTTTTTTCAGAAATCAATGCGGGCGGGCGCTTTTTTTATTTTAAATTTTTTGGTATGTTTCGATAGAAAATGTCAAATGATAAGGGAAAAGCATGAAAATAACAGTTTTATTTTGCTAAATAAGTAAAAACACTACAAAACAAAGGAAATTGTATGGTTTTATCTTCTTGAAAGAAATGTCGGAGCGGCAGCGGCTCAAAATTGGAAAGTTTTTATTGAAAATCAAATTAAAAGTTTTTATGCGGGGGTTTAAAATTGATGCGGGTGGTGCCTGAGAACCATAACTTTTATTTTTTTGGCCTTACATCAGATGTGATTTAATATCATCAGTCTACATGGCACGAACTTATCATTAATTCAGTTCAACGAACTTCTTGTTTTTGTACAGTACCGCCAATTAACTCAGTTCCCTACTGTTAATATGACATGCCCGAAGGAGCAAAACAGGTTCTAATTAAAATCAGTCCCGCGTAAGCCCCTCCGGGTTTTATTAGGTATTTATTAATTAAGTCCATACAGACCAGATCAAACAGATAAAAAAATTTTAAAAAAATGGTCATTATCCTCGACTGGAAGCTGACCAGGCACTTCTAACTAGCTTGGTATAAGGATCTTATTTATATAGTTCTTCAATTGCAACTTAATTAGGGATACACGTCAGCTTGCATATGATTCCGCTTAAGTTAAAAGCTATTACACTGGTGGGCTGTTTATCAACCTCATTTCACTGTTCAATTAGCAGGTAAATTATCTGCATAGGTTGCCATGTCATGGTACACTCAGTAAAATTAACAATAGCAAAACTTAATTTCTAATTGAATTATAAAACCACCAACCTATTTTGTATCTATTTAACCAGTATTTATATTGGAGGGTGGGTACATAAGCTTCCATTTCACTGATACTGATAACTCGGTGAAATTAACGATGCCATTGGGAACTGGTTTCTTTAATGTTCAGTGTATCGTTATGCCATCAGACGATACTGTATTCATTATATAAAAGTAATGCTAAAAGACAGTGTTACTTTGAGTATAAAGTCATGTTATTATCTATCTAATGCCAGAATTGGTTAACCTAAACCTATCGCGCGCTCTTGTTTCGATATGCTTTTTTTTAAAGTTACCGGTATGTCTTTCTGCTGAAACTAAAAAAAGTTTATCAAACTCAAACCTATATGAATGTTACAAATGTAATTCTTTTTTAAATATCGTGTAATTTCCTTTTTTAAGCGTATTAAGACTTATCCAATGCTGAAAATATATGAAAATAAATCATATATATATATATATATATATATATATATATATATATATATGTATGGCAAATTTTTATCATGAAATACCCAGCTATTTTTACCCAGCATAATGTTTCCTCCAAATTCTAGAGATTCATTTATATATATATATATAGAGAGAGAGAGAGATATTACATTTTTTGCCTTTACTTGCTTTTTTACTATAATATGCACGAAATATGCCCAATTTTCAAAATATTTTAAAAAAATGATCGTTTGCTCCTCCACTTTCAGAGAACTCCCTGGGGTTAAAAGTCCCCGTCAGCCCTGTATGACTGAGAACGGATGTTGAATTAACGTTATATGCATCAACGTCGGCTCACGTTCAGGCCACATCAAGTAGGTCAAGACTTCATGGAGAAGGTGAAGCCTGTCATTAACCGCGGAGCTTCGCAACAAAGTCATTATTCGTGTACCTATTGTCTGTTACTGTATCCCGGAACCAGAGGGCGGTGTAACGACTTCAGGTTACCCCCGTTTCAAATTTCCCCCGGTAACATAAAATTTCAGACTACCCTAGGGGTAGCCTGAACCTAATTTTAGGTTACCCCCGTTATAGAGAACACCCGAGAATATGAAATAGATTTCAGATTACCCCAAGGGGTAGTCCGAACCTAATTTCTTGTTACCCCCGACCTGTTCAGATTACCCCTTCGATTATTTGTCTAAATCATAAATTCTTATGCTTTTAACTAATGTTTTTGTATAGCTATACACTACGTAAAAGATTGCCGCAAAGCGTTATTTTTCTGTAAATTGTATTTGTATTGACTCACAATCTTCACTGAAGCGCTTGACACGTTTCATACAAAGGTAAGATTCAAAAAGATTCAAATTAGTTTGGAAAATTCAGAAAAGGAGATTGTTATAATTTTTTTTTCCAATTCAGTTCAATTTATTGCCACAAGAATATATACATTATAATACATAAAACAATTTACTTACATATAAATATACCTGTGACAAAGAGGACTGACTCATAGAGTGTCCTCTCAGTATTAACATTAAATATAGTAGGTTATATGGTGCAGACACTGTGCAATAAGAAAACTAAAATTACACTTTTCGCAATATAAAGAATACAAGACAATAAACATTTGATTATGAAAATGAATTTAAATATATTTAATATGATTCTTATATTGAGGAATAATATTCTTTCAGACGACGTTTAAATGGTGATATTGCACAACAAGGATCAGTATTTTTTATAATATTGTTCCAAATTCCAACCCCTTTAAACTGGTAAAAGTTTTACTGTAGGCTCTAGATGATGTACATCTAAGTTTTTGCAAAATAATTCATGAAGATACAATTAAAGTTAACATTTCATAACTAACCTCAAACATAAATAAAGCAACACTATAATCGTAGATATTATCTAGAGTTAGTAACCTGAGGGAAATAAACAGATCATGTGTATGTGACCTATATGGAGATGAGGTGATAATTCGTATAGCTCTTTTCGGCAGCCTAAATAAGTAAATAACACATAAAGAGACGACAATTTTAAGGGGTTTATCTCAAATCACGTGGGTAATCTCAAATCAGTTTCAATTTACATTCAGGATTAATCTTAAGTTACAGGGGGAGGGGACGTAATTTGATTTCAGATCCCCCCCCCCCCCCGGTAATCTGAAATCGCTAGACCGGTGCTCGACCCACCGGGATACTTCAAGTAGGGTTATGTCGCTATAGATTCTATGGAACTCAAGGCTTCGGCAGTCAGCTGAGATGGCTCATTGTCGTGTAGATACATGCTTTCCCAGGATGCTGTTAACTTGTTCCGGATAGAATGCTGGACCGCTGAGAATGTAAGAGGTTTCAAGCCTCAACGAGCCTTGGCCATGGTAGTTAGGTAAACTCGTGAACACGACCATTCCTATGTTTCTTAGAGTTTATAACACAAGTCGTAATGTTGTTTATTATATATCATACGATTTCCTTCAATAAGCATCGTTTGCAGGTGTATTTCCATTTCAACTGTGCATGTTTTTGTGTTCTGTGTTTTTTGTTTAAAAAGGTAAACAACATGTAGCCCCGTGATTATCATTCACCTGCAAGTAGAAATAAATATACTGACCGCCGACAGTGAAAGGAAATAAATTAAGGTTCTACAAAATCATAGACTATTTAATTAAAGGGAACACTGCGCAAACTCAGACTCACACGAGTACGACTCTGCTGTTTAGGCTTTATGGACGTCACAATCTGGCCCCCACAATGCACCGCGGCTTTTTTATAGACCAGCGGCGTATATTAAATGTAGTGAAGAGGGAAATGTAGTCCGTTCAAAATTGATGGATTTGAATTATTTTAGGGCAAATTGTGGTAAGGATTTTACGGAATAAATAATATTTTGTTAACAGACTAATGTGAAACGTAAACAGAGGTTGTTTCCTTTAAATGTATCCAAATTTGGTTTAAAAGTTTAACATTTGAGACAAGTAGTCCCGGCCGTCTCACAGTGGCTACAAGGAAAAGGTCCGTTTAGAGTAGAAGCGACCTCTGGCTGAGGTTCGTTTAAAGGGGTATAATATAATATATTTTGTTAATATATATGCGTGTTAATACATGGGGGGCGCCAAAACAATCCAAACACATTCAAAAAGGACATCTGGCGGCAAATCAGACGAACCAGAGTTTTGCAAAGGGCGTTTTGAAACTACGGGGACTTTTCAACATCCACACATATGCGACAAACCATCTTAGGTTACGTGGTTTTTCTGTTTGTCGACTGTCACGCATTTACCATGTTTAATAACAACCTGTAGATAAACAAACTCATACATTCGTCACAGGGGCGATAAAAGAAGCTTTCTGAAAAGGAATAACCAATAGTTCATTAATATATACACAGAGTCAGAAATCAAATAAATACTGCAAAAATGGTTGAACAGCTGGCTTTAATATAAACTTTATTTATATTTCATGGATTGTACAACTAGTTATAATAACTAATACGAGGCACTCTCCATGGCACGGATGTTGGCGCTCGGTAGTCGGTAAGGGTGGAGGAAACCGGAGGACCCGGAGAAAACCACCGACATTGGACGAGCCACTACAACCCACTCTCATAGACACACCGGGAATCGAACCCGGGTCGCCAGCGAAGGCCGAGCGTTTTACCACTCAGCTGTCCAGGTCCCCTTTCCAAGCTTTGATAAAACCTCTAGAATATCTCGGCATGTGGTCCCCCCCCCCCTCCCCCCCCCCCCCCCCCGCTTCTGCACACACAGGATCATGTCATGATGAAGACAAGGATAAAGACACTCGATGTATAAACTGAAACAATTAACAACAGTAGAATGGAAGGAAGAGGGCAGGAAGTAGCCTCTAGTGGTTAAGGCGTTTGCCCTCGGAGCTGAAGGTCCCCGGTTCAAACCCCATCGATGCCCCAGTGGCAAAATGATGACATCCTGCTACAAACCTCAGAGATTGGCTCTAAAACGACAGTTTATGACTTCTGGATTATTTGTCACCAGAGGACTGCGACTTAGTTATTGTATTGCATGTTCTAGTAGGGAATATAACCAGATGATTGTATTTATAATTTACTGTACCTTTATATGGAGCATCATGTTTAGATATTAGCGTGAGAACTTTGGTAAGAGAGCCCACTTGTTTCGATTGATGTTTATTTCAGTATAGATTAATTTCGTGGGAGCCGTCTCTGTTTGGCGGTATCTATAATAACGTTTTTTTGTTGTACTCTTCATAGGATCAGCACCTGTCTAGTTTGGTTTACTTAGGTTTTTGTCTCTGGAGGCGTGTCAATATTAAGATTAATTTAATAATAGGCAGTCGGCATATTAGGAAGTGGTGATTGGCCAGAAGACGGTCAGAACTTGTGATGTCAGCAAGCTATACAAGACGTGATTAAGACGAAAGTAACTAAAAGTGGGCAAAGCGCGCCAGTCCGTGTAGCCTGGCGATATCTGTAGTCCAGGAGCAGGTCTGCGTGTATCAGAATTTAGACTACTGAGAGATGATTTCTATAAGCGTTGCTTGTCTGTCTCTGATGGAGGCCATGGTGATTTCTCTGTAACGGACTTCAGAGCGAGTATCACATTTTGCCGACGGATTGGTATTTTGGCGTATTTACTCTCTTGTGAGCGCTCCCAGGAACAGACCGAAGATATTTTTTAAACGCGTCCCTGTGGAGGTACTGGATATCGCTGTGTAAAGCATATTCGGTTACCTAAAGCTGGATGATTCCAGGAGACATCAGCTGTGAAAGACATTGACTCTAAATTAAGATAGAATCGTCTGTGCGCTAATTAGTGAGTAATGCGTGAACGGTGCCTTGAGAATTATACCAGTACTACAAAGAAGAACTGTTGGCGGTCGGAGCTCCGTGTATCTAAATGTGGACTGATTGTACTGCGAACACAGCGCGAACAAACGTTGAGCCGGGCAGCGCAAGATTCCGATGTCACGTGTGTCATGTGATCAGGAAAAGTGTACACAAGGGACTACTCAGTGTACTGTAGTTAACGGACTTGGTGTTTGTTTCTGTGATTCTTAGCGACCAACAGTGCCTATATGTATGGAGCGCCTCTCTAAAGAAACGCAAGTGTATGTTTTCTTTAATATAGTGTTTTGTTTTTGTTAACTCATGGCTTATTTTCTTTTGGAATGTACGTATGCATGAGTTTCAGCAAGTTGGTTTCAGCTAGGAAACCTCACCTTACGACCACCTCGGTTTAACGACATCTCAAAGTAACCCACTTTTCACGGTCCAAAGTCTCTTTTGCTCTTTATATTTTACCTCGCTCAGACGACCACCTCGAAAATGCGACCACTTTATAGAGGTCCCGTTCGTGGTGGTAATTTCGAGGATTCGCTATATATCATTATAGTCTGTTTCATCCCTTCATGTCCACCTGTTTCTTGCTATGTAAATTTGTATTACTTAAATTTCTAGGCAAACAATTATAGTGTAGACTACAGGATTAAAGGATCTAATGTTCAACAAGGTAAATAAATACCTACTTTACACCTAATTTAAGAAAAAGAATTATTTGAAAATATGAGAAATCAGTCTATATTTTAAAACATAGCAGACCAACTTCTGGTGGTCAAGGTCATTAAGTCACATGCAAATTAGCCTCAGTTGACAGTTGCTGATTGAGTGGTGTTATGTAAACACTCTAAAAAATATAACCAGCTCAAACAAAGATGGCAACTCATGCAGGGACACATCATATCTACCATATCAATGTGAGGAGACTAAACAGTTGTGAAACATAAACTGGGGATTTATTGTAAAATTCTGAATTGTCATCTTAGGTTGTCACTTACTAGTTTTCTAGTAAATTATTGAAAAATATAAACTTTTAAGAAAATTATCTACAATAAACCGATGAACAGCAGATGGTGAAACGGACTATAGGTAATAACAGAAATGGTGATACCTTGCATTGTTTGTTCGAAACGTGTATACGCTCTATCCTGAGATACATCGGCGAAAACAGCATGCTCAGAGATTGGATTCCGACAGAATTTTGTTTATTTATTTAATCTACATTTTTGTAGAATGAGGCTTGGTTATTACAAAAGATTAGTTTTGATATGCAGGTAAAAAGAATTAAGTCTTGATTAAGATATATCGTGCAGCGAGATTTAATCAGAACAGACGTCATATTTATTGTTACAGTTACACCAAGTACATTTTAAATAATATGCAGTTACCGTAGAAACATTCATTTCTATCAGAATTTGAATTAATTTATCCAATACTTACACCATCATGATTAAATTCAAGTGCAATAATCGCTAGGAGCTGCTTTATAGAAAAATCGACCTTCTTTTTTGGATTTCAATTTTCCACACTTTAATCAATACTTGGGTAATCTTCAGGACTTTGTAAATGCCACAGCATAATGAAGTCTACCCTATGAAGCATTCATATTTTTTATTGCCCCCAGTCTTGGCACAGGTGCCGGGATAATGCCAGGGTTCTATTTATATTTGAATGAACTAGATCATTGTTTAGAATACATAATATAGTAATAAGCCTCGCAGTATAATAATAAGCATCAGGTCATTAATAAGCATTACAACTCATCGTCATACTGCCAAGTCTTTTTCAGCTACGCTTTTCACAGACCTTGATTTAGGGAGCCACTCTGGCGTCTATTTCATGAATAATGAACAAAGTAATTGGACCGATCAAATCACTCTCGCTTAACATTGCCGGGAGGGCACAATGAATTCGACCAAGCAAATAAAAGCATATAAACCTACCCCGTGTCTAGTTCACAATTGTTCTTATTTACACGGTGGATGAATAGAGCATCGTTTACATTTTGTTCGTTGGATCTGATGAACAGTTGTGATTTCAGCGCGAACACTTGCAGGCTTGCTAATTATTAGTTAAATAAACGCCAAAGTGGCTCGCTGAATCAAGGTATGTGAAAAGCATAGATGTCACAGACTTGGTAGTATAAAGATGATTACAACCGTTATACATGGTAAGTACCCCTGGCCGAGGGCTTTAATCAAGGAGTGATTTAGGATAATTCTGAGTGAAGATGGTTGCTATACAAATAGCTAGTTTAATTGCTCTGACAAATTCTGAGGAACTAAGCCTTCACCATTGCATCGACTGGGCCAGTCTAAGTCTGTTACGACCCTGCCAAGTACACTTAATGACCAATACTCTTCATTCACCATTAGAATATCATGATGAATACTTTATGGGGCTTTCACACATTCACGGATAACAACACGGATCATCCCGAGGCATGGTTGGAAGATGCCGGTCTCAATACGGAGTTCCAGTGGCTACACGGAGACTCCCGGATGTATGCGGTGGCTACACGGAGGTGCACGGTGCCAACAAGGAGTGCAACGGGCCATTTCTAATCCATGTACTCCGGGACGAAAAATTGTGCAGGTTTAATTTTTTCTCCAAACATGCCGGTGCACCAAGGATCACCCCGGATCCCTACATGGTGATGCCGGAGTTAACACGGGTGATGCCGGAGTTAACACGGGTGATGCCGGAGTTAACACGGGTGATGCCGGAGTTAACACGGGTGTTGCCGGAGTTAACACGGGTGATGCCGGAGTTAACACGGATGATGCCGGAGTTAACACGGATAATGCCGGAGTTAACACGGGTGATGCCGAAGTTAACACGGATGATGCCGGAGTTAACACGGATGATGCAGGAGTTAACACGGGTGATGCCTTAACGATGATCCGGGATGATCGTGTCCGTGATGCTATCCGTGAAAGTGTGAAAAGGGCTTTACTCTTAAACGATATACCATATGGATGAACAGGCCATGTTTAATTCTTGCTGTGAATTGAAACACAGCTGTTTCTTAAAACAAAATTGGAGCCCTCAAATCAATGCAGGTGTACCGATACACGTTTTTAGGATATATTTTGCAAACACCCAAATGTGATATATATATATATATATATATATATATATATATATATATGTATGTATGTATGTATGTATGTATGTATGTATGTATAAAAATCTCTTTCAGAGACATGATACCTAGATAAATTAGACGATGAATCGTAACAAAATAAGCATCTTATCTGCTAATTTGCCTATGCAGAAGAATCCCATTTAAGCCCATTTGAGAGGAGGAAATCCCACTATTTCAAATATGTAAGGGAATTAACTTGTCCATGCTGACAGTGCCCATCCTTCACGACTATACACAACACACTGCACAGGCAAACAAGTGCTCTTGGAGTTCAAATAGACTTGTTTCATTACTCTCGCAAGCAAAAATAGGAAAGAAAAAGGCATGGACGCAGTATACGGCGCTGTTTTGGGGTATATAAAGTATATAATTCTTTTATTAAGTAAAAGGTCGGGAAAAGAGGGTGCGCGCGCTCCTCACGCCCCCTGCAAATCTGCCCCTTAATTCATCTGTGTATACAGAGAGAATACTACCCAAGACCTTCACATAGCATCATGCAGGGCCGCATGTTACCGCATGCATCAACTTAGTATATCATATCCTAATACCGCTGTACTGTTAATAAAGTGTATGTTTTATCCCTGTGTGTTCTTCGCATATAAATGAACAATGTATAAGCATTATTTGAATTAACACGACATATTTATGCAATTGAACAGTTTCAAATATTGTATGTATGAATATATGGTATCAAAACTACATTCGGGGCTGATTTAATCGACACGTATCGAAAAGCGAATAAATCACCCTGAACAAAATATGTATTGAGCAGGAGTATTAATTCCTGTGTGGTCTTTCCCTACAAACGAATAAGGTAAGCTTAACATGTAATAACGCGATATATTAATGCAATATTATAATAATATTATATAATATTAATATGATTATAATAATATTAATGGAAATTTGGTATCATAACCAAACAACCGAGGCTGATTCCATCAACACGGATCGAAATGAATAACTCATGATGTAGGATGAACAGTCAGTGGATTGAGTAGCAGAATTTGATAACATGGCTGGTGAATGCGGCTTAACTAAAAACGGATGTGTCATCGTGACTTGGTTCATCCATTCCTCCACACGGTTTAGGGTTTATAGGCGTCAAAATCTAACCCCCACAATGCACCACGGCTACATATACTAGCGGTGTAGTTAAAATGTAGTGAAAAGTGTAATTTACTCCTTTCAAAAATGTTGGATTAGAAATGTTTCGAGACAAATTACATAAACATGGGTATTTTGTGGTAATTACGGACTTCTTTTTCTAAGCACACGCATGTGAAATATAAACCGAAGATGTTTCCTTGAAATTTAACAAATTTTGATTTTAAAGTTTTACAGTTGAGACAAGTAGTCCCGGCCGTCCAACAGTGCCATTCCTCATTCGCGTATTCTGGATATCTACAGTCGAATCCAAAAGATATATGTCAGTGCAATTTGTTGGAATCCGTCACATTCATTTGTTAATTTGTAGTAAAACTCTTCTTTTGGCTCTGTGGGTATTCAGCTCGGCGACCGTTATTCAAAATAGGTCAGTCAAGCGCAATGACTTTATCAGCTGGGGGAGTGTAGGGTATTAACGCAAAATAAAGGACGGAGTCTCCCCGGTGAATAGGGTCATCTATCTGAAGACACGACAGCCTTGGAACGGCAAATATCTGTCGCGGAGACGTTCAGTTGGCTCATATCGACCGCCAGCCCCGGAGGATTGCAGCAGAGTCAATGAATTAGCGAGCCGACTTCCACTTAATGCAGTGGTATGTCGCCAATATTGAGAAACGCCGTTAACCCTGAAGAAAGACTGTGCTGGTGTTTAGGTTTAGATAAATATCGCCTTGTTGACTCAGTGAGAAAGGTCAAAATAATACTCTGAATCAGATATTATTAACAAATTACCGTAAAAATCCCAAATATACAAGCATTATTAATCTGGTCCGCAATTAAAGTAAAGTATTGGGTCACCTGTCAGTAAAACTTTACATAACAGTTCTATCCAGGCTTAGCAATCAATATCTGTCAAATATCTACATATGTACATCAAGAAACTAAATTATGAAAACATTTGGTATTTACGTATTCAGTGATGGACGATAATAGATGATGTACTAAAATAAAGGTGACACTTGTGGCTTCATTCTTCACACAGAAGATCTGTCTATGAATGTCAAGCATAGACCTCCTGCAACCATTCTTTCGCACAGCACGCTTTTATCCCAAAATCAAGCTATTGCGCCTTGGAATGGAAAATTACAAAATATAAGTCCATGGAGAAAAAATAGAGTATGCACTGGCAACATTAATTCCTAATATAACGGTTATAAAGAATGTTATTGTCTTTTTTTATGAAATTGTGTAAACCCCGGGGAACTACATTGCGTCGGGATATCGGTGACATGGCGGTGCAAATGTATACATGTGTCACCCGGTTTAAGCACCTGTTTGGAATATTGGTCTGATTCTGGGATGACGTCCGGCTCAATTTGGTCCGCCATATTTGTATACACTGGTTGCACTGCAAGCTGGGTCAATGTCAGTCAAGGCCGCTGAAAAACCGTGCCAGGGGAGAACGTGCCTGGGGAGCAGGGGGCCAATCATTTTCCTCAATATTTTTTACCCTGTGCGTAGGTTGGTGTGGCTTGTCATTTTTAAACATTTTGTTAGCATGAAGATGAGATCATTAGAAATCTTCATTTGACAGAGCATGGAATATACTTAACATATTAAACTTGAAAATCGTTCTCTCTAGGTTTATAGATCAATATTACATGTATACATCTATTAAGTACTTACATTGATTTAAAATAAATAACCTAAACATGCTGATTTGCGCTGAAATTCGAACTGCGCTAATGCTGTAAAATGAAAAAAGCGTAAAATTCTGACACGCCAAATTGACTACTTCCCAGTATGATTTCCCAGCAGAGCCATTTGAATCTCGAGTACCTGCATCGGATGGTATACTGATATATTGTGACACTGTGTCGCCCTTAGACAGCTATTTTAGAAATATGAAAATAATATGTGTCTTTCCAAAGAACCGGCATCGAACGGGTCCCCAAGGGTACGACCGTCTCAGTCGTGGCT
Source organism: Sipunculus nudus (assembly GCA_026874595.1). Taxonomy (NCBI): domain Eukaryota; kingdom Metazoa; phylum Annelida; class Sipuncula; order Golfingiida; family Sipunculidae; genus Sipunculus; species Sipunculus nudus. The sequence continues at coordinate 49,006,386 of CM049310.1, forward strand.
GAAGGGGCTTATGTCAGCCTGGAAGCACCAAGGGAAACCAAAGACGAATGGAGATCGAAGGGATGTAGATACATGCCCACAGGTGCGCTGCCTAAATCTTTAAACGACTTACAAAGCTACTTCCTATATATTTCCATCTTTAAATGTATGCACCAAAGGAAACTAATAAAATTTTCACTTCAGAGTTCACAGATCAATATTAGGGTTGGACTGTGTGTTTAATAAGTTGCTATAAACACTTCGACCAAAGACTTTAAACTGTCCCGGTGCTGTATTCTGCTGGCGCAAGTCTGTGTTTCTTCTTTGCACCGACGTTATGATACACACATCGGGTTATAGAAAAAATATCCGATACCAAGTTAGGTATGTTCCTACGGTTGACCGGGTGACAAAATGCCGGTCGTCCAACTGCTCCATCACTGAACTTCGCGTCGATTAATGATGTATCATAAGACGGAAATTAAAAGTTGCGGTCAGAAGTGCTCATGTTTAAACTACGGCTTTTTGATTACTGTTATCGTATCGTGTCTGAAAGTGAAGGCTTCCCCTGAGCTCTGTGTATCTGTGTTGATTCAAAAGACACGTGCCACGTGTATTTTGTGCACATTCCTTTGGAATAATTTATTTTTTAAGGAACTCTGGATAAACGTATATTGAATACAATAGCGTACTTCCTAAAAGCAAAATAAGACTTAAAATGTCTATATCGACACGTGCACAAATTAGACCCAATGTTATATTAATGCTATGTGCTAATCTTTTTCACACGGCGAAACAGAATTAATATTTCAAACCTCAATTCTAACACATTCGATACAACTGCTATTACGACTCAATAAAGGCAATATGAGCATCGTAATATCACGACTAGTTATAAAACAATGCCGGACTGAATTCGACAAGTGCTGAACCTACCCCCCCCCCCCCCCCGCAACTAAACGATAACGGGGAACGGGTTATAGAGTGTACTCCTTTGAGAATTAGGTCATGGTAAAAAATATCAGGTGCCAGTCTGCCACATATGACTTATATTGTGTCTAAAGGTCAGATTTGAAAGTCAGTCATATAAGAGATCCAGCGCGCAAACATTGACAGAAGAAAGAAAAAGGTGGGGTGGGGGGGTGTATTCGATGGTATTGTACTCTAGGGGAACTGGGTAAATCCACCCACGAAAACTGAACCAAATATTGATAAAGGTTTAAACTTATCATCTTTATAAGTCTGGCCTCCCTACGATGGAGGCGTAACTATCAAAATGTCTTATGTGCATTGTTTATCTACTTTCTTATTTATATGCTCATTCTATGGATCCGGACTCTCCCGTTATGACAAAAACAAATTGTATCCCTCCGTGGATGACAGTCGTCATCGTCTTTCCCTCCGTCTGAGTCACTGTCAATCAAATGCTAACGGATTATCCAGTAATCGGTGAATTCCCAGCCAATGTAATCACTTTTATTTTACATGCTGGTTTAGACCTTTCAATTCCAAGTAAAATGCCGCATAATGGTGTAATTACTAATATCGATGTTCTTACAAATTAATTAATTGGTCATTTTAAGGCTTTAAACTTCAAATAAATTGATTAATATAGGATATGGCATGTAACCAATTCATTTGCGACGCTTGTTTCTTTTTTTTTTCATCTTGGAATATAATACTTGAACATGAAAAGTTGAAAGTAAGATACTGTTATTATCCATTGTCAACCACCATTGAATGATATTTCTCCTCCCAGATCACCATAATTAAGTTTTTACGTCTGCCGCCGCATGCAACGCTTCGGCAGTTTATCAACTTTCAGACGGCGTCCCCGACACATTTCCCCGAGACCTTTATTGATTCATCACAACATCAACAGTCTAGACAACATAACCCTCCATCCTGCACAACTTTATGTCATTTGATAAGGTTACTGCTCTGCCGGATCTCGGAAGCAGGTGCCCCAGCCTCAAGCATCCTGAATAAGAAACTGCTGGTAACGCTACAACTTAAGTGAAAGGAACGCAGGAATAATATATACTGGCACCCGAGCGTTATTGCTAACAACCTGGTTATTGAAAACTATTATAGATAGAAAGGTATGATCACTGATCTTACTAAAATTATCCTCAAGATGAAGGCTGGTCGACCGTATATATACATATAATTAATACCATTGGCCCGATGATAAGAAAAAGTAGATAGACGTATATCATTAAGCCACGGTGGACTATTGTTCCGCTTGTATAATCTTCAATTAAAGGTGCCCAATTACCTACCTTTGAAAAAAAAAGAATTCATGTGATTTTTGGCTTCCTCTGTGTTTATATTAATAATCTAAGGGTCATTTTGGTTGTGAAAGTTCTTATAAATCCAACATGAAGGATGTGCTAGCTCGTTTTTCAAGAACATGTTTGTATACACAGCTATGATGACAAACGGAAAAAAACGTGTAACCTAAGGTAGTAGGTTGCATATATGCGGAGGCAGAAAAGTCACTTGTTGCAAAACGCCATTTGCAAAGCTCTGGCTTATTTGACTTGCTGCCAGATGCCTTTGTTGAATGTTTTTTTCCCAACATATTATAAACACGTTGATATAAACAAAACAGCCTGTTTGTGGTGATATCCACGTCTTCTGGCCTATTTTTCAAAGCTCCAAGGGATTAACTTTAGTTTATAAAGGTCAGATAGGTGATTGGGCCCCCTTTTATAGACCTTGTCCATCACGCTTTAGCTGGAACATCTGGCTTCATCAAAGCACTATAATGACCTATATGACCCGAACAAAGCAATGATAAAACGGAGTGCGCATGCTCATGGGAAAGGTCTATTGTCACATATGGCATATACATAATTGTAAATTACTTGCAGTTTGATCAGATTATATCATGACAGTAACGACAATGTAAAAATGCTTGCTAAGGCGTACTATTGAAGCAATTACTGTGCCCAAATAGTACGTCAAACGTACCTGAACTGAAGAAATAGTGTGTGGCTTTAAATGTGTTATTCAGACTACCATCACATCCTATAGCGTTAACGATCTTGGAAAAAATAATACGTGTTAAGGCTTACTAAGCGAATTCTGTGCTGGAGTATTCATACGTCAACCCTTCCCGGCCCAAAGAGCCGTGTAAATAGCAAAATGTACCGATTCTATCGAGGCTATGACATTCAATGCATCTGAGATGAATACACATTAACTGGTATGACAATATTTCATCGGTACGAATAACCTTTCATTCTGACTCCCTCGGCATGATTCAGTAATATATTTATTCGTGTGGTTGTCCTCGTGATTTTTACAATGGTACATTAGGGTTCTATAGTTCTTTATTGATTTTGCATAAAAGGCCGTCCTTCTGTAAAGATCCATTAGGCGCTGGTTCTCAAAGTGTCACTTCTTAAATGGCCGTTCTGCCATTGAGGATTTACAATACTCTCAAATTTAGAAATTTCAAGTACGGTTACTGACGTCACAGGAGAGTCATTTACAATTATCACTTGGCGTGGATTTTTTAACATACATAAGTTATTTTTTCCTTGCTAACACTCGACGAGTCATCGATGAAAAGTAGGAGAGACTCAGGCTTTTTTCTTAAATCATTTTTTGTACTCAAATTATAAATCTGAAAAGATACCTTATTGACATAAAAAAAGGACCACTGACATAAAGATGACTTTAATTGACAAAGCCCTTGATGCTCACTAATATGAGCGCTGCCCCAATTTCAGGTTACCCCCGGTGTAAATACTTCAGGTTGGCTCCGTTTCAGATTGCCCCGGGGGTAGTCGGAAACTAGTTTCATGTAACCTCCGCACATTACCCTCAAACTGTTTATATAAACCACATGAGAAAGACAACAACGTTTTGGAGATGGAATCAATCTATGAAAAATAAAATTGTCGCAAAATATTAATAACATTTTTATTATATTTATACTTACTCACCAAAGCGCATTGCGCATTACATGCAAACATATGATTTACAAAAACGCAAACGCATTTCGGAAACCAAAATGAAAGAAATAACATGAATTTAAGTAAATAAACATATAGAAGCAACTGTATTGAACGGGGAAACCTGATATCGTAGGGGGTAATCTGAAATCGATATCAAGTTACCCCAGGGTTAATCTGATATCAAATTCAAATTACCCACTGGTAATCTGAATGGGGTAATCTGAAATCGCTACACCGGCAATCTGAAATCTGTTTCAAATACCCCTAATAGCCTTGACATGATTCCAGGTTACCCCCGTAGTGCACAGAGATTATTTGCGGTATCTTGAAATAGTATTCATGGAATAGACGCCAGTGGCTTACTGGATAAACGTCTGTGAAAAGCCTAGCTGGGACAGACTTGATAGTATGAAGATGGATTTATCACTTTTATTCATTTCTTTTTTGAGCCCCGCCAAAGAATACCCTGCTTAAATATTAATTGGCGTCCCTATTTGCAGAGATTAATCATTTTTAATCAGAATTTAAGTGCGAGTGTGCACTAGGTCCCCGGTACTGACATTGCTAGTCGCTGTTGCTGCCTGGATCTTTTAAAAGAAATTTCGATTAAATAATTTGTTTTTCATATGAGCGATTTCAAGAACCGTCACTCATTTTCCTACCCTTCCTACAAAATGACAAATTTTGTCACAGGCAGTAAATCAAAAAGAAAAAAAAATAGTCCCCAAGTCCGTTAAACATAATGTTTTTCTGTAACTTTGTTGGGGTGCTTATTTTTACTAACATAATGTAGGTTAACAGCGTTATTCGGGGCGACTGTTAGGCCTGTTTACCCCTCTCTTATTTTGAATACAAGATGCTTTATCGTTTTCAATAATGAATACAATTCACAAGTGAATATAAGCCTTGATATTAAAATATTCAGTGTGAATACATACAAATAAATATGTACTTAAAAATCAATGTATGCCTTATCGTTCAAGGGAACATTGGGTATATTGAAACCTGTGTTCTTAGAAATATTATGTGTGCAATCATGTAGTAAATTGTTGTAAACCTATTTTTCCCGCAAGGCTAGCCGTGAATACAGGACTCAGCAGTCTGGTAGACTTTTAGAGTCATCCATCCTATTGCATTAAAGCAATGGAAAACTGTTGGTAATCTCAATATTAGGTTACAAATAATGAAATAACACAAATGAACACATCTGAACTCTCAAAGCAAATTGTAAATTAATCTCAAGGGTAATGGGTCAGTCGCTGTGCGCTGTACAAGTTGGCTATCGTCCAGTAACCGGAAAAACTTTTTGTTTATGCGGTCAGAAATTCAACAAACATACATGGGTATTTACCAATACGCTGAGTCAAAACGGAATATTTTTCGCACATATTTTGTGTTCTTATAGTGGTTAATGTTAAGTGAAAACGTACCTGTAGGGCATGAGGCGTTTTCGAATATTACGAAGATATTTGCATCTTCATAGAGCCTTAAGATGTGAAGGCACCCTGACACTGGTCTGAGACTATTTTGTTAGGGGGCGGAATTGGCGCTACAGCAAGGTTTGATAAGCTCAGTAATCATAGCAATTCGGAACTAGCTCTATCAAGTAGCAGTCTTTGGGGGCCTGACTGAACGTATGTCATTCAGTGCTCCTGCCATCTAGTGACTAATTTCAAAACTACCAAATGGCGGAACTGTCTGCAACTGCGGCTGTGACAGACTAAGTACACGTTTTGCAGCTCTATCAGATTGGCCAAATGGACACGATGATTGACAGGTCGGAGATATAACAAGCGCTAGGTTAACTGATTAACCATTAGTGTGGGAAGATCGACGTGCTAGTGCTGGACCGATGTGGGAGTCCGTGCACTTAATCAATTTTACACATGGACGAAGAGTCGATGATTCACACGGAGAGATATGAACGGATGAGATGGCCTGACCATATGTGTAACAAATGGAAGTGTTCCCCGTGTAAAGACTTCAGGTTAAGGACATCCCCCGGGGTATTCTGAACCTAATTTCAGGTTACGCTGCACTGTTCAGTTTACCCCCTCGCTGATTTAACTAAACGGTACTGTTTTAACTCATATTATTTCAACAAACCACGCAAAAATACGAGACTTAAAAGAACCCGGTCCATCAATACGATATATAAAAGATATGAGCAATCAATGAAAAAGAAATATGTCGCAAAATGTTAATTATTTTGTTAATTCTATTTATACTGATTCATAAACTTCACCAAAGCGAATGATACGATTACATGCAATCATAAGCTATACAAAGATTCAGAGTAATTTTGGAAATCAAGAAGAATTTATATGAATTTCAAGTGAACAAATATAAAGAAACAGCTGTTTTGAAGGGGTATTTTGAAATCGTAGGTCGTAATATAAAATCGGTTTCAAATAAACCCCGGCGTAATGTGAAAGCGATTTAAAATTACCGGGGGGGGGGAGTAATCTGAAAGCGATTTTAAATTACCGGGGGGGGGGGGGGGTAATCTGAAAGCGATTTTAGATCCCCCGGGTAATCTGAAGCGGATGTAAACTAAAACCGTTACACCGGACTGGCACTAGAACCTTTTATGGAGAAACCTTTTTCCTGACTGAAGACGCACCTATTAATAAGACCAATTAACCATAAACTGTATCTTTTAGGCTGTTGATTAAAATATTATCCAAGGAAATGTTCCGAGAGCAGTTATACATGTTGACTAATACATAAACAGGGGCGGATCCTAGAATTAGGAAAAGAAGGAGTCCAGCCCACAAGGATTAATGACAAAAAAAGATCCCCAGTTCACCAAACATGGTTGGGGGGGGGGGGGGGGGATTAGTCTGAAATCCCTAGAAAAGGCTGCGTTGCTAAAAAAAGGGGGACTCCCAGGACCCCTCCCCTCGATCTGCTTCTTGTGAGCATTATATCCGTAGTAGCTAAATAAAAATAATTAATTTAGGTGCAATAATAACTCAACGAAGATATGACTTAACTTGCGCATGATCACATTTGTAATGTTGTAATACAGTGGTCGGTTTGTCAATGTGGGTAGAGTCTGTCTGACTGTCTGTCTGTCTGTGCATAACATGTCTCAAATGTTACAGATGGAGTGTGGTTAATTTTCTGGACAGCTTGGACTTAATTATTTTTCTCAAATTTATTAATTAATTCTAATCCGCAGAACCGGGTCACCAGGGTTCCTCTTAATATTACTATTATCATGAGGTCTTTGATAGTCACCTACACGACAACTGACGTTCACGCTACAGTGACCTTCTTTACACGATAGTGCCGTGGTCAGGAGACTGATAATGTTGACAACATATAACACATGAGTTGTGTTACATTATACATTTTGCGAACATTTAACCTTTTTATCATTATTTCGTGCATGAATAAGGGCGCAATATTATATCTAAGAGTCATTGAAATGGGTATCAATATTTTCCCATAAATTCTAATGAATTTATTTCCATGGTAACTTACAGAAGGCAGTCTCACGAAAATTACACCAACTACAGTGCAAGCTAGGCGAGCCAAGAACGGGTAATGTGCTAGTCAACTAACTACAGCTGCCAGGGGTATTTTAACAAGATATAGGACCTAAGTTTTATTTATTTTTAATCGCTGGAAGGAGAAATTATTTAACAGGGCATATAGACTAGTCCTGTGCCAGTCTCGCCATGCTGTAAGATTTACGTGGACCGTCACGGCATGTGTTTTGTTTCGGCGGGGCGTTCTTTGTCCAGCAATGAGACGATTAATATTCACACCTACGTCCCATATTACAACAAGGCTAATATATAAAAATAGAGTCATGAGGAAAATAACATTAAATCTTCATCTGGACACATCTGGCTTTGTATCTTTTATAAACCAATGTCAAAAGCGTCGGATGACCAGGAACCTTGTACAGGACAGGTGTCCTGTTACTAGGCCCCCGGTCAAGGTACACGCAGCCAGCTTTGACAGAAACAAGAAACCCGCTCCGGAGGGTTAATGGATAAATTGCAATGCCTGTTCTAAGCTTACCTGATGTCTGTTTACCCACCAGCCAACTAACCAGGTTTAATACGTATTGATTTACTCTAGCTTACCTTATTTTTATTTTATTTTATGCCAGAAGGCTCTTTAAATATTTACACTGTGTACTTAACATATTTACTTTAATCTATCTGCGAGATAAGACTATGCTGTTTTACTTTAAAGAACAAATGAACCGGGATTAACTTGTAAAGATCAATACACCGGCATAATTTTAAGATAATCCCGAATTTAGTTACGTAAGTTTTTGAAGTAAGGAGGCACAGTCTTTCGCAAATAGTTTTGAGTAAATCCTTCAAGTACACTGTGTAAATATTGAAAGAGATTTCTGACATAAAATGAGAGATATATATTAATAAGTATATTTATAATTTATGAGTGCACTGATGCATGAATTAAGACCGTTGTTCCCTTAGAATATCGAAATAAGCCCTGTTTGACTAAAATACAATCAAAATATTTCTCATCTAATAATGTCGCAAATACATTGTAAAATATATCATCGAATGCCTTGATAATTACATTATTTATTACTAATTTTACTATGTATAACTGATATATGTTATTTAATTAGATCGATTTTATTGCAAGCTTAGCGAATCCCACCCTGAAGAAAAACGCGTTAGCAGAAACCCACATATACTGGTCAATTTTAAAACCAAATGATAATCGTGTGATGTATGGCCTTTTTGTAGTCATCATTTTTCCCACAACCTGAATACAGAAAAGGAATACAATGTATATATAATTCTCAGAAACATTTCGTTCACCCAATGGAAAACACTATAAATGGTATTTTGTATAAGGAATACATCCTTTTGTATATCGTCTATCATTATAAGCATCAACCATATGCCTTATTCAGTATAATATATTATATTAAACCCATTTCATATCTAATTTGCAGCTGAACGAACATACATGTTCCTAGACTCCATTAACATTTAAACATCATATATCGCTTTTACTTCGTCTATATACGTAACCATATATGTATAAAGCTAAGAATCCTTATGTACGGAACGCTGAATGCGGAATGGATAATGCGTATTGAGTAATTTTATATGTACCGGAACGACGGCATGCATGTTTTCTATGTGTTGCTCCTGGATACCATGCGGAACCGGCAAAAATCTCTGAGGCGATTCGTTTTGATTAACTACTGATTTTATTTACTCCCACAAAGAAATTAGATGAAGTGACAGCAGCATTACCAACAGACAGAAACACATATTAGAATTTCACGGACAATATTTTAAAGTACCCATTAGCTTTTCTTTGGCATTTCGCATGCCGGTTGCGCGCATAGGAATCTCAGCTTATTTATTTAGTCAATACCGATTTTATCCGCATACCGCATTCCGTACATAAGGAATCTTAGCTGAAGTCAGCTCGACAGATTTGTATCTCGATACGTTACTTTATATTAACCTGTCTCTCTCGGGAAGATTGGCCATGCAGTCAATACGAGTATTTGAAAGGGGAGTGTCTGACACCTAGATACATTCAGAACATTTTTGTTTTGTCTTATAACTGAGCTCCGGCTGAACAGAAATATGACCTCATTAGAACCACGGACCAACTGTACATGTAATTATATCACTAATAAACTGCATTATAAACGTTTTTGTCACATGTATAAGTAATTAAGACTAATATATTAAACATATAAAGTATCACGCGAGGAATCTCATGTTCTTACATCTCTACAGATGTTACAGAAGATATATATCCCGATGAGTTTCGGCAACATGTAGTCGTCTTCCCAATGTCTCACGGGCTATGATGCTTGACTGTTTCGTCGCCTTGAAAGACATCACAGCTACCTGCCACCCACCTTTCATTATAAGTGGACTAAGCCAATAACACCCCTTTGATGATAGGCTGCCTATAGCACAAATAGGAGAGGTTAGTCTGTACTTATCCTCTTCTTGCATAGGGCCAGGATGGGACACTGTCTATAGCTCGACAAGCCCACATCCTGTGGCTCTTAGGCAAGTCACTTTAGTTGGTATATCTACGGTTCCAGCGTAATAAGGAGGCGGAGAAAGTTTAGCGCCGGTGAATTATAGAAATCACAGCTAAACTCCATTTCTTGTGCTAAGGACTTACCACAGGACTGACAGTATGATCCGTTCCTGCCTAATAACAATAGTATTCAAAGATTCCAAGATCCGTTTGTTTAATTTTTAAACTGAATGTTTGTGTTGTTTTATTTTACCTTTGGGAGAAATCCTACATCTTGTCCATATACTTTTTTAAAGTGTTTTTTAGGGGTGGGCATTTATACTAACTTCATGTGTTAACCCCCTCAAAATATGTACCTGGTGGTGATTTTTAGGAATTTTATTTTCAGACGAGGTTCACCCACCTTTCATGACCTCTAAAAGTTGTGATGTCGTGAAAAACGTAATAATCATGATTAAGTAACCCCCTGTTAGGATACAAGGCTTACATGGGTTGAAGAGTTTATTACTCTAACAATATTTTGGTCCCATTGTTTGTGTGCGGACTTTCTCAGGTTCCCGAAAGTGCAAACTATCAAATAATGTTTCCCCTCTCCTTTTTTTAATTTTTTTTCTTTCGGTTTTTCTTTCTCTGTCCAGGTTATGCTTGATCTCACATATGTGTGATTTAAAAAAGAATTACAGTTGTGCACAATATTAGTCTGAGGTAACAGACTTGCACCTGATATTTACTTTTTACCTTGACCTAATATCCGTGATCATACACTCTATAGCTGGTTCCCGATTATCGCTCAGTTTGGAGAGTAAAGGGGGATTCCAGTGATCGCAAGCCGTTTGCAAACGTCTAGTTTTTCTTTATTAAAGGACATGTAAACCATCTTACTTAAAATATTTTGGCAAGATCTGCATTCATATAACTAACTTTCTTTTATTAAGTATTTCACTATATTTGCTTTTTATTAAAAACAATTTGATAGAATTTTAAGAAAAACCAATATATGCAAGTAATATGAGCACTTGCAAATTCCCATCAAGTAAAACCATTCTATAAACATATTTTGGTAAAAATGACCAAAATACTTTCTATCAAGGAAAACAACCTTTACATAATAAAGATGTAGTGAGGGGTGCAAACCAAAACTTTCTGTGCTAACCCCTCCATATTGTGGGGCTTTTTTTTCGAAAAATGGCTGAAATATTTTTGTAAGAATCTTTCATTCAGACTAACCTCTATGTACAAACCTCTTAAAAATTTTGGTACAAGAAGGCAGCTATCGTAACATGTTTAAAACATTTAGATTTTGTTGAGCCCATAATACTTTGTGACAACATTTCAGTCTTAATACATTTCCAAAATATTTAACAGCGGTGTGTTGAACATCTTTTTCAGACTATGAAACTATAGTCCAGCTTTTTGACAGCAGTATACCAGTATATGTTTTCATAATATCAATATGGCATATAACTATTGGGTTATATATGCTTCATTTCCCCATTTGTACGATTTTTCACATTTTGAGGCAAAGCTGTGTTAATGAACACTAATTTCATCAATGGAATATGGTAAAAATACATCAGTATAAGTAAATATGAGCATGTCAGTATATTTTACACAACTTCAAACATTTTAAAGCCCAGTTTATGTAGAAGTTGAAGAATCTGAAAAAAAAAATGAAAAGGCATATTTTTATATTTTATTGGCAGTCAAAGTAGGGGAACCATGTTTAATTAGTAGGATGGTTGGTAAGATAGGTGACGGTGATGATGGGCCCAGTGATGCTTGTATTATCGCTTGTGTCAAGTGCCTGTGATCCGCCCCTGATTTCATGATTATTCCAGAACGGATTGTCCCAACTTTGAAACCCTGGAGGAAACTGGTTAGAGCTGATTCGCTTAGCACGCTGAAAATAAAGCTTGATCTGTCACTTTTTTCGGCCTGCAGAACACTAGTCTCTCCAATAAACTGGCACTTCTAAAGATAACCACTGGAACTCATATTGACATTCATGAAGACGAATTGACTGGTCAGTTCTGATGCAGCAACATGGACTGGCTGGTGTACTTTTTAGCAGTTCCAAAGACTCAGTGTAGTCTATTTGGTTTTTCTTGAACACGACTGGTCCATTTTGTCACTTGAACTATCCCGTTTTGAAACCAATATAACCAGACCCATTAAACATCCTACGGCAAATACTGTTAAGGTGAATTCTTGTAGGACACATGACAGTCCTCTCTGAACAGCACGCAGCGCAAGAGGAAGCCACCACACTGGGCGATGCATAGGCCTACTATATATTATACCATTAAACATAAGCGTGTCTTTAGCTCTGTGGTTTAACTGCGGAGCCTTCCCAGTTTTACTTTCACAAGAGATAAGCTCACGCGGTTTCCCTGGGTGTTAGCACGTGCATATCATATATGCACTCAGATACATTACATACATTTACTAGTAATAGTAGTATCGTCTTACACTATGTACATATACACACATGTGGGTAAGGGTGTGCAAGTGTGTGGAAATATCCCTCATCGGACACCTGCCTAAATTACAAACACTTCTCCCCCTATTACGGAAGTTTTATATTGACTTTCTGATGGCCAAAATAGTAATTTCCAGGTTCCACAAGTGTAGAGACCGTAACTGAGAGGTTCCAGATTATGCATATATCTATGTATTGTACTGCCAAAGTGTACTATACTGCAAAATTGTTCTTTTATATATATATATATATATATATATATATATATATATATATATATATATATATATATATAGTGCGGTTCAGGAATACCGAGAACAATATCTAACTTCCACTTTTGCGGTATACACCTGACCTAGTAGATAATATTTCTCTGTGTATGCTGTATATCTCCGACACGAACAAATACGATCATAAACAAGGTGCATATCTTAATATCTTATAAATATTGAGTACACAATGCTACATACCGTGTCTTGCTGGTACTCCCTGCCTGTAGTCTGTAGAAGGTTTGTGGGTCTTGGTGCCGCTTGAGTTTTATGACTGACTGAGTGCCGTCACAGGAACTGGAGCAGTGGGGGCTCTATTAACAATGTCACAATATGGAAACCCGTATCAATAAACTGTCGCTGGTCTACGGGGGCTGTGACTGCATTAACAGTACCCGTGATAGGTAGGCCTGCCTCATGCTACAAAGACTAATTAATTAATCCAGCCCTGCTCGGTGTCGCCCCACACTGCTGTGTACCAGGGTTCCCCTGTTGTCACGTGCCCTCTCAGGGAAGTAACCCCGTGTAACAACTTGGTTTAATTTGTGCCGTGTCTGAAAGGAACAGGAAAGCTGTTCAATACTGAGAGTTGAAACTTCCTCGTGCGGTGAGTGCAGGGACTTGATGTATATCACTCACTGATACCGTGGTACTTATACTCCCAAACACTGAGGTTGATCCCACCCACGCCAACACTCCCACGCACGTATGTAGAACGTGTGCTTATATGCTTTTATGTGCATTAGCATATATATATATATATGTGTGTGTGTGTGTGTGTGTATTCCGTATGTAAATTTTGTAAATGTTTTGTAATTGTAACGGTATAACATGTGTCGGAGTTCATACGTATCAACCTTATGAATTATTCAGTATAATATATGAATTATTAATATATGATTGTGTGTTAGGGTGTTTGTGTAGGTTAAGGCATGCATACATATATACAGAGCGTTTCTGTGTGTGTCTATATTTTCACCAAACACGATATACGCTTTTTAAAACAAGATATATCTTCAATCATATTGTTCATAGTAACAGGTCGCTTTTGATATGTATTGCAGACGACTTAAATGCTGCATTTGATTACTGTTCTAAATCAAGACACCAAAAAATAAAATAGCTTCAACGGATAAAACAGAAACATAATGGACCGACTTAATTCAAAGCTTAATTTTTATATTGACCATGCTGCATCTGTACTGGATGTATAATCAAGTTCTTGAGCTACACTACGCTTTCTTTTGTCGCAAAGTTTGCAACTCCAGTTTAAAGAACGGCGTAGAAAATTGAGGTCTATACGACTGGGTTGTCAAGGGTAATGGCTGTGAACCCAGCTTAACAAGCAAGAAACGTTACCCATCTCTCAAAGTGCTGTCGTACCAGTCACCAGAAGTGGGAGAACTGCTTTTTTATGGAAGCAATCTTTGTACAGATCAATGCTTTAGTTAATCAATGTCGACTCTGTGTCAGCACGATATATAGGCTTTTAGACCCCGCTTACGTGGACATATTATAAAGGACGGATAAGGTATAATATATTATCTTCATGCCGGGTTCTGTGGTCTCTGGGTAGAGCACAGGACTCAAAGCCGGGAAATAGTGAGTTCAAACTTCAGCCGAGGCGGTGAGATATTTTATGGTCGGCCCCATCTGACTTGAGTGCTCTGTAGGCTTAATGGTCGTGCCCCATCATCCTCATTTTGGCCAACACGAACTCGTTGGGGGGGGGGGGGGGGGTGGGGGGGGGGGGGGGGTGATATGATCCACGCACGAGGAAAATTTCACACCCAGGGCAAGCAGGTGCAGTAGGCACTAGGCCTATTTAACACCAGTATATAAAATGAGAGGAAGCCTTTGCTACTGTCCTGTCACCTAGTCCGAAACCGGAATGGAAATCGGCAGATTTAGTTAAGCGAGCATTAAAATATGGAGGCGGTTACCTCCAACAACAAAACCTATTTAAGAAATATTTATCGAAGTGGGTTACATCAGTTCAATGGATATAAACGTACCGTGACGAGGATGCATTGGTACAGGTATATGCCTATTCACGGAAATGGTGGTGAGAGCACTTTCGCTTAACCTTTATTACTGCCAGACCCAAGGGTGGACTGAGTTAGGTTTTGAAAACGGGCCCTAAATATTTAAGCTAAAGAGGTCATTGGCAGTGTCTTTAAACAAACTAAATACGTCATTTGAATTTTTATGTCCTACAGATAATTAATTACATAACCTAACACGTCTTTTTTCTATGAATATTAGTATTCAGCAATTAAAGATGGTTTAAAATTATACTGGATTTTATAAATATGGTATAATATCATATAACTCTGATTTAAAGTTAAACTCTTCAGTTTCCTATGTAACGACTTGTCTGGGCTTTTGTACAAAAAAGAAACATGGTATATACAACACAAAAACATAGGTCCACCTGGTTCCGATTATGTATTGGCCGTCCGGGAATCTTCCTAATCTCGAAAGGGCAAGGTCCGATCCTGCATGGGCCCACTTGAGTCTAATTGTATTTGTTTATATTGTATGGTGTTATGTATATAAGTGAAAGCTATACACACGTGGGACTAGGTATTGAGGTATTAAGAATTTAACAGGTTGACCAAGGTTCAATACATCGCTTTCTGAGTGTCATATCAGTATTAAATGTTAACACTCTTAACTAGAGCTAAATGGGAGTATCAAATAAACGCAGGTTTCGCAAATGACATCCCGCTCATATAAACACCTTTCTAACTCTTTATAATAAACGTAACGTCTCATTGTGACGTCATGGAAATTCACCACAATTCAGAAACCAGGAACACTCCAGAAAAGTTATCTCGTAAATACTTTGCTGTATAGGCTACAAATAAAGAGTGATGTTATATAATTAATCATATACCATTCACAGGCACAATAAACATCAATTATTGTTCACAATAACGTAGATCATATTGTCTCGCGATTTCGTGATAAGTTCCCATTGTTCTGTAGTCGTGGTTACAGCTGGTGTCCTCTGGTGAGTACAAACCAGCCGCTTGTGGTTGTGACTGACTCTTTTGATAAAGCTTCCTTCTGTTGTGGTTGTTGTATGTTTGGTTGTTGCAGTTGAAGTGATAGTGACTATATTGTAGTTGAAGTTATGGTGATTATATTGTTACTATATTATAATACATCAACTTCTTTGTGCCCAATGACTGTAACATCCAAGTTCAGATGCCAGAATTTTACTCTCAATCTTTATATATAACTATTTTGGCCATATGTCTCCTCCCCCATGGGCTCTCGATCTCACTTCTAAATCTGAATGGAAAAATACAGGGATCTCAAAAGTCGAAACAATGAACCTAAAATATCAAGGTCCGGGTCACCAGTTTTCAAAATCTTCGAAGAACTAGACAGAAACAACTGGTTTGTCAATTTTTAGAACGAATCTTAAAATCTTTAGTACTTTTAAAGTTATGGGGTTACAATATAATATATTTCCATATATTTTATCTTGAAGATCAAGGTTAAAGTCACCAGTCTAACGAGAATGTGATGAAAAGAACGAGTGTGTTAAATAAAATGATTTGTCCTTGGAGATCCTGGCCAAGGTTGCCAGTTTTTCTAACTCATCCGAGATTTAGGATGGAGGGAAACTATATGAACAGATTGAACAGTTGCAACTTCGTGTTGAATATAATTACTATTGATATATAGAACATCACATCCCTCCTCTGAACTGGCTGCATCTGTCTCTATCTCTTTCACTTATCATTCAAGATATGTTAATGCTAATATGAATAAGATTCTATTTAAAGAAGCATTCTCTAATTGGATAATTGAAATATTAGTAAGTATGTTAGTAAATTTTTACCAAACTTGATTTATCTTTTTAACCTTTAGGGTGAATTGTTTATAACATTTGAGTGGTGCCTTATGCAATGGATTCTTTTCTTTTATAACTATACATTCTCAACGAACGTTGCTGGACCATCATTGCTATCAGCAACTATCATTGCTGGAGACTTTAATATATGTTACAAAAAACAACGGATGCGGATACTGCTAGTTTAAAGGAAGTAGCAGAAATCTATAGATTGAAGCAACATTCTTCGTTCACCGACACATATTTCTGGGAATACCCTCGGTTAAATATTTACCAGGAAGGAATCACTTATTTCATTAGTGATCACTTTTTGTGAGTATGAAACTGTCTGTATCTAAACCTGGTCTAGTTAGAAAACGAATAAAAATTAGAAACATTAAGTCGATAGACCTTGGTTCATTTAGGAAATATTTGCAACAGGTAGCGGCTAATATTCTTGCTACAAGTAAGATCACTGATGCAGTGGATATATATCATCAAAGCACTAAATGAACATGCACCTATCAGCGATAAAAAACAGTTAACAGTCGAAATCGGGTGCAATGGTTTACCACTGATCTGAACAAACTGATGTCACAATTAAGGGGCATTAGAAAGGGCATTAGAAAGGACGGCCATAAAGCTAAGAACTTCTAAATTTTGGATGAATACAAAATAGTTCTGAACTGTTACACAAAGTGTGTTAGATGGGCTAAAAGCAATTACATGAATGACTTGATAATTAATGCAGAAGGTGACACAAGAAAACTATTCTCAACCCTGGACAAATTAAGTGGGACATCTAAGGATACTCTCATGCCTGAAGGTGAAGATGAAGAATTGCAGGCTCTTTGCAAATTTCTGAAATGATAAAATTGAGAAAATTAGGAAAAATTTTGACCCATGTGTCAAATTTGTTCCTTCATTATCTGCTGCTCGCAATTTGACTTTAACTTCGAAATTAACGAAGAGGAAATTCACAATATCATTCAGTGAGCGAAGCCTACGACTTGCTCAAATGATCCGATCCCAAATAGAACAGTGAAGGAACAAATTAATTAATGTTGTCAGCGATTACACATATTATGAATTTATCATTCAAGTGTGGAGTATTTCCTTACGCTCTAAAATCTGCGGTTATAAAACCAGTACTGAAAAAGAAGGGCCTTGAATTATACCCATCCAATTACAGACAAGTCAGTAATCTGACATTTCTATCCAAAATGATTGAGGAATATGCGGCAGTTCATTTCAACGCACACATGACCAAGTCTCATCTATTACCAAAGAATCAAAGTGCAACCAGGGTTGGATTAAGCACGGAAACGCTACTCCTCCGCACATGCAATGATATTCTCCGGAACATGGCAACATCACTTCAGTTGTAGCATTAGACTTGAGTGCTGTTTTGATACGGTTGACAATACAATACCAATGCATGTACTAAGAAACAGATTTGGGGTTATGGATAATGCAAAACAATGGTTTACAACATATTTTAAGGACAGCTAGGAAGTTTACCGTTCAGTCAAATGATAAGCATTTACATGCAGTCGTTATGGATTATTGCATAACAGGGATCTATACTGGGACCAACACAGTTCTCGTGTTATTGTAGTACTTTGGGTGATCTCCGCCAACACCGGTCAGAATCGATATGGGGTTATGCGGATGATGACACTTTCGCTGACAAGTTTAAAGCTCGTGATACTGACGCTTAGTTACATACAATGGACAAACTAAAAAAAAATTGTCGTTCGATGTTAAACATTGGATGAATGGAAATTGGTTGAAAATGAATGAAACAAAAACAGAGATTATGCATTAAGTTTGCCAAACAAAGTGATAAGGCTGTGGTCAATTCTATACATGCTTATGACTCTGTGATTGAGCGGTCAAAGTACATGAATCTACTTAGATTAATATTGGACAGTGAACTCTCACTTAAGGAACATATCAAGAAAAAATGGTTTTGCTTTGTGTAACATCAAAAGAATACGGAAGGTTTCTAGAAACCTAACTCTAGAATCTGGAAAATTCTAGGATCGGCCATGGTGCTGTCACATTATGACTATATAAACAGCCTTTTTACGGGATTACCTGATAACTAAGACCTATGCAGCTACTTCGGAATTATGCGGCCAAAGCCAAAACAAACAAAAAGACGTCACGGGACGTCTTTCTCAAGACGTCCTTTCTTGTTTTTAAATCAAACAACCATTTTTCGACATGTCGCAGCGAAATTATTTTATACTTAACCTACAAATAAATTATGCCAGTGGATGCGCAGGATCGTCAACTTCAACATGCCATAAAATGTGCATGGTAACACTTTTTTAATAGTCCTAAATATGGGTCCGCTATGTTGCCCTATCACCCAGATATAACCGGTTGTGTCTGTAAACGTTGAAACAAATATGCGAAATAGAAAGCCTCCTGCATGATATGTATGGAAAATTGACAACTTATGCTTATCACGGTCGTGGCTGTAATTGGCTGCAAAGACCGTGGCCGTTAATTTATTGATTGCACCTGCAGAGTGACCCGACACTGATAGTACTGCTGCCGCCAAAATTCAGACAATACCAGGTGATACAAAATTAATGAACGGAGTATCCGTCGTCCACCGCCAAGTCAACAGTGTGGTAAATATAAACACATATGTATATGATGCACTCATGTCACCCACGAGGGTATGTATGATAAGTTACCCGTTTCTCAGTTATAATAGAAATTTCCAATGCCACAAAACTCTCTCTGCAGTTAGATTCTAGCCTAGACGCTGTCCCTGGAGTTCTTTCGTGTGGCATCCAAAAGCAAATCCAGAGAAGGGGTCCAGGGGATCCGGAATCGCAACCGCAACCTTTTTTAAGGGTTTCAGATCATTTTTTTTTTTGCGGCCTGGGTCCCTCCTTTACAGGACCTGGATACCTTTTTAGCTCAGCTGACTTTCAGTCATGCTGAGTTATAGCGATATCTCTTTGTCCGTCGTCCGTCTGTCCGTCTGTCCGTCTGTCTGTCCGTTAACCAGGCACAAATCGTAAAGACTGGACCTAGAATTTTCATTCTTGATATTCTGAGAGACCTATGAAAAGTCTCCATGGAAACCAGAAATTAGGTCTCTGTTATCCATATCCTTTGAGCTATGGGGCCCCAAAGTATCCCCCAGAATAGTAAAAAATTTCATAAAAAAAACTTCAATATCTGATTAACTACATCACTGATGGTCATGATTTTTGGCATACATATTTATCATGAGATGTTCCATCAGTTCCTGCAGGCTGGTGGCGCCACCTGTATTTTTCGATTGTTAACGAATTTTTTTTCTCTATTTTTGAGACCTTTAAAAATGTTGACATCTGTTAACAGGGCACAAATCGTAAAGACTGGACCTAAAATCTTCATTCTTGACATTCTGAGAGACCTATGAAAAGTCTCCATCGAAACCAGAAAATAGGTCTCTGTTACCCATATCCTTTGAGCTATTGGGCCCCAAAGTACCCCCCAGAATAGTGAAAAAAATTCATACAAAAACTTCAATATCTGATTTACTTCATCACTGATGGTCATGATTTTTGGCATACATATTGATCATGAGATGTTCCATCAGTTTCTGCAAACTGGTGGCGGCACCTGTATTTTTCGATTATTTTACGAACTGTTTTCTCTATTTTTGAGACCTTTAAAAATGTGAACATCTGTTAACAGGGCACAAATCGTAAAGACTGGACCTAGAATCTTCATTCTTGACATTCTGAGAGACCTAAGAAAAGTCTCCATGGAAACCAGAAAATAGGTCTCTGTTACCCATATCCTTTGAGCTATGTGGCCCCAAAGTACCCCCCAGAATAGTGAAAAATTTCATACAAAAACTTCAATATTTGATTAACTACATCACTGATGGTCATGAATTTTGGCATACATATTGATCATCAGATGTTACATCAGTTTCTACAGACTGGTAGCGCCACCTGTATTTTTTCGATTTTTTTACGAACTGTTTTCTCTATTTTTGAGACCTTTATAAATGTGAACATCTGTTAACAGGGCACAAATCATAAAGACTGGACCTAGAATCTTCATTCTTGACATTCTGAGAGAACTATGAAAAGTCTCTATGGAAACCTTGAATTAGGTCTCTGTTTCCCATATCCTTTGAGCTATGGGGCCCCAAAGTAACCCCCCACCCCCAGAATAGTAAAAAATTCAAACAAAAACTTCAATATCTGATTAACTACATCACTGATGGTCATGATTTTTGGCATACATATTGATCATGAGATGTTCCATCAGTTTCTGCAAACTGGTGGCGGCACCTGTATTTTTCGATTTTTTACGAACTGTTTTCTCTATTTTTGAGACCTTAAAAAATGTGAACATCTGTTAACAGGGCACAAATCGGAAAGACTGGACCTAGAATCTTCATTCTTAACATTCTGAGAGCCCTATAAAAAGCCTCCATGGAAACCAGAAATTAGGTCTCTGTTACCCATATCCTTTGCGCTATAGGGCCCCAAAGTATCCCCCAGAATAGTAAAAAATTTCATACAAAAACTTCAATATCTTATTATTTACATCACTGATGGTCATGATTTTTGGCATATATATTGATCATAAGATGTTTCATCAGTTTCTGCAGACTGGTGGAGCCTCCTGTATTTGTCAAATTTTTACAATTTTTTTCTCTATTTTTGAGACCTTTAAGGATTCAGTTATCTGTCAACAGGGTTCAAATTGTAATAATTAAACCTAGAATCTTCATTCTTGATATTCTGAGAGACCTATGAAAAGTCTCCATGGAAACCTGGAATATGGTCTCTGTTACCCATATCTTTTGAGCTATTGGGCCCCAAAGTACCCCCCAGAATAGTGAAAAAATTCATACAAAAACTTCAATATCTGATTAACTTCATCACTGATGGTCGTGATTTTGGCATACATATTGAACATCAGATGTTCCATCAGTTTCTGCAGACTGGTGGGGCCACCTGTATTTTTCGATTTTTTTACGAACTGTTTTCTCTATTTTTGAGACCTTTAAAAATGTGAACATCTGTTAACAGGGCACAAATCGTAAAGACTGGACCTAGAATCTTCATTCTTGAAATTCTGAGAGACCTATGAAAAGTCTCCATGGAAACCAGAAAATAGGTCTCTGTTACCCATATCCTTTGAGCTATGTGGCCCCAAAGTATCCCCCCCCCCCCAGAATAGTGAAAAATTTCATACAAAAACTTCAATATTTGATTAACTACATCACTGATGGTCATGATTTTTGGCATACATATTGATCATCAGATGTTACATCAGTTTCTACAGACTGGTAGCGCCACCTGTATTTTTTCGATTTTTTTACGAACTGTTTTCTCTATTTTTGAGACCTTTAAAAATGTGAACATCTGTTAACAGGGCACAAATCGAAAAGACTGGACCTAGAATCTTCATTCTTGACATTCTGAGAGAACTATGAAAAGTCTCTATGGAAACCTGGAATTAGGTCTCTGTTTCCCATATCCTTTGAGCTATAGGGCCCCAAAGTAACCCCCCCCCCCCGAATAGTAAAAAATTTCAAACAAAAACTTCAATATTTGATTAACTACATCACTGATGGTCATGATTTTTGGCATACATATTGATCATCAGATGTTACATCAGTTTCTACAGACTGGTAGCGCCACCTGTATTTTTTCGATTTTTTTACGAACTGTTTTCTCTATTTTTGAGACCTTTAAAAATGTGAACATCTGTTAACAGGGCACAAATCGAAAAGACTGGACCTAGAATCTTCATTCTTGACATTCTGAGAGACCTATGAAAAGTCTCCATGGAAACCAGAAATTACGTTTCTGTTACCCATATCCTTTGAGCTATTGGGCCCCAAAGTCCCCCCTGAATAGAGAAAAATTTCATTAAAAAAACTTCAATATCTGATTTACTACATCACTGATGGTCATGATTTTTGGCATACATATTGATCATGAGATGTTTCATCAGTTCCTGTAGACTGGTGGCGCCACCTGTATTTTTCAAATTTTTACGATTTTTTTCTCTATTTTTGATATCTTTCAGGATGTAGTTATCTGTCAACAGTGTTCAAATTGTAACGACTTGACCAAGAATCTTCATTCTTGACACACAGGGAGACTCATGAAAAGTCTCCATGGAAACCTGGAATTAGGTGTCTGTTACCCTTATCCTTTGAGCTAAGGTACTCCAAAGTACAGCTCAGAATAATGGAAAATTTGATACATAAGCTGAAGTATCTGAACAACTAATGCAGAGATCACCATAATTGTTTGCATGGATATTGATCATGGAGTGTTTCATCAGTTTCTGCAGCCTGTGTGCGCCACCTCTATTTTTTTCGATTTTTTACGATTTTTTTTCTCAATTTTTGAGACCTTGAAAAATGTGGACATCTGTTAACAGGGCACAAATCGTTAAGACTGGACCTAGAATCTTCATTCTTGATATTCTGAAAGGCCTATGAAAAGTCTCCATGGAAACCTGAAATCAGGTCTCAGTTACCCAAATCCTTCGAGCTATGGGGCCCCAAAGTACCCCCCCAGAATAGTGAAAAATTTCATACAAAAACTTCAATATCTCATTAACTACATCACTGAAGGTCATGATTTTTGGCATACATATTGATCATGAGATGTTTCATCAGTTTCTGCAGACTGGTGGGGCCTCCTGTATTTTTCAAATTTTTACAATTTTTTTCTCTATTTTTGAGAACTTTAAGGATGCAGTTATCTGTCAACAGGGTTCAAATTGTAACGACTGGACCTAGAATCTTCATTCTTGACACACAGGGAGACCCATGAAAAGTCTCCATGGAAACCTGGAATTAGGTGTCTGTTACCCTTATCCTTTGAGCTATGGCACTGCAAAGTACAGCTCAGAATAATGGAAAATTTGATACACAAGCTGAAGTATCTGAACAACTAATGCAGAGATCACCATAATTGTTTGCATGGATATTGATCATGGAGTGTTTCATCAGTTTCTGCAGCCTGGGTGCGCCATCTCTATTTTTTCGATTTTTTTACGAATTTTTTTCTCTATTTTTGAGACCTTTATAAATGTGAACATCTGTTAACAGGGCACAAATCGTAAAGACTGGACCTAGAATCTTCATTCTTGATATTCTGAAAGGCCTATGAAAAGTCTCCATGGAAACCTGAAATCAGGTCTTTGTTACCCATATCCTTCGAGCTATGGGGGCCACCAAAGTACCCCCCAGAATAGTGAAAAATTTCATACAAAAATTCAATATCTTATTATTTACATCACTGATGGTCATGATTTTTGGCATATATATTGATCATGAGATGTTTCATCAGTTTCTGCAGACTGGTGGAGCCTCCTGTATTTGTCAAATTTTTACAATTTTTTTCTCTATTTTTGAGACCTTTAAGGATTCAGTTATCTGTCAACAGGGTTCAAATTGTAACAATTAAACCTAGAATCTTCATTCTTGACACACAGGGAGACCCATGAAAAATCTCCATGGTAACCTGAAATTAGGTCTCTGTTACCCTTATCCTTTGAGCTATGGCACTCCAAAGTACAGCTCAGAATAATGGAAAACTTGATACAAAAGCGGAAGTATCTGAAGAACTAATGCAGAGATCACCATAATTGTTTGCATAGATATTGATCATGGCGTGTTTCATCAGTTTTTTAGCCTGGTGGCACCACATGTATTTGTTCGGGCTTTTTTCGAATTTTTTTCTCTATTTTTGAGACCTTTAAAGATATGAACATCTGTTAACAGGGCACAAATCATAACAACTGGACCTAGAATCTTCATTCTTTACACACAGGGAGACCCATGAAAAATCTCCATGGAAACTTGAAATTAGGTCTCTGTTACCCATATCCATTGTGCTGTATGGCTCCAAAATACCCCCCAGAATAATGAAAAATTTGATACAAAAACTCCAGTATCTCAATAACTAACCTGAAATTAGGTCTCTGTTACCCATACAGGACTCCAAAGGACTCCACAGTATCCCTCAGAATAATGGAAAATTTGATACAAAAGCTGAAGTATCTGAACAACTAATCCAGAGAACACCATGCTTCTTTGCATGGATATTGACCATTAAGTCTTTTTATTAGTTTCTGCAGACTGGTGGAGCCACCTGTAATTTTTTTTAAAGTTTATGCATTTTTTCTCTTTTTTTTAGATATATTAATACAGACACAATCTCAGCCTGTTGGTTAATCTGTTTGATGCTTCAGTTGAATGGGTATATACTTCCATTCAGATGATAAAATTTCCTTTTGCAAATCTCTTCCCAGTCAGCTGAGCGTCATGACCCATGGGTCACTTGTTTTAAGTTTTGTCATTAGTCCTTTCAGATTGGATCCCTCCTTATCGAACCCCGACAGGTTTATTTGTTCCAGTTAACAACACCGCTCATGGAGGCTTCTAATTTGGCTTACACATTCTAATTGTTATATTAGTTAAATTTATTTTCGGCCATTAAATATACTTGTAACCGCCGCGCGTTGGATTTCTTGCAGATCATGGGCTTATCAGTGTTGGCTGATTCGGCAGATGCAATCAATAATTTTACATCCTTTAAACAAGTGATGACAAACAAAAACCACGTTGCTCATTTAATATAATATCATTTGAATATAATATGCAATAAACGTGTTACTTATGATACAATAAGCCTTCTATTCCCAATTCATAACATTCATGACATAATTGGATATTTATTCTCTGCTTTTGTTTATCCCCTGGAATTATGATTACAAACAAAACCCCTTAACCATCTGTATGATACATATAACAACCACATGACTCTTTATCTGGACACAGTAGAAGCGGGTGAGGAGGGATAACAGATATGGATGCTTTCCTTGGTGTACCCTCCTACTGCAGTAGTCCACGGTCTGCTTTGGTTTTAACCGCTGTTTAGTATATAAAAATTCTCTGGGTTACACCACCAGGATGGGCACAGTGCAAAAAATGGTCATTAAACCAATGAGAGCGTGGTATCGCATAGTGCATCCGGCTTCAAAATTTAAGCATGAGACACCGGCTCTCGTTGGTCCGATTCTTGGCTCTGTGCCAGGACTGGTGTATCAGACCAACGAACCTTTGAGAGACCCAGAGAACTTTGCTGTACAGAGGAGCAGTTATAACAAAGGAGATCTGGGACGACTGCGGTGTGAGGAGCGTACACCTTTGTGCTGCCCGGATTTTTTTTCGCAGTCTAGGAGGTTAATCGCTGCTGATAAAGGTTATACAGCTTTTCATTCAAGAAATAGCATATATTTTAATTATTTCACTAAGTTCATTGTCGGTCAGTGTCTTTTTGCTGTCCTCTCTGATGATTTCATGCTTTTGTAAAGCAGATAGAAGCATTTCTATACTCTCAGACAATTTTTCTTGAGACATAAAAGTTTCTTTAATGTCTGAGTTTGATGACAATTTTTTTAACCTTTGATGACCTGATTAACATATAAATTTTTATATGAGCACAATGGAATGAATAGAGAACCTAGATGCAAACATTTTAAGAGGCAAATTATTGTTTTGTTCAGCTGGAAATATTGCAATTTACTTTTCCTCTACCCCAAATCTGTGTTCTGACGTCATTTTCTGAGTTTGTGTACCCCCTCATTGTTTTGTCTAATGTTCTAGTTCATGAAGATGAGGTGTAATTTCTAGGCATCTCGTGCACAGGGAACCAACTTGGCCAGTGGACTATGTACTCATTCAGGAAATTCGTGCAGCTCGTACTTAACTCGGTATTGTTCAGCGCACTAGGCTGCACTCGTGATAATTAATTTACAAGTGATAATGTGATAATCATCATATAATGTAACATTAACCGATAATGTAATGAGAAGTTAACCGATTATGTAACACACACTGATAACGTTATAACAAATCAACTGATAATGAGTACCCACCGATAAAGTTATAACAAAATGTCATACTAACAATAATGTTATACAAATCAACCGATAATGTAACAACATTGGCTAACCAATAACGCAATATGGAATTACCCGATAATGTAACAAAGTTCCCTAATCATTTATGTTAAATAAAATTAACCGGTAATATAATAACATTTTAGTAAACCTGACCAGCCCAAAGATATCACTTTGAATCCAATGATAACCGAATATGTGAGACTTCCGCATGTTTTTTTATTATCCGTTAATTTCTTATTATATTATCGGTTAATGTTACATTATAAGATGATTATTACATTATAAGGTGTGACACGTGTTTCTTAATGCTATTCCCAACCCTTAACTTTTGTATATTATACTCTAGATGTATTGTAAAACACGAATTTCCAAACATATTAAATAATAACATTGACATGCCAGTGCATTGGAGAATTCTATTGAACAGATATCAGATATAAAGGGTATACTTTTTTTTCGTGATGAGCATCAAAGATATATGGTATTATTGAATAAACACTAGCGCAGTTCAGGCAGATCGATTCACCTAGAGTCCGGCCTTCCCGAATTGCCTCCCACTTGGATGGCACCGGAAGTAGACTGGTTATAGATTACACCAGTGGGAACTTTAAATTCCATGATCAGCTGGTCTAGACAATAATCTTAGAGCACTCTCAAACCTCTGGTGGCATACAGGAACGTGTCAATACAACCCTCAGGCTTAATACTGGATAACTCCAAATAATCCTGCTTATGTAAAGAAAGACATTGGTGCCAAATGACGTGATCGAAGAGTAGAAAGATTTTCAGGGCGGGTTTAGGTGTGGCGCAGCCATCAACCCCTTCGACCTAAATAAAAAGGAAATGGAATCATAAGCGCGCGCTTAATACCAAAACACAGAGCCGGATTTCGCATCATTATGCATTTTAAACTACCTCGGGTTTCGTTTAAGCTGCCTTAATTTTTTTTTCAAAATGTTTCTACACTGTTAGGAGGAACCTTCACCCCCTCCACCCCCGCCCTTATTTTCAAATCCTGTTCACTTCAATAATAATCGCACGGGCTCTATCACTTAAAGTAATATTTCGTGTATTTTTTTTTTTTTCATTTTGTTTCATTCACAGGCACTTCACACATTGTTTTCACCAGGTGAAAACGGCTCTTTAACCTTCCTACTTGGCTGTTTCCACTCATGCACTTATTAACAGCTAGCCCTGCCAGGGCGTTAGTATTAATGTTTGTACAAAAATGCGTTAATAATACGTGATTTCATGCACCGATAAACTTAACCCCGTGTTGGCTCTTATAACTAACAAGAAATAAGATCGTCAGAGAGTGGTAAATTAGTTATATGAGTTGCCGCGAGGTGGCGGTACCGATACTAAGTGTGATACAACAGGGAACGTTTTATTTCTCTGTCAGAGGCAACTATAAAGCCTTAACCAATTTCGTGGACTGGGCCAGTCCATTAACAGCATGAAACATCCCAGTTATAACTCATAAGTAACATATTCTATTCGTGTTTATTTTATGGGTCACGGCTTCCTCGTTCGAGCAGGGTCACGTGATGGTCTAGCTATGTTACCAAGACTGGTACCCCGCTCTATTATGGCACCGCTGCTCTGGGCCAATCATAGAGACGGGCGTACAACGCCATCTTCAGTGCTCCCGGCAGACTCCTTCCAACTCCAGAATGTATTATATATGATAAAAATAAGCATTTCGTTTGCTCAGAGAAGTTGTCAAATGTTGGCTGTACATTTCGTGTGGCATTTATGATGAGATTTATAGATATTGATAATAAACCAATACCACGTACAATGGAATATCAAAGATTCCGTATATCGTATCATCCATACATCCATCAGTCAAATTTTGTGCAACAACTCATTTTTCAATATTTGGAGCACTATAAATAACTAAAGAAAGTAATTTCATAAGAAATCTCCACGGATTACCAGCCAGGAACGCGTTAACGTCCATGACAATCGGTATAAGCATGCAGACTGTCTACAGGTAAGTCAGGAGTTGCAACTGGGAGTACTTAAGATGGCGTTGTACGTCTGTCTCTATGCTTGGCTGAGGGCCATAATAGAGCAGGGTACCAGTCTATATGTGATCCTGCTTGAAAACCAGCGGGGTCATTCGGTGCAGTCGAATGCAGGGACGTTGCCCGTGGTACTAGGCGTGCCATGAATATGATGCTCATTCAGTGGTATTGAATAATGTCAGAACCGGAAAAAATTCCTATCGATCCATTTGTGGCGATCAATAAATCAATTTTCGCGCCTTTCATAACAATAAAAGAAATGACATATTTTATTTCCTCACTAAATGACGAGTAAGGCCATTTCACCTCTTTCCCTTGACAACCATGCCTATTTTCACTTTAAATTCCAGTGTACGTTCCCAGTAGAATTCGAACTTTTACATACGAAATGTAATCGGTAGTCATTTGAAATATAATCTACACACTAGATTCGAAATCAAAGACACTACTTATAGCGAGGAAGTTTGACAAATCCATCGGACCCAATGAAGGAAGACAAGAAGGAGACAAAAGAAGCTTACCTTGTCAAATGTGAAGCGTGCACCTGTTGGTAAACAGTTTAAGAAAATATTCCCAGGCAGTGTTCCCAGTTAACAGTCCATCTCTTGTAAATATGGAGGGGGCTTATATATTAGATCCATGCGTTCCAGTCAAGATAGACCGGAGTTTCTTGGAATACGGCTGCTGCTTATTTCGATAGTACTTGGATAGTAATGATACCAGTGACGGTGGTAACGTCTGAAAGCTGACTAATATTCCTGTCTTTTCAAAATTGATTGGATGGATGAGCCGGTACTAGACTACTGACTTTTCCTTGGCTCACGTGTCGCCATGACGTCCCGCAGGCGTCGCCCAAGCTATCTTTAATTTTGCTTAACGCGTTTCCAGTCCACGCGATTGCTCAGAGAGCCACAGCGACTAAATGTATGGTATAAGTAGATGTCGATGTACTGTAGATCTTATTTGTTCCTGCATAATGTAATTGCACCAGCAATGTGCCCATCATATGAAAAGGCATTGGATGTCTGATCATTTAAAGGACAAAACATTACGATAACAGGGGCGGATCCAGCATTTATGAAACGACGGGGTCCAACCGAGGAGGACAAATAAAAATTCCTGATAAAGGTTCCCAGATCCAGAAAAAGTTGGGGGTCCAGGCCGGGAAAATTGGTCTGAAATCCTTAAAAACTTCCCGGATAATCCATTTTTTATATTGCCTGATGTTTTAAGTTACCTAAGCAGTACAGCTGTGTACATAACGCATACTATGCGACATTCTTGATTATGTACAAACCACCATAGAATAATAGCTTACCAGTGGTAACTTTTATATAGGATTAGTGTATGCACCATCCCTTCTGTATGCTCTTAAGTAAACATAGGGAAACACAAAGAGCCGCCCATTGAAAAGCAAAATAACTAGACAAAATAACAACATGTTAATTGCTTTCCCTGGGACATATCATGTGACCTGAAGACCCATAAAAAACCAACAGCAGATGCAAAAAATTAACGACCTTGGCACATTAATTTATGAATATGTCTATAATTACAAATTGCATATTTACATAGTCCATGCAAGATTCTCTGGGGGAAATAAGAGGGGCCGCCCTCCCCTATTTTTTAAGGGGAAAAAATCTAGAGAAATATAACATTATACCCTTAAAACCGAAATAGCGACAGATTATGCGTTTGCTGCTTTTTCTCCCTTGTGCTCGTATGCATGCGAGAGTAATTTGTATAAACTCTGCTACCACTCCCGGTATGTTTACCGGTTAACCCCCCTCCGTTTTTTTCTAAAATCCATTAGCTGGCCCTGTATATCTTTTCAGTCTGTTACACTTTCTGTTTCTAAATGTAAATGTTCTGTCACCAGTATGGTACAGGAGCAGAAGACGCAACACCATATATCAAATTACCTGCCAAGCTCCGACGTTTGATAAATGAAACTGTCTGCGCCTGAAACTGGGTTCAACAGTAACCCTGCGCCATACTGACACAGATAAGGCGGCCATCTCAGATATTGATATCAAAACATTAAAAGTCCCGCTTGTGATCGTTGGTATTATTGCTAAAATCGCGTTTATGTAATATTTTATCTATTAGTTGGATGCGCTATAATTTTGAGATACCTGTGTTCTTGTTAGTGGATGCGCTATAATTTTGAGATACCTGTGTTCTTGTTAGTTCGAAAACTGGTTTGAAGAACATCAGTCCTTTGATGCGTTTGCATGAAATGACACTTTACTGTGTGGTTCTGTTAGAGCTGTAACAGTATGAATACTCTGGAGAATTAGATAATGATGTTATTAATATTATACATCTTTGGTTTTGTTTGCTGAGATCATGTGAGCAGGACAATCAGCAGGGATAGTGACAGACCCTCCATCCCCCCCCCCCACCCCTTCTCTTACCCAAATAAGGACACTTATTCAAAATCTTCGAACAACCCCCCCCCCACACACACACACACACAAACACTTAAGAAAAACCTCTCCCAGACAAAATCGCTCTTCCTGAAATCATATGTTTCTACTATACCATCACATAATCTGAAGCATATATTTGTGTCATGCGAAAATTATTTTCGCACAGTTTGAAGCACTCCATGCATATGTATTATTCATAATTTATATGTTATACTTAACTGCATTCCTCTTCACTAATAAACGGCGTCACGTGACATCTATTAGGTGATGACGTACTGTGGTTGGCTTCATATTCGCGAGGCTGAAATTTCGCGATTTTTTTTAATTTTGAATGTTTTGCGAGGGTTTCGTTTTTGCGAATGCACCAGAATCTATGAAACCGATGTACAATAATATTTACATTTATTATAAAATAAAAATAAATCCCACAATACGTCACTCATAACCGTTATAGTAATTGTATTATGACCTGTATCATAGTCGATGTTTTGACAATTATTATTGCGTGTTTGCATGAGAAGGTTCCGATATACCATCCACAGATTATGTTGTTGATTAATTAACCATGTTTATGGAGGTGTGATAACTGATTCATTCGTGCAGATGTATCAAACCCTATAGTGCAACCTTGATAAAAGGGCAGCTTTTTCCCCCGAGGGTTTCATATTTGCGATTATACCCCAAATAAAAACCGTGCAAACAAAAAGGCAACCACAGTACATGATAATACTTATGCATGGAACCAACATCCAATCATTTCAATCACAAGGTGACTTGTGTGACGTCACTTCCGTCAACATGACGTGCCACCATTAACCTATTTTCATATAATACTGTAACATCCTATTCATTCACTGGCGGTATTTTTATAAAGACCATTTGATTTTGCAAAACATGAATACATAAAAAGCAAAGTGAATTGGTGGAGCGTGTAATATAATGATTTTGATGACATGAATATGAATAGTAAAACACCGAACAACTCGACTTTGTCTACTTGGGCAAACTTGATTATTTTATAAGTTTATTAACTGAATTGAAAATGTTTCTACATAAATTCAAGTAACTTCAGATATGTAATGTTGTTTGTCAATGGACGAAGCCCTTACCCTGTATCAGATAGTAAATAATCCAGTTGTCTGAATCATATATATAAATCAATAAACATATTAAATACCACATGTATACACATTGGAAGCAGCATAAAGAAATATTGCTCATCATATTATTCCCAAATTCTACTACTACTGTAAAATGTATGTTCTATACCAGGGGGTAATTGTCCGAGGGTATATTGTCTTGGGTGTAATAGACCGGGGGTATTTTTCTCGGGGGGGGGGGGGGGAGGGACGGGGTGTCTAGGGGTAGTTGTCCGGGGGCGGGGGCGTTGTCCGGGCCCTCAGTGGGGTAATTGTCCGAGGGATGGGGTAACTGTCTGGGATGTAGCTGTCCTAGAGCCTCAATAGTAAGATGTTGTTGGATACACAATATCCCTACAAGGATGATCTTTGCTGTGCAACTCTACACACCTGTTCAACAACCCCATCCCAGGTCACCTTCAGTACAAAGCCATCCGCTAATACCGACCAATAGCTCTTTTATAATAAAATAGCCTTAACAATGGGACAGAAACCCATGAATTAAATTTTTTATGGTGATCAAGATTACCTCAAAGATTTTCCTTACCCTCCATAAAATTTCAACAATACTTCAAGCCACCTTGCGGAGGTAAAACAAGTTACAAAAGCTATTGTTCTTGATTTTCTTTTTTTTTTTAATGTTGAAATACTTGTATTCATGTAGACAGCGTGTCGTGAAAATGGACTGATGACCAAGCGCGTAGATAAAAAAGGCCGTCGTGGATACTAGAATTACCACCGCATACCGGCATGCTTTAAGACAGCTCAGCCGTAAAGCTAGCTAAATCAGGCATACCAACCTGAAATCTAAGAAGCGCTCAGTCTCCCAGACAGACAGCCAGTCACATTCCGACGAAAAAAAACAGCGACGCCAATAGAATATTGTGCAATCTACCGAGTGGCTCTGTGAAGAGGTTCAGCGTTTGCATTCTCCCGTAAACATTGCGTTGTTAATAAAAAACGAAATTAATTTCTGTCCTACGGACCAGATATATTTGGGTACTTGCCATCTTTGTTTTTGAATGAGGCGTCAAGATGTAAACATGAAACGGTTTGAACATGATAATGTACTCGTTATTAAATATGTTTAATTGAATCGAAATACTCGCCATATTCAAGCTATATGCATGCTTTCGGGATCATAAAGACATCTTCCTGAAATCGTGAAATTTACAAGATGTTCACTCTTTACTTAAATTACTGTTTTATATAAACGTATTAGTTGTGATTAAGTTTATGTATTAAGCTGTTTGCTAATACTCATTAATGTACCCATTAACCAGTGACGTCAGAGACACGAATATTTATAATACGAAGAAGCCCGCCAAAATAATCAAAACAAATTCAACAAGGGCATTTGGAAAGTCAGATAAGCCAGAGCTTTGCAAATGGCTTTTTGCAACAAATGATCTTTTTACTTCTGCATATATGGAGAAACTACTTCAAATTTTTTAAATAAAAAACTTCCTCTGTATGGCGGAAGTGTGGTCTTGTTAGTATTACTCTGCGCAGTACCAGGTCTGTTTACACAGCCATGGTACCTACATTACCTTTCCAATGGTGGTAATTCAGGATTATGGTTTAAGTAGAAATGATTAGACGTTGCCGATGGTATGCGCTCTATTCGGAGCCATTGACCCTTTTCTTCTTAACGCCAGGGGGCATCGTACTTCGTGCACATTGAAATTATTGCTCTGCCAGTAACCTAAGGGTTTCAATCAACGATTAATATCATAATATTGACCGTCATGTATTATTTTCCCAAAGTATCTTTCTATGTAGTTTGGTCGAGGGTTGTCAATATTGTCAAAATTTGATACTTTTAAAGCTTATAAATATAACCAAAACCATCATTAAAATGTGTATATCAAACGCGTCCACGCACTAAAACATGAATTGTCAGTTATGAAATAACATAAAATATGTACCTTCCCACTTGAAATACACTGTTTTTCAAAGCATATATGCATGTGAACTAAAAGTACATATCTGTGTAACCTTTTTTCAAAACCTTTGTTTGTTTTAACTAGCAATAAAACTTTTAACCACAAAAAAACTTAAATCAAGAGGAACTTAGCGATCCCTAATCTTTATTACTCATATACATCGCATAAGCAATAAAGCCCGCAACATGGTATACATTAAAAAGAACCGTCTCTTCATGTAGATACGCTCCTGTTATTTGTGGCAGATTTTATTCCTCCCTGATCGTTTTATACTGATATACGCGGCTTCTGCTGGAGATTAAAATGTTTGCAATGCCACTAAATCTAACGGAATTAGAGTCCGGTTCGCTCGATAAGGGACAAATTTGGCATCGGAACATGGGCAGCCAAGGAAATTGTCGGTCCCTCGGGCATCACCGTGACACAGGTGACAACTGAAGGTCGAGCCATCGACTAAATTAGATAAGGTTGCCGACTTTACCACTTGGTGCAAACCGCTGAAGGCCACCACGAAATAGAAATACCACAAGGGTCGATAACCGCATTAAAGGCCTTTCAGAAGCCCGACCCGCCGCGCTCACGTCCGTGGTTAGTTTAGGCTTGATTCTGGTCGGTGCGGGGTCATCTGCCCCTAGGGTTTTCACGGAGATGAAACTTTGCCTCAGGTGGCTGATAAAGCAAATATGTCATATTACACGAGAAACAAACTGGTCCTCCGTGTAAACGGTACAGGAATGTAAAGAAGCATGGAATGCAATACTTTTGATACACAGTTTTGCCTGTTTTACTGTTTTCTGTTTATATCTTGTGACATTTTTTTGTCATACAAGTATTTAATAAAAGACAGAACCTATTAATATTATGCTGATGAAGATATAGCCAATTTAAGATGTGATTTAGTTTCATTATGATTCTGTTGTCTTTTTTTGGGTGGAGATAATGGACTCTATTGTTAATGCTTCTTGACTAGGCTTAACAACGGAATTGATATATGGGCACCCTTGCGGGATCTGCCAGTCTGATGCCTTACTTGATTGCATATTGCACGTAGGGTATACGTTTTACGCTGGTCCATTCATCACTGAAATACCACCGGTTCTTCCCTGAAAGAGCAACCATGCTTTTGAAACAGCCTTACACCTCCGGTCTACTCGACTTCCTACGGATCCATTTGGCCTCCGGTATTCGATTATAATATTCGATTATCTCCCATTTATATAAAGACACTGGGTGAATGTCTGGCACGTGATCTGGTGTCCTCTTCCGATCAAATTTCCCGAATAGATGGCTAATTACTGTTTCTACAAGACCGAACACTTCCACACCCTATCAAGTAGATTCATTGCACCAGTTTGTACACCCAGGAAACTGGCGGAAACATGCTATAGTAACTTTACGCTCCCGAGGCAGCGGAAATCTTGCGCTTCTACAGAAGCAACTGATTTTCACGCTGCCTGTTTTGACCGTTTATAATACATTAAGACACCTGATGGCGGTTCGTTGTCCGATGAAAAAAATGGCGTATGATGTGACAAGCAGCCAACCAGATGCCAATAAACAAACACTCGCAGGGGCGGATCCAGGATTTAGGAAAAGGGGGGGGGGGTCCAACCCAGGAGGACTAATGAAAATCCTAAAAAAAAAGTCATCAGGTCTGGAAAGGGGGGGGAGATACAGGCCGCAAAATTACGTCTAAAACCCCGTAAAAAAGGTTGCTTCGGGTGGAAAAAGGGGGGATCCAAACCCCCCCCCCCCCCCCCCCCCCCCGGATTCGCTTCTGACTCGACAGGCATCCTGGCTCCGCCCATAGCTGCGCTTCAAGCGTCGCTTGATGACAGTTCATGGTCGAATTTTAATTGCTCCCTCTGCATTCTCGCAACATCGACCGATTCGATTATGACATTATGACTGTGTTAGCGTAGCCATGTATCTGTTGTCTGCAGAACTGAAACAAGCCAGCGAGGTGTGCACGCAGCCATTTTGTTACGTTTCGTTTGAATTGCAGCTCACCGGCCGGGCATCCTATGTGCCCAAGGCCCTAAGCAAACCACGTCTGCGGCAATTCTCTCTGAGCCTGTGGCCTATTCAGACGGTTACCGGGGCGATGAGCTGTCACTCAAAACGAAATGAACAACATTGGCTCCGTGTATTCCTCGCTTGGCCGTGTCTTCCAGCACAAGGTCTCATCTGATTGGACAATAATACAGTGCTCCCCTGTGGTGTAGCAATTCAGGATCCGAGGTCATAACAAACAGCGCTTAC
The DNA here is from genome assembly GCA_026874595.1 of Sipunculus nudus. NCBI lineage: Eukaryota > Metazoa > Annelida > Sipuncula > Golfingiida > Sipunculidae > Sipunculus > Sipunculus nudus. The sequence continues at coordinate 49,042,718 of CM049310.1, forward strand.
AATATAGGTAGTAGGCCTAAAGTTAAAGCACTGTGTAAAGAGCGTATATAGTAACGTAAAGTCGTCCTAATAATTGTAATACAACTGACTTGCGATTATTATATGGTTCCAAAGAGCGCATTGTCATGACAGGACCCTGAATAGTCATAGTAAATCTAAGTTATATCAAGAGCAGTTCATGTTGTCCATTCGTAGCACGGTAGTTATACTATGGAGCACGATACCCGTCATTTATGAAACATGTTTTATAAGCCAAAAACGTTATAAGGTCTTGACTCATATACCTATATGACGGACACTGTCAGCGGCCAATAGAGAATGTTAGAATAGGAGGGTTCATAATGTAAGGCCGAGGGGCAGGCCATTGGAGGAGATTGTGTAGAAATTTAAAAAATAATGTCCAAGATAAAATGGTTAGGTCTGGGGTAGTTTAAACTATCCGCAAACTCTGGCACTGTATTTCTGTATTGAACTTATATTGCTCCTTGCTCCCTTCCTCCTCAACCGCCCCTGACTGTTATATATTCAGCAATTCTTGTCACAGCAATTCACCAATAGGTCATGTATACCTGTTCTTAAAGATATTTCACCTAAAGCCATTTATCAGTTAAATGAAAGATTTCGAAGAAAGTTAACAGGTTAGAAGACGATGCTGCCAGGTAATAGTTCACTCAAAAAGAGTATAAAGTCGGTATCAGAGGGGGGAGAAAAAGCCATTGACTGAAAGTATGAAGCATGAATCATTCAGTCAAAAACAGGCGAGAACTAATGGCACCTGGTGTGAAGTTTGTTCAAGGAAGGTGCTGAGCTTGCAAAACCGTGTCTCACATAAATTTCTCAATAAAGGCCAAAATTGGAAAAGTGAGATATCGAGTCTACCAGACACCGCTGGATTTTCTGTTACCCGGGTAATATGGTTATTTTATTGAAGATGGCGTCGGTAAGTAGAAAATAAGCCCTCAGTCCGTGTCAAAGAGACTGGAGGCGCATGCGCAAACGCAGGTAATGATAAGAAAATAAGATGATGGTTGAGGGGAAGGAAACGAAGTGGGATATTTGGAAGAAAGAGAACAGAGAGACTAGGACAGAGAAAGCAGAGTAGGCAATGTTGACTCAGTTAAAAAAACTAAAGAAGCTACATTTTTGTGCTTTCTGTTGATCTTTCAGTTACACCTTTTCTTATAAGTTGATTGCATGCCTTTATCTGTTGCTTCCCATCGCACCTTATACTGAAATTCGCTATTAAGCACGAAATGTTACTATCGTGACACTCATTCCTCCAGTTTACATCGTCTTGGGAAACTCTAATAATCTGCAGCAAGAGGAGTGAAGTAGTCGAGTCCACTTCAATTGAGTCTCAGTGCAAGTCGGAGTCCAAGTACGTGGTGTCTGCGAGGTCGATTCTATGTCCGAGTCCGGGTCTAAATCGAATATCCTTATTAACAGACATTTAAAAGGGATATTTGAGATGATGGTGAGTATTTTTATGCCAACTCAAAAAGGAGAGCAACAGTTTGGTGATCTGATAATCTTATATCTGATAATTTTATACTTGAACGAGGAGTGCATGGGCTAAACACGCAAGAATCCTAATCCTAGTTGGTCTCCAGCGCATCATTAGTTAGCTTGTCTGAGTTAATAAGCTGAATTTAACGCGTTATTTAGTAATAACAGCTTACAAACCGGAATTTATTTTAAATAGAAGTGACGCCTGAGACAACAGAGCACTGAAAACCTCAGGTCACATTTAAATGGAGTCGCGTCATCTTTAGAAACCTTCTTCCAGTCGGATAGAAGCCTCGCTAATTTCCCAGAATGCCTAGCAAATCTGTTTGAAAATAACGGTTATATTGATGTGGCTTTTGATGTTGTTACGCCTGGTTTAATATTATGGTGCAGCGCACATTATCTTGACTTGAGTTTTTACCTTTTTGTTTGAAAAATCAGCTCTAAACTGATAAAAGTTTAATTATTTATTTTATCATTATTTAGGAGAATATTTTCGTAGCTACCATATCCATAAAATATTATCGACTTCACTGGAAAATTAAGATATCTTAAAATCACTTTGTCGGATGAAATTTGTGTCGAGTTCAGCTTTTTTTACCCAACAGATTTGTTTGTGGAAGTGAATATTTTTTGTGTGCAAGGATAGGTCCATGACTGTTTTGCAGAATTGCCATTGAGTGAGGATGAAAATAACAATAAGAGGTGGGTGATATAATACTTTAAACCGTCCCATTTGGCAGGGTATATTTTAAGGAAATTTTAGAACTGCACAATTTTGTAATGACGCCTTCCCTGTCAGCATAAAATGAGGCCTATAAGCAGGGGCGTCAATATAGGGGGAGAGGGGTATATACCTCCCCCCCCCCCCCACACACACACACTTTCTGGTAAGGGGGTGGTCAATGTAATTCCCCCCCCCCCATCCCCACCCAGTAATAAGAGAATAATATTTATATATTGCTATTGAAATATATTAGTAAGTAGAATTATAGACTTTGGTTCAATTTGTGAGTTAACTATATGAAATATTATATCTAAACCTAGTTGAGAATGAACTTATACTGGAAACACAATACCTTTTTTTCTAAAACCTTATACTTTATTGTAATATATTTGAAATGTGATCAAGTACAGGTATGTGAAATGGATCATACAAACGCTTAAAAGATGTTTATATTTATGTGTGTGCAGGTCTGCGAGTCATCAATTGACCAGGATCATCAAATAAAGAGGCTTTTAATTTTCAAGCTGAATTATTACAGGTTCCTCAGTGTGAATGAAATATGAATGAAAATGTGTAAAAAAACGATATACGTATAAATATCAAAGATGTGATACAAACATAATTATTCAAAACTTAAAACGGAGCCAATTATATGATTAAAGATTTCATACGGGTGTTGATGAAATTAAAAATAATTACTGATGGGCATAAGTTTTTTTCAGTCTAGAAACAAAACTTGCGGTCAATAACTAGAATTGCACATATCAGTAATTACAGCTGCATATTTATATTTACATCTGCACCAATAGGGGTCAAATGCACTTTAAAATATACCCTTAAATTCACGTTTTTATACGCACGGAGCCTGGAATCGCCAATAATTCATTACCTGTCGTTGGAGTGAATCTCTGAGGTCCTATAGAGATTAGCGCCATTTTGGTCCTCTTACATTTAAGCTGTGTTTCCATGCATCCGTAAATCTCGTACGTCTCGTACGCAAACAAGGGACCCATGGGTCACGGCGCTCAGCTGATCCTGATTGAACTATAAATGTATCACCATTGTGATACTATATTGAGTAGATAAAGCTTAGAATATCATGGTCATGTTGGGTTTTATAAAGGAATATAATGTAATATGTGAGTAAATGATATATGAAATAACCTGACTGATGGATTAATATGGAGTAAAATATAGTGGTTTATTTTTTATTTATTTGGGAGGGGTCGAAAAAAGCAATTTATTTGAGCAAATATGAATGCAATGACAGTATGCTAAGCAGTGGTATAATGATGATAAGGCTATTTGTTGAAGGATCTATAGTGTATGGAAAACTGCAAGAGTTCAATTTGACAGATAAAAGGTTATGATTAACTATACTGATGAGGGCATTTATGAATTTGTGACTGTATGACATAATATCTTGACAAGATTGGTCTTGACAAGGTGCATTATTTTGATGCCCCTCACGTCTACATATTACACAATATTGACATAATTTCTAGCATGTACATAGGTACCTATGGACAAATGGTCAACAGTACTGAACCACCTGGAAGGTTAAAATCTTAAAAATATGATGAAATGTAGATAATGTTTGAGAGGAAGAGGTAATCTGGGCCATGGTTGGTTTATATGATTGAAGAAAATGTTGCAAATAATATTTGAGACCTGACCATGCCTTTCCATTGGTTACCTTTTTGATAAGCTGTTGACAGTTCAACAGTTTACACATTTGTCTGATGAGATCCAATTTATTTGGTAAACCTTTTTTATCAATTTTATGATATGTATACAGTTGCCATAACATCCTCATTCCACAGGTGCAATAACTTGATGGGGGGGGGGGGGGGGGGAGGGATGTTGTGTTATGATCAGAGTTACAATGCCTCTGTCTCTCTGTAGATATTTTCTTTAATTATTAAATTTTATGCTATAGCCATAGAACTATTGGTCACAGTGCCAAGGAGCAAAGCCTCAGTGGGATGAAGAAGGGGATGGAGAGAGTTACAACACCCTTGCATATACATACAGGATATGAAATTTAATTCAACAGTGCTTATAAAAAAACGTTTATTCATGAACATTAAATATTTAAAACAGAAAGAAAGATGGAGAAACAAAGCAAATAATTTTTCCCCCATTCTACTGAGCCAAGAAAAAATTAACAATATTTGCATTTATTCCTTTTTTTCATTACATAATTTTAATCCAAGTTTCCGATTGTTACTATAAATTTACAGTATAACATACATGTGATTGTGAATATTTCAGTTGATTCACATTTCTAAATTGCATCAACATTTATAGCTAATGTATCTGGTTTATAGTACCTGTCAAAAGAATGGGATGGAGGGAGCAAGGGAGGCAATTACGGAGAGAGAGAGAGAGAGAGAGAGAGGGAAAGAGAGAAAGAGAGATGGAGAAAGAAAGAGAAAAAGCAGAAAAAGCAGAGGAGAGAAAGAGAGAGAAAGAGAGACCTAGACTGCCAGAGAGGGAGAGAAAGAGAGGCTCTCTGGTAATTACTGCCTGACTCAGCCTGACCCAGACACTCACAGTGGCAGTAGGTCAGACCTGAAGGTGTTATGTAACTGCCCAGTACACTGCATTTATACTGATCTGATGCAAACAATGAAGACATGGTACCTGGAAACTTGAATAAAATCTACAGTTTTTGATCAATTGGTTTCAAATTTTAGATTTTAACAGATGAAATGTTAATGTGTACATATTGTGAAAATGATTTCCACAGCACTAACAGGAAAAATTTGAATATTTATATTTTTTTAAATGGTATCAGGAAAAAAAGAAAAGTATTCTCAGCTATAAAACTAATAAATGTGTTAAAATTAATCCAAGGATCAAAACACCCAATATATCATACCAGGAGCAAACTGCAGTTGGGAATGTTTAATTTTATGAACTGAAATAAAGGACCAGCAATATAAATTTTGATTATTTAGCCAGTCTCATGTAACAACTGATACAACCATGAGTTATAAGTCAAACAAATTAAAATCTTTAATGAAAACTTGTCTGAGTAATATTTTAAATTTTTGACATATTTATTTATTATTATAATTTTGTAATAAATATAAACCAACAAGTTAAAGACCTGGAAAAGACCTGGAAATTTAGATTAATTTAATATAATCAAATGCATCCTTGTCTATCATTATCTTGCTTCATATAATCCCTAATAGTAAACAACAATTTATTTTAATTATTTATTTTTTCATTTTTATGGTTGAAATGAAAAATACCCAATGGTGACTGCATAGTGTTATTTGAAATACAATTTTGGCCATCCATGGAAGATCCATAAATGATCAGTAATTGCAAGGTAATCCTCTGTAACTCATTAACTATAAATTCCTTTTCCATTTATTTTTTTAAGTTCTTATCATAAACCAAATATTAAAAAAAAGTTTATTGTTATGTTTATGGCCTAAACAAATACTAGTGGAGGGGGTTGGACTGTTAGATCCAGTTGAAGCCACCCAAGAGCTGGCTGGCTGTAGAGTGCCTCGCTCCAAGCATGCATAATTGGCCTGAAAGGTCAATGTGGGGACATAAAAGAGGGGCTTCAGTACAACCAAGGTGTGATATGGTCTCATTAAAACTTTCATAAAAGCTAGTTTTTGACCAATTCCTTTTATAACTTCAGAATTTAGAAGCTTAAATCCTTACCAGTGCAAGATATGAAAATTAAATCAACAGTGCTCACAGGGAAAAAACATGCCATGGCCAAAGTTGGGCAAAATTTAAGGTACTGATTTTATATTTATGCTAATAACTTATAAAATTTGAAAAATTCAGAACTAATTTTGGGAATACAATTGAATCTTGATTAAATAATGTTATATCCCTGGCAAAAAAATGTCTGCCTTCAGCAATTTTCATGTTAAGAGAGTAAATATATTTCTTGATTTTTTACAAAGTGCATTATGGTTGGGCCTAGAACTTAAAACAATTACACGATACTGACATCATTTCTGGCATATGCATAGCGAATGTTTAGAAAAATATGATATTATATATTATCAAAGTCAGATCAGTGGTTTTGATATTAGGCAATCTTAAAGTGTAACAATGGGGTTTTAATGGAAAAATGAAGTTTTTTCTTAATATTTCGAAGGAATGCAGTCCTAGTGACCAAACTTTTAGTATGGTGGAGGATTTGGGGTACATCTAACTGTATGCAAAATTTAAGGAACTTAGAGCTGAAGCTGGGGAGCTGAGCTCTAGTAAACTGCATAACACTAGCTTGGTGTAAACAAAATATGACATGGTGCTTTAAAACTTGAATAAAATCTACAATTTTTGATCAACTGGTTTCAAATTTTTTTGTTTTAACAGTTGAAATGGTAACAAAAACATGCTTTGAAAATTAAATCCACAGCAGTTACAGGAAAAAAAACGTGCCATGGTCAAACTTGGGCAAAATTTAAGGTACCAATTTTATATTTTTGCCAATATTTAAAAAAAAATAACAGATTTTGATCTAATTTTTGGTATACAATTCAATTTTGATTATTTAAAGTAGTATTACTGAAAAAAAGTCCTACCTTTAACACTTTTGGTCTTAAGTGACAAAATATCTTTCCTCATTTTTTTACAAAGTCCATTATATTTGGGCCCATAACTTTTTTAAATTAAATAATACTGACTTAATTTCTTGCATGTACATAGGAACCATATAGAGGAATATTTATGGTAAAAATGAAGAAAACCAGATGAGTGGTTTTGATATTAGGCAGTCCTGAAGTGTGAAAATAGATTTCTAATAAAAAATTGAGGTTTTTCCTTAATATCTCTAAGTCATATTGACCCAATTTTTGGCATGGTAGGAGATTTAGGGGACATCTAACTGTATGCCGAATTTTAGATTCGTAGGTCAAACGGTGTCGAAACGTGCCAGTCTTACGGACGGACAGACAGACGGACAGACAGACGGACAGACGGACGGACAGACAGACGGACGGACGACGGACAATGGACCACGACTATAGCTCAGATGACTTATAGTCAGCTGAGCTAAAAATTGCATGCCTCTTACCTGTTTCCATGTGTACGTTTCAACGTGCTCCGCATGCGTATCCGCAAAAACGGACCGCATCGGTGAGCGATTCATCCGTTTTGCGGATGGCAAAAATGCCTACATTTCCCAACAGTACCCAGGCGCCAGGTGACATGAGACATATTGACCTTCTTCCTGGCTGTAACCCTTGCAGTTTTCAAAGCAGGCAAGAAAAACGTACGTACTTATGGAAACGGTTTTTGAGGACTGCGCACTAAGGAGCGTACGTACGTCTTTTGCGGATACGATTTTTACGGAAACATGGAAACACAGCTTACTTACCGAATTCTTCGGCCGATTCACAGGATCAGCCGACTATGTACCGACGGGGTTAAATTGTGGTGTAGAGTGGCCACCCCAATCGACGCGATTTTGTCGGGGTCGCGAAGAAATCGTCCGATTTTATTGAGCGATTAGCAAAATCGTGTAGTGAGCCGATACGTGCTACAAAGTTGATGTTTATGTTTATTGGTGTTTATAGGTAAACGCAATACCATTCAAGGGTCCGGATCCCTAGCACCCTTTATTCTTTGAACCACTGGCGGGGATTTCCCATCATATATAGCCATGTTGTACTGAAATCCATTTTAATATATTTGACCTGATATATTATAGAGAGTCGCTTGATATATTGATAACTGATCATTCCACATCTTAGGGATATCATAATAAAAATTAAAACCTAATTACACAAAGTATCTGCTGCTATTGACGTTTGTTGTAAGAGGCAGTAAAATGAGAAAGGTTGATAAAGTTTAAGCTGATTTACACAGGAAAAAGGAATACATTTTATTTCCTTTCAATAGAAACAGGAAATTCGAAAAAAAATCTCAATATATCAATTATATCATTTTCTAAATTTGAATTTGATAATTACTTATTGCCAAAACCTTGTGTGTTATTGCAAGCCTCGTGCCTGATCAAATAGCCCACGGTTATCTGATATCCTGATGCTGGATGTAGGGTTTTACCGAATAAAGAAGATGACTGAAGATATGCGGGGATAACCTAGCAAAATTGATGAGGGACGGTTCATGCTCTTCTCTCAAGGTTTAACCCGTAAATTAAGATTCTGCTATAACATATTTCTGCCGACAAGCCACAAAGCGAACAAGTATATCCTTTTGGTTTTCCTGCTGTAGCAAGCTCAGTAGCAGATCGCCTTCTTGAACGATAATCGAGAAGTGGGACTGTGCGCGTCACCGAAAATTGGCCAACTAAATCGAAACCGATTTTGAGAAAATCTGCGGTAAAAATCGCCCGACAATGCCGCGTAATAAAAGAGTAGTAAGCATCCCGCTTTAGAAAGTCTAAGACCAGCGTACTGGCTGCCAGTGTGCCGTTACATCCTTCAACGGGGAAAACATTCTTAGGCTCGATGAGGATGCAAATTTTTTCGTCATTTCTGACAACGCCTCATGGCCTACAAGTACGCTGTTTTACTATACTTTCTAACAACATCTAACATGAGCGAAAAGAAATCCGTTTAACTCAGCATATTGGTAATCCTTCCGCATGTTTTATTGAATTTCTGACCACATGAGTACAAGCATGGCTCGCATGGATTACTGGACACAGCCAACTTGTACCAGATACTGGAAATGACTCGTTATCTTAGAGACGGAGTCTCAGTTTGGGTTGTGAGTTCACATATATTCTTTTGTGTTGATTCATAATTCGTAGCTATTTACTACGGGTTATTTACCACGATTATCGATATAAATGCAATATGATGGAAGACCACTGCGATGCATTCCTCGGTATTGCTTGTATAACGACTCAGGTTAGGCTTACCAGCACAATAAAGTGCCTACTGAGTCGTGTGCTCACGGCTTTAAAGATATATCATCGTTCTGATTCACAGAGACATCACCGGGTTTGAACCGAGGACCTTCCGCTTTGGTCCAACGCCTCAACGACTACAGGCTATATCCTACCCCAGATCTGTGCGTGAATTTATAAAATCTTTTATGATCCATTCTTACAGTTAAACCATATCCCTCCAGTCCTCTCGGTGCAAACACTACAGGGTTACCCGGTAACCCCATTTCAGTTTAACCCCCCCCCCCCCGGTGATGTGATATTGATTTCAGATTACCCTCGGGTTTTCAGCTGAATCTAATTTCATTTTACCATGGCACTGTTCAGATTTAACCCTCGTGCTGATTAAACTACACGCTTTTAACTTATGATATATTTTTTTTTCAATATACCATGTGATAGATGCGATATATTATGGAACAAATCTATGAAAAATAAAATTTCCACAAAATGTTAACGATATTGGTTATTTTATTTAATATTATTTATATTGACTTATAGAGTTCACCAAATTGCATGACAAATATGTGATATACAAAGATTCAACTTAATTTGGAAAATCAAGAAGAAAGATGTGAAATGACTTTCCATTAAACAAACATTAAGAAATATCTGATTGAAATAACGGGTCAATCTGAAATCGTAGGGGATAATCAAATATCGATTTCAAGTAAGCCCATGTGGCAATCTGAAATCGATGTAAAGTTACCAGGGGTTAATTGAAGCGGGGGAAATCTGAAATCGCTACACCGGTCTGTTTTTATTTATTCAGCTGCGCTGTCATCTCTACGCTTGAATAAATTGTCCAATTTAGTTCAAATCTTTTATCCATTTTATATGCATCAATCGTACATAATTTTCTCTTTATGCATCTGTTTTCATTTTATGAGAATTATCATTTCTAACCGCGAACACCGAACGACCGTTAAGATAATTTAAACTGACGTACTCACGAGACATTTCAAGATGACAAAATAAATTGAAATCAAGTTTTTGTTAGGCCCTATGTGTAATCATGCATCGTACAGTAACACCACTGAAATAGCAAAAAAAAAATAAATAAAATACAATACAATCTTTATTTTGAAAAACCAGACCTATAAAATGGTATTAAAATCATTTAAATAAATGCCAGTTTAACTTAACTATTTATTAAATGGTACTTACCCAGTTACACTACATTATCCAGAGAGAAATTGGACTATAACAACACTACACCTAGAGAGCAGTGAGAGACCGCACATCACCAGATATGGAACCTCCGAATAATACAGTCTGATGGTCTGTTTTGTGTTATTGAAGCGAAGGAAAAAAAATAGGGTCAGAGAAATGCTTAATTCTTTGGTGTTCTTCTAACATTTCAAAAAAACTTTTTATCAAACTCCGTCCATATTTTTAAACAGAGTTCCTCACAGATACACCAAAGAGAAAACTAATCAACCTAACAGAAATAAATACACAAAACGGACGTGTAATATTGAAATTACCATGCCGGTTCTGCTGTATATCCTCTCGACCTAATAAAATGTGTCCGTTCTGTGAATCCAGCTCGTCATCGTTATGTAACACTAAAGGAAGAGGAATGAATATTCAGTTCCTTTTGAGACAAAAGACGACCTTGCGAAATACCTAACTTAATAGAAAAGTTTATGGCAGTGGAAGAAGGGAATTAAAAAGATGATAATCTGCAATAAGAAGAAGAAAAGCACCTTAACTGAACGAGAAACTGCAATACACGCATACAGTCTGTCAAAAATCCTACCATAATTTGCGCATGAGGGCGCGATCATCTCAAGAGCGTTCGCACGGCTTCTACACTGAAGATGCCGGTCTAATTCCATTAAAGTCTCTCCGTGGATAAATTTACACCTAGAGACAGTCCTCAGAGTACTTCCCTCTCGTATTTCCATGCCCTGATCAAACCCTGTCCTCGCAAAAAATTCAGAACTACTCATTGGTGCTGTAATTTTTGTACAGACTAAAACGCAGGTGTCGCATCTCGTACGTCGGAATGAAGGGTGTGCCTGTAGTAGATAAAAGATAGATTCTGTTCAGTTAAAGCAACCATGTGCTTTATAAAAACATGCCCAAGCACCTATATTTAAAGTTCTTAATGATGAACTTGAATTGCTTCTTCACTTCATAATAATCATAATAAATTATGATTTTTTTCGCGGGGGTTTTGTATTCTGTGGATAACCTCTTTGCATAAAATTGAGAAAAAAAATATGTATGATAAAAATCAGCTTCCATGTCGACAGAACACTTGAACAAGTAAACAAGTCTAACCATGTTAAATTACACGAACTAGAATTGGATATGTAGGATGTCCTTTCGATCAGTGGTAATTTTATCATCAAACCATGCCAGTTTACAACGCACGTCCGCCGCGGATTTCATGACGGCTAATCTCGAATACTTGATTTGTCACCCACATAAATTTATACTTTTCAGTAGCACCTTAAGCTAAAGGTTTCATATTTTCAGTCTGTCAAAGATTGAATGAGTTTTGAATGGCCGTCAGCCCGAAATTTCGATTTTGTTTGTCTGGGCTATCCGAAGTTAATATTGTAACGTTTTCTTTAAAAAAATGTACAATGTATTTTCTACTATGTAGCTATATATTATGTCTCTGGTTAACTTTCTTATACATCAGTGCACTAAAACGAACCAATATGACCTTATGGCAATCACTTGTATGAGACGGGATGCATGACTTTAATGTTAAATGCTCAATACTAGTAGGAACCTGATCACATTTTTATTTTGCCAGACGGCTGTGTAACCTCGGGTATAGATAAATCTTAGCTTCAGGTCAACATATATGTTCACAACTCGATAGTTACATCACAAGTCAATTATGCCCGCTAGAACAAAGCCGACTTCAATTTAACTGACGTCTGTACACATTTATTACCCAGTACAGTAATTTACACTTAATGTTCCCCGAAAACTTGTGATTGACAGCTTTACCCAAAACCTCCTGAAATTGACATCAAAAGTTCATTGGATGAGGAATTTTGAGTAATATTACCAAACAAACAATTAATTAACCATCGAACACGTATATGTGACTATGTTTAAAGGTAACATCAGACACATATACTAGAGCCTGTGTACAAAACTAATTTCGGACGTATAAATTTATGTAGATCAAGTAGTAACTGTATCCTCTTATGCATTACTGATATAAAACCTAAGTATGAGCTAGAGATTCAAAGAAATAATTTGATCGTATATGTAATAAATTACTTTATTTAATCTTTTCAGTCCGATAATCCTTATAAAAAGACTTTAACAATACAAACAATAAGTGCAGGACATAAGACATACAATAATCTAAACTCAATTAAAGTTTTGTTAAAATAACGATGCTTGGACGTTAGCGCACTTCATATTTTTTAACTAATCCAAACTTTTGTCCAAATATTTCCCAGACAAAATTATAACAGTTTTGAATTAGCTCTTCCATTTATAAATTCCTTCTCAGAAAGCAAAACAGCAAAGATTTAAAAGTGAGAGTCCATGTTTTATATTAAACAACAATGGTTAAGCTTAATGGCATTGTATAAAACAGCGACATCGTTCAAGAGAAGACAACAGCTGAGAGAGTAATTCAAAGATGTTTCCCTGAAACTATGTAAAAAAAAAGTCACTGAAATTCAGACAAACCATGTAAAACTTTGCGCTTCTTCTTAAGTCTCTGTTCAGAAATACCGGTAAAATCGATAAGATTAAGACTAAGACCTTTACGCCATCCCTGTTACCCAAAATGCACCACTCTGGGCTTTAAATCGAGTTCTGCTATTCTTTGGAATAATTGGAAACATGGAGTATTGATCTCCCTGGTACATTTTTCGTGATATCGGGTGAACCTTTTCACTGCAGCTTGTAACCATAGATCAACTGAAGACGGAACGGGGTAATATAGTCAGTAGACTTCCGCTGATAAGGTGGAAGCAAAAATACAGTCCAAGCTATGCCGCGGCCTGTTTCAGGTCCGCTAAATCACGGATCTCAGGGATGTGATATTATGTGATGCTTTGCACCTCATATATATGGATACCCTTTTGGTTTTACCTACATGCTCTTGGTGCCTTTACTATTTTTGTAAAACCTACATTCTTGAAAGATACCTCATAGGTTTCGTGTCCAGTCTTGGGATAAACCGTCTAGTCCATTATGAATATTTGACGGGTACTGCTTTTTAGTAAACGGCTTTTTACTTAGTCTGAAAAGTTAACATTTCCTAATATCGGAAATGCGACAAACAACAAGATGAAATATATCCGGATGAGATAAATCCGGCATGTACATTGTAGTATATAGATACAAAAAAACTTTCCTAATATGCTTTATCCATTCTTTATGCATGTCTATGTGATTTGGAGTCCATACTTCATATTATTTATATTAGACAATGCATAAACTAAAAACTTATATTGCCAGAGTGACGAACTATAAGACAGTTTATTTTCAATTTATTTCAACTCTGTTCTCCACACACACACACACACACACACACACACATATATATATATATAACTGTGCATGGCACAAAATCCGGGTACTGATTTTCTGTATTAAGCGTTTATTTTTCTAGTTCTAAGACTGTTCAATAGGAAAGGGATTTGCCCGCGCCCCCTGCGCCCCTCTATATCCGCCCCTATTACCCAATGCGCAAATAGCATATTCACCGCAGGTCAAGACGGCACTTCTGCTGAGAGGATAAACGAAATTTAACAAACTGATGTCTTGGTTAGTCTCCATGGCACCTCCCTCGGGCGGCAGTTATGGCACGAAACCCATGTTCTGTTTCTGTAATCCTGCCATTCAACATATTTAATCTTTTTTAGGTTCAGCTTAATGTTATATATGGGCGAGCGAAAACGAAATCTATCCCCTGATAACCTTTTAAGATATTATGCATCGTATGCAGCGAGGCTTTTAAGAAGAAAACAGGTGTTCAGGGGGCAGTCTTTAACGCCTCGGATAGTTAACGTTCTAATTCCGCTCGCGGTTACCATCCGCTTAAGGAAAATCTAAATATTTTATCACCGGATCTATGAATTAAAGATGTTATCGGCGGGAAAACTGAATATGTTATGATTGCATGTATGAATAAAATAAGATGATAAATGTATTATCTTGCCAGGCATTGACTCCGCAAAATACGATGCTCTGGCTATTACATTACACTCCCTGGATTTGTTTATAGCCGCATTGTCCCGCACCAAGACTGTTTATTCCCATGATTCTTAAGGATTCTGATATTTAAGCCCATATGATTCCCCAAGGGTGCCACTAATGGGCGACTATAAATATAGTTTTCAAATCACTTGGAGACCGTTATTTGTTATAATGAATGAAATACTAGAAGCTTTTCCAAAATGTAATTATATTATCCCATTTTCACAGTACGAGTCTTCTGGTAGGGAACTGAACGATTGAGTTTACATCAGAAAGATAACTGAAATCTCGTTAAAAGGAAAGAAAATTAAGATATATAAAACTATATAAACACAATATACAAGCTATCTTTTGAACCTACAACTCTTTCATCTCTCTCTCTCTCTCTCTCTCTCTCTCTCTCTCTCTCTCTCTCTCTCTCTCTCTCTCTCTCTCTCTCATGATAGGTATCATAAAAAGCATATCGGAGATACAAGTCAGCGAGACCATTATCAATGTTATATTAGGGCTGGTTACACAATAACGGTATTACTGGGCTAGACATTAAAGAAGAAATAGTATCGTTTGATTGCTCCACAGTACTCACAAAATCGTCCCGGAAGTACTAGTATTAGGTTCACAGCCGATGCCAGAAGGAGGCTTGGAAGGAAGAATTGAAAAGGATAACAAGCGATCTGAAGCAACCTGAAGTCACATTGCTATTGATTTATCGTCATTTGTTATCCGGGTGGCTTCCCCTATGTCTTGTTTCCTTTGCTTATTGATGCGTCGAGATGTTGTGTGATGGCGGACGACAGGACATGGCCAATAGGCGCCAGGGTTTATCAGTAATCGTCCTATATTTTATTATATATATCAGGGTCGTGCATGCTCTTGTTTGTCATAAACATTTCAAATTAATTCTCATGCGACGTTTTCCAACTTAACTCTCTGTCGGTTTGTCTGTCTGTCTGTCTCCGTCTGTCTCTGTCTCTCTGTCTCTCTCTGTCTCTCTTCTGTTTGTAGGATTAATATTTGAAAATAAGTCCATCAGACTCCGTTCCTCAGACGCACTTGACAATATGTCTCTCTTTAATATGGTATTGTTAAGATAAATTGTTCTGTCAAGTAAGTTATGAATTTTGATACTTTATAAAAGAATAATAAGATGCGGTGTGATAAAGGAAAACCATGCAGGCTCACATACCAAAAATATCCTGCGATCCCCCTTTCCAGCATTGAAATGAGAAATGCCATGCAATGGGTCAAACAATTACCAGTGCTGCATCCATTGGCAAAATTATTTCACGTTTAAATAGGAAAGTAGAAAAAATTATATTAATTTTTTTTGCATTTAGAAATGCTTTATTAAGTTTACACATATTATAAATTATAACAAATGGTATTTTCTTACTTGCATATAAGCAGCCGTATCTGAGCTGGATAAAAAAAAATAAATTCCTCAACGTTATGTCCTGTCTGTTTAATGCAGCATACAATGCTTCGTTAACCAAGTGTTACTAGTTTTCCCTTGTTGAGAAGGACAAGAAATAATTCACTTTGACATAGGAAGACATAACTTGTTTTTGCACGAAACACTTTATGTTTACAACATGGTTGTAATTAATGCCAGGAATTTAGGGTTCCAGGTGCCAATTTCAGTTAGTCTTGCCGGTAACAGACCATTCTTTCAACATACCTTATCTCAGTTATTGTCATATTCATTATTCTAGGTGTTATTTCTTTCTATGTCTGATCAGAATAGTCTTATTTGTTAAAAAAAGAGCTCAGGATGACGGGTTTTCTCATTTTTAATATATTCATACTGAGAGCCTTTCGACTATGAACAAAAAAAAGCTGAGCTGATGCCAGGGCACGCCAGTTGCTGATACGGTCTTGGCGGGGCGAGATAACTCATTTAACCGGGCCGCGAAACAAAACAGGCATCTCCGTGATACTGGGGGCCTATGCGTATATCCGGTAACTTTATAAAAACCATTATATCATGGCAAAGAAAACACCACATGGACATGTCTTGTTGGCCAGAGTTATCTCGGCCATATATAAATTGTCACATCCGGAACAATGCGTAATAGAAAACTTAACTGAAACAAGTGGCTGCGTTCCTATGTATTGACACATGAAATTTTTCGGTTCTGAGGGAATTCACCTTCCAGCTCAGTGTACAAAAAAGACGACCTCTTTGTCCTTTCAGGAGCAACGACGAGGGTGTTCATGACATGAAATATTCGGCGTTATTTCACGCCCAAGAACTCCTTTAAAGGCCTTTCAATCCACTCCTCTCCCCGAAGCTACCCGGCCATGACCCGCCCGGAACGCTTCTGTCAGGCAGACAGTAGTGCTAGTGGGGACCCAGGGATATTGCCGCGTTGATCCGAAGTCAGCAAAACAAAGAAGCTTGATCCAGCCGGGCCGCCTGGGTATCCGACTTGTGGTGTTCTCTGTCATGAATAATTACTTCACGAAACCTAACACCTCAACACCATGGCCAAAGTCAGGGACGTCAATATGGGGGGGGGGGGGGGGGGTACAACTTTTTTGCAAGGGGGGGGGGGGGGAGGGCCGAGATGAACTCTGTAATCATCCCCCCTGAAATTCAGAGAATAATATTTATATATTGGAAATGAAATATATCATAATTAGAATTATGCACTTTAGTTCAATTTTTAAGTTTAATATGAAATATATCTGAACCTGATTTAGAATTGTACTGGAATTGTACTATTTAGAACATGTACTGGAAACAGAATACCTTATTTTCTAATACCTTATACTTAATTGTAATATACATTTATTTAAATGTAGACAAAAAATGTTTGTATATATATATATATATATATATATATATATATATATATATATATATATATATATACAGTGTGTGTTTGTGTGTGTGTTTATAAAAAAATTGCGAGTCATCCTCCCCACCCTTGAAGACAAATTGACGCCACTGGCCAAAGTTCTTTCTCATATTCTTCTAAAGTATTATATCACGGTGCCCTAAATGTCTTCTCATTTAAAAGAATTTATATATTTAAATGAATAAAACAGTAAGTATATACAACTCTGAATTTATGTGTTTACCTGCCTGACACGGATTTTCCTGTATTAAACCTAGCTCGGTCTCTGTGTTTTATAAACTTGCTTTTTCACACAAGCTGTGTGAAAAAGTTACTGTTTAAACCACATACATACAGGCCCTTCTGGAAAAAGAACACCCCATAGATATTGTCACAGAAAAGCGCCGAAAGCAATGCCTTTGATTCCATTTTTATGCACAATTTAATTTATTATTAAGTTACTCAAATGTAAAGTTTTTCCTGTTTCCTTGTTATATATAAAAAAAAGATAAATTCTCAAAAAGTGTAAATATCTTAAAACATAATTTGGCCATAAGAAAGATATATTTCTAAGAACCTTTTCCAGAAATCAGTGCGGATGGGCGATTTTTTTAACCTTTCCATAAAAATGTTATACTTTATTATATTTTCTTGAAAGAAATCCAAAGTGGATAGAGCTCTATATCTGTTAATTCCTCCTGAAAAGCAAAATAAATATTTTCGATTTGACCCATTGATGCGCACGGTGCCTTAAAAACTTACGAAACTTCTGTTAAAAATTTAGAATTATAGTATGTAGTTAAATTAAATGCTGTTATCGAGTATATTTTTTCTTTTAAAAGCATTTCCTTCTTTATAAGTGGTCTGTGCCAGTCATTCTGCATGTATACGATGAAAAATACCCGTACTTTGCGCGTGCATGCCGCCAAGTGACTGTCAACATGTTTACATGTTTAGGAGGAACACACTGTGCTACTACGTATTTGTAGTCTTGGCAACACTTCCGGTCTGGGTTCGTTTATTTCCGCTTGTACCTGATGACTCAGAGACGTAATTTATAAAATAAAATGGTAACGTTTCGTTTTTGCTTGAGAGATCTTTAAAACTGATTCTTCTACCTTGAAAACGAGGCACATTTTATTAAAGTGGCAGGAGCTGTTTTAGATATCCTTATGTCATATATGTATAGAACGAACAGAATAAATGCCATAACTGTTTATTTTTATTAAATGTCTTGATTCCATAAACAAAAACTCTTGTAGAAAAAAAAATTATAAAAGAGATACAGTGTCCATCTGAAGCCATCAACACGTGTTAATTCATAGATTAGATATGCATGAAATATCGGTTATATATTTAGCTGAACATAGGTTATAAAAATGACAATTTCGGCGTATTTCTTCTTCCGCAAAATTTCTTCTTTATATCGTCAAATTAGAATTTGAGTGAGAAGATTCAAGTGGAGTTAACAGTTTATTTATATAAAAATACGTTACATATTTATCATAATCCACCATGAGAATAAGAGAGAGGTAAAGGGTCCGTTCTATCATCCATGCAGTCCACCTGGCTTTGCTAGCAATTTTTTTATTAGTTAAATTTCATAATGGTTTATAACTTAATATAGGTTAGAAGGTCAATGAGTCTAATTTAAAGAAGGACAATAAACATAAACTTTGTACATTATATAAGAAATAGAATTATTTAAAAATCAGAGAAATCATTCTACATATGTTATACGCCATCTGCTTTTAATGTCACCTGCTGCCAGGAGGATGTCATGTAAAGACTCTTATAGGGACACATCTTATCACTGGAAAGAGTAAACAAATGTGTGAGACAAACATTTTTTTTCTCTATTTTTGTAACCCTTCCAAGATGCGGTCGTCTGTTTACAGGACACATATCGTAACCATATGACATAGAATCTTCTAACCTGACATCCAAGAAGGTCCATGAAAATTTTCTTGGAAACCAGAAATAAGTTGTCTCTTACCCATATCCTCCAAACTATGGGGCTCACAAGTACCCCCCAGAATAATAAATAATTTGATACTAAAGCTCGAGTAACAACTAATGTATTGATAACCATGATTCTTTGCATGCATATCTATCATGGAGTGTTTCATCAGTTCCTGCATACTTGTGGCGTCACCTGGATATTTTCGAATTTTTACTATTTTTTTCTCTATTTTTGGGATCTTCAAAGATGCGATTGTCCGTTAACAGGGCACAAATCGTAACCATTGGAACTAGAATCTTCTAACTTGACATCAAGGGAGGTCCATGAGAAATTTCCTTGGAAACCTTAATTTAGGTCTTTGTCATGGTCCATTATCTATCGTCCGTCCCTCGTGCCGTCCGTCCGTCCGTTAGACTGGCACGCTTATTAACCGTTTGACCATCTCAATTCGGCATACTTTTAGATGTCCCCAAGATCTACTACCAAATCAAAAACTGGGCCACTGCGACTTCGTTCAATTTTCCATTAAAAACCTATTTTTACACACTAGGACTGCCTAATCTGTTTTTCTTTATATTAACCATATATATTCCCCTATATAGTTCCCATGTACATGCCAGGACTTAGGTTAGTATTTCGTAATTTTAAAAAGTTATGGGCCCACACAAAATGCACTTTGTAAAAAATCAGGAAAGATATTTACTCACTAAACGTGATAATTGTTGAAGCAAGAGACTTTTGTTTCAGAGATATAATTTTATTTAATCAAGATTCAATTATATACCCAAATTGAAAATCAGTACCTTAAATTTTGCCAAACTTTGACATGGCACAGTTTTTTTTCCCTGTAATTTCATTTGATTTAAGATTCACAGCATATACAAATAAAGTTTTAATTTGTAAAAATTTGAAATTTAAAAATAAAAGCTAAAAAATAAGGCTAGGTTTTTAAGTTTTTTTCAGTGGCTCTTTCGTATTCATTTGCATTGTCAAGCTCCAGTTCTTGTTACGACAGCCCTGTCTGGGTTACCTAATTATGATGCAATACTGATCAAGCACCCTGCTGTAACAGATGTAAAGTTCCTCTTATTTCACCTCCCCCCCCCACCAAATGTATTGCAATAGTGGTTATTGTTTGGACTGTATTTCTTCAATTGAAAGCTGTTCCCACGCAAATGAACAAAACTGTTCTTCAAATAGTCATTCAAGGAGTAATCAAGAAGATGCCAGGTTACGGTTATGTAGCATTTTTAAAGAAATTAATTTAATTCTAAATAAATTAATCATATATATAAGTATACCCTTCAGTAGGCATAGTTTGATAATACATGAGACATTTCATAATAAATAAATATGCAATTTAGAATTGTGAATTCTGGATTAAGTGTATTTTCATATATTCATTGCAAATAAAAAATATATTTTATGAAAAAAATAGATACATTTGTGTGCATAATGTGATTTTATCTGACCAAATAAGCTATAAATGTTGATGCAATTTAGAATTTTTAATCAACTTTTATATTCAGATTTGAATATTATACTGTAAATGTTTAGTAGAATTAAATTTTTTTTTAATTTGATATAATATAAAAAGAGGATCTAATGCAAACATTTGTTCATTATTTTCCTGCCTCAGTAGAATCGGAATTTAAGTGATTTGCTTTGTTTTCATTTCCCTGCTTGTTATTAAATAATTAATACTTATGAATTAGCTTTTTTTCCTGTCAGCACTGTTGAATTGAATTTCATGTCCTGTGAGTATATACAAGGGTGTTGAAACTCCCAGCTTCCCCCCCCCCCCCCAGCCAGTGAGTCCTTACACCTGAGCACTGAGGACAATAATTTTATTGCTACTGCATAAAATTTACCAAATAAGGAAAATATATACAGAGGTGTTGAAACTTCTATCATTATCCATCGGTTCGGGTCGACAGTGAAAATCCTATGGCCCTTCTGCTGATACCGGTACTCGAACTCATCATCTGTGCTCTGCTATCCCCGTCCCGTGCGCTGATTGGACCACGGAAGCCAGTTTAACATTAAGTTTAATATAAAACTTCAACATATCAATTATTTTACGCAAAGCATTACATTTGAAAGATGATATTTTGCAAGTTGTAAACATGGAATGGCATTTTAACCAAAGAACTCAACGTGTTGCAAACGATTGAAAGTTTGTATCCTAAATTTGATATATTAAATATTTATAAATTTTTAAATTTGAACCCCTTTAACGTTTGACTACATTATGCTAAGACATGTAAGAGAACCGTAGTTGCATGTGAACAGAAAATCCTCATATTCATTGTGAAAAATGTGCCTAAAAAGGTCTGTTAACATTATATATTTAAAATTTTTCTCAATATGGGAAAGAGAGACCTAAACTAGTATATCAAAATATATAAATTTACAAAACAAAATAATAATTGCCCAGTGTAAGAACCACCAACCTAGTAAAACAGCAACTGTTTCTCAACTGTTCTTGGTCTGGGGGGGGGGGGGGGATTTGTTAGGCTTGACATTGCCCCTAGCAGTAATTGTTTTACGTAATTGGTGTCAATAATACGATCACAGGCTTATTGGATATGACGTCACAGGATTATATATACACCTCTCATTTTTTAGTTCAGCTTTGTTACACGAATGAAGTTTCCGATAGACGGGCTCCCTCCTCCTTTATTCAAGTGGTGCTTCCTTATTCATACAGTTGGGTTAACAAATAGCTTTACTAAACAAAGTGGATTATTCAGATGAACACAGTGTAAAGTACTGATTGAAAGATCATTCTAAACGATCAGTCTTAATTCTTTCTTCCATGAACAACTGAGAGCGCCTGATACAGTCAAGATCTCGTCTCACCCGTTTCAAACACATGTATTTATCTATGTTGTACGTTCTGTCTACGCAAAAAAGGAAATATTTATTTTATTACTTGCTATAATTTGGCATGTATCATTAAGTCCACCCAGACTGACCTTCACACAGTGGCACCATCTGGCTATACGACAGGGAAGATATTATATTCTGGTAATTTTAATTAATCGGTATCTATACCCATTATCAGAGTCCGCTAATGATGGGCAACCGATATGGAATTCAGAAACTGCTATTTATGGGGAAATATTAATAAATGAATGGTTATAGCGAGCTTTTATCTTATAAAAGCTAATGTTTGATCCTATAGGCGTGCAACTGAAAGTGGATTGATATAGCTGATGAGAGATGACACATCATCCGTCACCGCTGACCTCAGGGTCTGGGACATACGTAACGTGCAGCGTATATGTCATGCTAGACAAAAGAGAATTACTTCACGCCGCCCAGGTTTACCAGCCGCAGTAGCAGAAATAAAGAGGTCTCGGTAATTGATGATGAGGCCTAAACCTCCATCACTCATTTAGTCAATTATTTCTAGAGTAAAAAAGGAACCTACAGAAAGAGCGAGGCAGCTAATTAAATAACGGATCTGGCTGGCGCTCTGTTAAAGCCGCCATGTTTTTAAGTGATTCGACACTTGTGTTTGCTTAACATAGGAGAGGGGATGTAGGGTCGTCCGTCTGACAACCGTAAATGCATCAATAAGTAATAAATCAAAATTAAAGAACCGAATAGAGATTTCAATTGTTTTAACCTGGTTGTACCTTCCAATCCACAATTTCTGTTTTTGGCTCAAATGATTTTAAGTCGTCTGAGCTAGAGTGACAATACGTCGTATATCTTCCCATTCGTCCTTTAACAAAATAAATCGTCAATGTTGGACCAAGGACGTTCTAACTGGCCTCGGGACATATTCTGGTAAAAACTCCCGAGAAATAAGGTAAATGAAATAATTTCAAGAAGATATACAATATGCCATGTTGAAAAATCTTCTTGGTGTTTAAGAATGCACAACATTCAAATCGTTTTTTGGATTGAAACAATGTGCCTTATTTACCCTGTCAACAAAATCCACCAAACCATGTCTCCTAAATAGCAGTATCAGCAACAATACCAGTTGTGAAATTTTACTATAACTTGTCAGGTTTTAGTAAATTATTCATACAATATATCAAAAATCGTCGTGATCCCTGGGAGATTAGTGTATTCTCCTTTTCCATCTTCTTTTGTTCTATCTATCTTAAATCCCATTCACATGCAGACATCACATTTACTCACGTAATTATATGCACATGGAGTATATTTACGCATGTAAGTAAAATACTTTTTTTGAGTATATTTATTTTCTGATCACATGTCACTAATGGCCTGTATGCATATTAATATTTATAAACACACCATGTTCAGTAAACAGGGGCCAAAGAACACAAAGCTAACATGACATTTTCTATCAGAAGACACTGTAAAGGCAAGAATTATTTCATACACCAAACCTGTTTAAATTTAAAAAATTATACCCCATTTCGAATCTACAGGCAATCGGTTTAGGATATGAGAACTTCAGACATGAATTTTCAGCAAAAGGCGTATTAGATTTGAATTTTTTCGTAAAACAATTGTAAGCTCCATCTATAGCTGCGCAGTGACCAAAAAGTGCTTCATGGAATAGTACCAATCGAATGACTTTGTGCTGCCCGGAAATACGACGGCCACGTATATATAACTTGACAGACGTACAACCCTCGCCAATAAAAGAGTATGAAGGCATAGTTGGTGTTTAACTTATAAATCGTTTCCTTTAGACTGCAAAAGCGCTAAAGATCTCATTCTTTATAGCTGACTTGGCACAAATAATACAATATTAGCGCTGAACATTCACGTATAAAGTAAAGTAACGTGCCTGTGTGAGCTTTTAGACCACGCTCGCGCGCTCAAGACCTGGCGGTTATCCTGCATGGTCAGAAAGTTTATGGATTTTTACAAATGCCGTGTTGTATGCTGTTATATTAAATTGCGACGATTTCTGTAAATTTCACATAATAAAATAATTTAAAACAAAAATGGATTCTTGAACGCTGTAGTAGATTGTATTCAGCTCTATTGCGCAGTGGCCTATTAGGAGGCCTGATATGGGTCACGTGATTTTTTCACGCAACTTATCTCATCCTAAAATTCGTAAAGTACAGCGCTTCACGTAGATGCTTCTCCCTGCCAATCGAATAGAAAATGTTTTTCACTGGCTGACCGTGCTTCACAAAAACGCTCAATCGAATACGGCTAATGTTGATCATTTTGTAAATTTGAAACGCTGCTTTGGGCCATAAACCTCCAATGGTTTTATATATTGTTTGCTGTTTCGCGGTTGCTGTTATACCTGCTATGCAGAGGATTCACAAATTTACCCTTACCAGGTCTGAACAAATAGTTCAGTGACTGATGATATATTATCACTTGTCTGATGGTACGCTGAACCCACTTTAATGACTACTATGAGTTGGAAATAGATGGATTTTTACTTTTCGGTTGATCAGTATAACACTGGGCACCATTCCAAAAATATTTGTAAGGCATCCCAGACGGATAATTTTGGATGCGAATGTTTACTTATTATTATTACACTGAAAATTTACGATTGATTGATAAAATGTTTTCCTTTCAATGTATACCAGAACTGTAAATAAATGTTTTTTGGAGCATGTTCCTAAGGGCAATTATGAAAATAGGATGTTCTGAATTCAAAATCCTGGTTAAGCAATTGCTAGGAGAAATACATACATTTAGAAATAATAGATGTCTATAAAATATCAGATTTGGTTAATATTAAGAAGTGCAGGCGGTGAATATATTCTAGCTGAAAATACCAATACATCGTATACCGGCAGTTTCCACATTTCAAATGTATAGGGATCGGTTTCAACGACAGATGTCTCCACCTGCCTTGTACACTTGTGACGGCTGGACCGACCTGTTCTGCAGCCATCGTTATTATGTTTCACACTTCGTCCGTTTAAAAATATAAAAAGAATATATATATATATATATATATATATATATATATATATATATATATATATCACAATATATCTACAGTATTTCAAACAAATTTATGATTTTATCCAAGCGCTTAAACATTCACTGCATCATTTAACCCAGAAAGTGTTCCCGTTACTAACTTGTTTCCATTGGAAGCTCCAGATAGCACCACCGTGCACCATGAACATTTTAACATTATTTCCTGGCTGCTTCCCCGTTCCACTCATACCCGCTGTAAATTGGAAAAAAAATAAGCGAAATAGCTCATAATATGCATTACCATAGACACATTAAGAGTAAACTGCTCTGTTGCTTTTAGTAATATATACGTCTTAAAGTGCGATATTGCTTTCAGCTCACACTTGTCAAACCACTAAACAAAATCTCGGGGGAAGCTATTGACATTATTCGTTGATTAACTACAAACACAACAATATATATATATATATATATATATATATATATATATATATATATATATTTTATGTCTGTATTCTTTGTCCCGGGGTAGTAACTTCAGCATTGTGCAACTTCCTCTTTCGTCTTACTATTCTAGATGTTGTTATTGGATCGTTGTTTTTTTTCTCCGACCAATATTCTTCAAATCTTTTCTTTTATTTAGTAGTTCATGTTTAGATAATCAAGTGCCCAATCTCAGGCACGACTTGTGGTTCCCCAACCATTAGGTGTTAGATCCATGGTACTAGACACTTTAACGAAGCTTGCAAATCGACAGTATATCGGTAAGCGCAGTTTGCAGGGTAGGAGGGTAGGGTGAAACAGTTAGAGTCGATATAATGGTATTTGGATTATGAAAAGGTAAAATATGTTTATTTTGAAAAGTTTTGCATGAAGCGCAGTCTGAGTTAGAGCCCAGGTATGCGAGCGTCAGATTTTTTATTCTATAAGTTTAAATAAAATATAGAGTTTCAGTGTGATACTGCCTCAATAAAATATGTACAAATATTTCTATATTTATTTTGTGGCGCGCTGCTCGTGGCAAGAAATTCATACATCGGTATGTTTATCTTGAATACCTGGTCAGTGATGTTTACATTTGCGAACCCAAATGGGATATGGGGACATTCAGATTTTCGAAGATATTTGTCTCGCTACATATATTAGTATTATTACTAGATGTATTAAGGATATATTGATGTAAGGTAGCCTGATTTAATCGGACTTTATTGAGTCTTTGTTACAACTTTATTGAAATAATAAGCACTGTCATATATGGCAAGTCCTATAAATACTAAGATCGATTAAATCAGGCTATATGAAATGAGTTCCAAGGGATCGAGTGTCGCATGTTTTTTACATTTATTGACTATGCAAAAGAGGTCAGTGATTGGGTCAAATATAAGGTCACACATGCTTTAAAACGTCACTGACAGCAGGTTTTTTTTCAAATGCACACTAGACTTTTATATTGCGCTGTTATTATGCAGATCACCAAGCCAGTGAAGCCACGACGCAGGCATTCGAGGCCTTTGCCGAAGTGAATTCGGCTGTTTTGGTGGTTATCTCCACGCTATGTAAAAACACGCAAATTCACTCAATTACATTAAAACTTGTTTATTTTCATATCGGCAAGTTCGCTACGGGAACAAAAACTTCTAAAATGAGGTACGGCACGGTGTCATACGCATACTGGTTTCAGAGAACATTGAGAAAAAAAGTGGACAAATTTATTATAAGAAGAAGAAAGCATCGGTTGTTCGTTTAAGGCTTTATCTTCTAATACAGTTATGCCATCTGTCTGTGGTTTTAGAAACTATCATATTTTTCAGGCTCAAGGGTGCCCAGTAGAGCAAAGTCATGACTGCAGAAGATCTAATGCAGCAACTACTGCATAAAGACCTACAAAGATAGACTTGGTCAGACCAAACAAGTAATAGCCAAGCAAAAAAAATAAAAAGAAAACACTAGAAGAATTAAAACAAGAAAAATAAGCAATAACCAACATAGCAAACAAAAAACTATAAACATCAAATATTGCCAGCATCTTAACATTACATCTCAGAATACTTCTTTATGTCAAGCGTTTATGAGGGTATTTTAAATGTTTTCAACTAAATTTAAAATATCTCTAAAAACGCATGATTAATTAAATAAAAAATAAATAGTTGTTGTGTCGAAATGTATTAAATTCTTGGAAATATCTTATTCCTAAAACAACGTTACCAATAATTGCTGACACGCACGGAATGTCCAGCTGGTGTAACTTTTAGATACAAACGTAGCCATGGTTACGCGTCCGTACGCTAACTATCAGTGAAAAGACAACGTAAACTTACGACGTATTGGTGATCCTTACAAAGACTTCGGCCCGCGGCCATTGTCCACTACCAAGTGACCAGTGACACGCAGACTCTATCGAGTTTACGTTTTCTAAACACTGACCAAGTAATAATAAACACTATCCGTGCGTGCTAGCTCCCGGGCATGCTATCGATTTTACTGTCGTATTGATGTAAGAAACCCAGCTGAAAGTCATATGAAACGTGCATTATTAACAATGTCAGTAATCATAACAAATGTATTAAATATGAGACGTAGCACACACACGCGTAGATGATATTAAAACGTTATGTCCTTATATGCGGGCTTATCTTTGTCTTATATATACGAAGCATAACATATAACAGGGTGTTGAAACTTTCAAAAAGCCAAACTATTCGACTATAGGTAACAATTATATACATTAATTTTGTTAAACAAGGGTATAGAACCTATAGAATTCACCTAAGTCACATAAAAGCATTATTATTCTACAGACTGTAGAACATAAACTGTGGTACAAGCGTGCATTCTTCTATATAGACACAATACGTGAATTTTGCAGGCTTGTCTATAAATGTTACAATTTGCTCCATTTTTTTAAATGGTGTATATGATAAACAAAAAGTAGTCAATTTCCCTTACATTAATGAATTCTTGTAAGGAATGTGTGCCATAGCACGATTTAGAACATTGCCAACGACTTCCTCTTCATTGCAAAAATAAATAATCCACAAAAAAAATGGGAGATGCAAATTGGTAAAACAATATTTTTTGCCTTATTGATATCATACTAGCAATATCACAACAGTCTGCAATCAAGCAGAGCCCATGAGGGATTAATATTAATAAATGAAACATAGGGGAATATTCTTATAAAAATACTATTTAATAATACATTTCAGAACAAAACAAAAAAAAATCAAAATTAAATTTATAATATTCATTTTGTATTTGCTAAATCACATTAAATTTGTTGGAAATAAGATTGCCAACTCAGATAATAATGATACTTAATATATATTTGCATTATCTGATAACAAATTTTCGTGCAAATTATGCATTAAAGAGTTTATTTGTAATGTTATGGGCATGAGTTCTATATAGTTCCCCAAGTAACCTAAGACGTGGAAGTCCTAATTTAGCTGTACCAGTTACAAGAAACTAGAAATCTGATCATAATTTATGGGAATGTCGAGGTAGGACTCGTTACTCTTTGTCAGTCACGGCATGACAGTAAGTGCCGTCAAGTGGGCAATGCCGTAAAAGAAGTGCGCATTGTCGTAAAAGTATTAGCATTTGAACCTTTTTGTGTGTCAGTGTGAACGAAGCGGGACAAGGTTCTTCTCACGCGTTTTCACAAAGAAATGTCATGATCGTCTGCGGTAGGTCGTACCTGGGACCCCGCTGATTGACAACCTATCGATGAGCTCATTAATAAATCATATGGATGCGGCCACCTAACCGATGTTTCAGGAAAGCACAGTAGAAAGAGAGCTTGCGGCCAAGTTCCCGCCTCAAGCTTCCGTCACGAGAGTGTTGATACAACCAAGCAATGTAAAGGAAAGCGGGT
Source organism: Sipunculus nudus (assembly GCA_026874595.1). NCBI lineage: Eukaryota > Metazoa > Annelida > Sipuncula > Golfingiida > Sipunculidae > Sipunculus > Sipunculus nudus. The sequence goes on from CM049310.1 coordinate 49,071,611, forward strand.
GTATGTGAGACGTAAACATGTTGACAGAAGTCACGTGCCTTTTGGCTCGCGCCAAACGATCGCACGATGAGGGGAGAGAATTATGAGTATGGAGCTCATTAGAAGCATTTCTGTGACAATCATAAACACTTAAATTACACTAGCTGTCAATCAAAATAAACGACGCCCGGAAACCCACATCGAATTATCCTTACGGCTGTGCTGGGTTAGACCGGAACCAGTGAAGCGTTAGATGAGCGAGAACTTAGTCCCCGGGCTGTTTTACTAGGGTCTATTAAAGAAACAGCTCGACTATTAATGACGTTACAGGGATAACTTTTCATATAAGTGTGCATGTAAAACTAACAAATCTTTAACCGCAGTTACTGTTTATAGATGCAGTTGACACAAAAGACACCTCTTATGCTACCAATTGATTACACGTAAGATTACACAAACATTTTATCATGGAACATATGTGTTTCTCAGAAATTATTTCTTAAATTATTAATTATTTTCTTTTGCAGAATTAAACTATTCCCATCCTCTGTGTGTGAGTGCTGGTGATGGTGTGGGTATGTGTGTAGGCTGTATGTACGTGAGCTGAATACATATTCTGTTGTTGGCTTCATATTCGCGACGATAAATATTCGAATTCTTCAGTGTTTCACAAGGGTTTCATTTTCGCGATTTAAAATACCATGATTCACATGCCAAATACATAATACTAGAAGCGGATCCAGGGGGAGGGTCAAGGGGGGTCCAGCCCCCCCCCCCCCTTTCAGAAGCCGTACGCTTTTTTAAAGTGTTTCAGACCATTTTTTGCGGCCTGGACCGGCCCCCACCCCCCCCCCCCCTTTCGGACCACGAGACCTTTGTTTAAGCTTTATCATTAGTCCTTTTGAGTTTGACCCCTTCTTTTCCTTAATCCTGGATGCCGCCCCTGACTACCAATATACAGGATTCACGTCTTGGTCTAAAGTTGAGAGATCCGTCAAGCCTGGAACTTTCTGGGAAATTAGGGTTAAATCTCATCTCACTGATTGTTTATATTACTTTTATGAGCATTATCAACTTAAGTATTTTGGGGTGTTCATAAAATTTACAAAAATAAAAAAGGTGGATTTGAAAGATAAATCAGAAAAAGCAAAATTTTCCAGAAAATGAGAAATGGAATTGTAAAGAGGGATATAACAAGGGCCGAACACGGATCGTAATAGACAATTATAATATGGATATGATCATGTTCTCTGTAAATTTAAGACACTAAGTTTCGTTCTATGTATATACTAGCTTTAACTATTCACCTAATACATTATCAAATTCACAGTACATTTGGCACCTAGTTACCTAATTATCCACCAGCTTCCGTTGCTACAATGAGAGTATATCAGGGTTGGGGCCAGGTACATGCAAAAGTACCTAGGTACAGGTACAGGTACTTGCTAAATGGTCAGGTACAGGTACAGGTACAGCATTATTGTAGAGTACCTAGGTACAGGTACAGGTACATTTTAAAGATATTTAAACTAATGATAATTGCATAAATTTCTTGTAGATCTGCGATAATAAGATGTAATAGAATGGCTGAATATATCATTAAAAAGTTTTGAATTATAGCTTTTTATGTCATCATGAAAAAAAACGAGCCAGCTGCAAATGTAAAGGATCACCTTTAGTAAATGTGATAAGTAAATGAAGCTGATAAAATTTACAAAGTTAGTAATACAGGAATATAAGACTTTCATTCATATACTAAAATATGATGTCACTTTTTCAAATCAAGTTTTGAGTTTTAGAGTAATGTTTTAAAGTCAAAAAGTCTTGAAGCACCACACACTCTTTAAAATAAAGAGGCTTGACAGCTTGACTGAAAGGGAAAATTTTATATTCAGTTTTCATAGATTAACTTCATGACATGAACAATAATACATACATAATTAGAAGTAATAATAAACATGTTCATTGCAGTAAGTCACACTGAGGAATGTTTTGAGAATTAAGAGCACCTGCATTTGATGCTTGAGCAGGGATTTTTTTTTTTCTGTGAAATGGAATGTTCTGCTTTTTTTTGGCATATGTTGAGAATTTAGTTACACGATATGTACCTTCTTCACTTCTTTGTTTATCCTTCACCAATGTTCTTTGTATACTAGACAACAGGTATCTACATGGGGCATGTGAGAAACACTGTCCATATCCTTTTCTCTCTACCCTTTATATCTGATAATGCCATAATGAACTTCCTGTGTAGATGCTGACGGTAGCCAGGCCAGCATGCTACTAGCCATAGCCCAGTCAACTAGCCATAGCCCAGGCTGTTTAGATAAAAGCTTAGTAATTACCCCTGCCTGGATAAGGGTGACAGCTCAGTACACTAACATGACCCAACCTGATGTCTATTTCCAGTGTCATTACCTGTAATCCTCATAACTGTGAATTGTGCACCTAGGTACAAGTACATATATTACCTGGCCCTAACCCTGTTCTGTGTCTACATTGCATGGGCATGAGGGCAGCCCTGTTCCTATCCTTTGTCAGTTGCCCGATACTTGTGCTGATAATGTCACAACGACCTTCCTGTTTAGAGGCTCGAGGTTGACCAGCTTGCTAGCCCCTCTTGCTACAAAGGCAGCAGGGCTGAATGCTTTGTAATTACCCCTGCCTGAGATAGGTAACTGTCCTGACAGGGATGACAGCTTTGTTCATGCAAATGACCCAAGCCTGGTGTCCATTTCCAGTATCACATTTGTACCTGAAGTACCTTATACCAGGTACAGGTACTTTAGTTCCAGGTACAGGTACAGGTACAAGGTACTACCTACCCATGAAAGCCAGGTACAGGTACAGGTACAGATACTCTGAATTGTGTACCTAGGTACAGGTACAGGTACAAGTACCTGGCCCAAACCCTGGAGTATATCGGTAATTATATCTATTTTTCTGCCTATCAATTACCGCACGTTATGAAGCACAAGTTCATGTTATTATAACACATTTTATTTCGTGTTAATTTGGGTGTTATGTTACAGTGTACTTGCTCAACCATCCGACTAGAAGTCCGACTATTGACCTTACGGGTAGCTCGGAGCATCTGTGGAACCGATGATCGTGAAAGCACAGAAATAATGTAACAGGGGTCGCTATCTGATATCTGAAACGACTGACCACAAAGACACAAATCGACAGGAAATCGTCAAAAATAGTAAACCCGATACCCTTTGTGTCTTGCAAACAGCGTCATCAATCACCTGCGCATTAGTCCCACAACGTGTCGGGTATTTTCTTAAGAAGCCGGCCTAGGAAGTTGATATCTTGTTCAATAATTTTGCGCCCTTGCGCTTAGCGTTAATGGTCGCGGGCGATTACCTCCAAATGTTAGCAAAATACCGGTTCAGGAGGTCACGACTATTGAGGCTGGAGACTATTGAATTGAGGTCCTTGATTTATTGTTATATCTATGGTTATAACAGCTACAGTCTCTGTTATCCAAATATTGTTCGTCACTGCCTAGGCACTAATGGAGTTGGACGTCACTACGTGTGAGGAAAAATGACAGATCACCATAACGTACCCAGCGGGTATAGACAGACGTCTCTCTTTCTCTCTCTCTCTCTCTCTCTCTCTCTCTCTCTCTCTCTCTCTCTCTCTCTCTCTCTGGGTACATTTTAAAGAAATTTTAGAACCCCGCAAACTCGTAATCTAGCTTTCTTCGCCAGCATCAAATGAGGCCTATTGGCCGAAACCATCAAGTAGTCTAAGGCAAAGAGGCTAGGGTCATCAGACCTCATACATAAAGAGGGCTGAACTATAACGAATTGATCTCAAGTATGTATATAGGTTTTTTTATAAAATAGAAATAATCTGAATGAATTAGGAATGGAATATGTTACCGGCTTCTGTGGCTCACGGGTAGAGAACAGGACTCAAACCGGAAGGCAGTGAGTTCGAATCCGAGCCGAGGCGGTGAGATTTATCACTGGCGACTCCTAACCAGGGGTGTGCGCTCTGCAGGCCTAATGGGAAGGCACTCACAAACGAGTTCGCCTTTCGGGTGTTCTTCGGTGGCATGAACCAGCAATGGGGACCATTATATACCCAGGGCCCCCAGTTGCAGTAGTCACCTGGCATGGTTAACAGCAGAAAATAAAAAGAGAGGAATCGTGTAATGTGGTGCCCTGTCACGTAGTTCAAAACCGGAATGGAATTCTGCAGATGTACATATACGTAAGAGTTAAGCAAGTATAAAACCTGGTGGCGGTTACCGCCAGCCAAAAAATACTTTAAAAGAATAAAATATGTCAATATATAGAAAAATAAGGGAAATATAAAATAATGTTTGTAAACTTAAACCAGAGTCAAATATCTTGATAATATTGATATGGTTGACCAAATGCAGTTATTTTCTCATAGGCATTACTTTTTTGTTGTGTGTCTGTGACTGGGGAAAATTTTGAATATTCGCTCTCTCTCTCTCTCTCTCTCTCTCTCTCTCTCGGTATATATATATATATATATATATATATATATATATATATATATATATATATATCATAACCTGCATGGTTGTTATTGATCAAGGAAAGTAGTAAGACAAATATGCAATTTGTTAGTAAAGACTAGAGTAACTGCGTAATGTGGTTTTATATCCTGTTTGAAGAATAAAAATGTGAGATTCGTTAATAACCATCAAGCAAAATCAGATAAAGTTCTTTATCTGAATAAATCTTTAATAAAAAAGTGCATAACATTCAAGAGTGATTATATACAAAATTAATAATCAAGACACTATGATATATACATATGGACGAGTTTCCAGACAGGACCCATAAAATATATACATATAATAGCACAAAATGCATTTTCATTACACATTGATGAATACAGACACAAGAATATAAAAAGTAAGGACAAATGAGCAAATATTTTCATGAATAAGGTAGTGAAGAATGCAGAGGTGGATCCAGGAGCTATAGGAAAAGAAGGGGTCCAACCCAGAACGACTAAGCACAAAACACGATAAAGATCCCCAGATCCGGAAGAACGGGTCCAAGCCCCCAAAATTGGTCTAAAACCCTTAAAAAAAGGTTGCGGTAGCTGGAAAAAAATAGGGGGGACCCTGGACCCCCTCCCCTGAATCCGCTTCTGGAATGGCAGATGTAAAAACAAAGTATAGTTTCCTTTGTATGTTTATCGTTTCCAAAGGTTCATCAATTACGGTGTGATTGTTCGTTTGATGAAGTTTAATGCGGTGGGACAAACGACACATTCATCAAAACAGATCGAAAGTGTTATATATTGCACTTTCCCGGTTTAACTCGACATGACAAACAAGTCTTCTGTGTTTTTGTATGCATTAATGAGCCATTGGTGATCATTACCATATATATATAACAGTAAACTGGCAGACACCAAACGTCTATTTCTAAATACAAGAAACACATGCGTTAAATTCTCTTTTTTCTTCAGTAAAAAGAAACCACGTACACACATAAGATAAATTACAATAATTAGAAAAACAACTAAATTGTTAAACATTTTCCTTAAGACAAGAAAAATATGTTTTAACCCTGCAGTATCGGTAACTTCGCAATACCGAAGGAATTGCTATTCATCCTTCATTTCAAACCCTTCTTGACTTACACCGACTATTCACATCTATGTGAAGAAAAGTCACACTTTTAATATGGCTTAATGACTAGCAAATGTCCCTATAAATAAGAAAAAAATGTGTGAATCTAATGCAGCCACTAATGCGTTTGTGGTTCCGTACACATTTTCTTTTTTCAAGTGAACACATTAACTTTGGCACTTATGGGATCATAATCTGTTCATGGCTGGGTACGTAATACCCTAACCTCAACAAACTTCTCTCATGATTATCAGTCACAGATTAGCTTGACCTGAACATGTCACACAGTAGGCGCTCAATCGGTATGCTTCCTATCGTCTTCCGAAAGAAGACGTCCTCGATTGCGCGCGCACTCAGTGCTTTAAGGGTTGGTAGCAAGAGAAGCAGCTTTCCAAAGCGGACCTTGTTTGCTGGACTGCGACTGGAACTGTAGTCACTCAGCATCAACTGGGCCTGGTCTTGAAGCTCCTCGACTTTGGACGCGTCTCGTAACCCTCGAGTTTCTACAAGAATCATAAACGTAATCTATTAAGTGAAGGTGTCATGTTGCATGGTGTTTATGCTCAGACATTAATATGTACCTGATTTCATATTAACAATTTGTTTATTGATTTACAAGTCTTCAGTGACGTAAAATAGCATGAAAATAGATGTCTTATAGATGTCTTGTATTTTCATGATAAATAATATCTGTGTTTACTTATAGATTTGCCGACAATTTCAAATGTCAAACTGAACGTAGGCATTAGGTTACTATGATTCAATATCACTGTGAGTTAATCTGATGCATGTAGTAATTATATTTTGTGAAAAGTATGTGAAATATAACGTCGTTCTTGAAAAATTATAACATTATTTGTTTTACTTTTAAACAAGGATAATAAATAGATTGGTCCACTTTATTTTTAAATTTGTTTTCACCACTTACCAATTCGGAATAGAACCAGTGCCTTTAAACAAGAGTATTCGGTAGAATCTATCCGAAGCGCGGAGCAGCGGGCGATGACCTCCTGAAGAGCCCTGATGTCTGCTGTCAGCTGAGTAACTCTGTCGTTTGGTCTGTCATTGGAAACCCCATGCGCAGCCAACAGAGCTCCTGAAAAAGTGAAGATAAAATAGTGATAAACTGAAGTTGTTGGGGTTTGTGTACATCGGTTTTTGTACGTATGTCTACACAGCAGATTTCAAGCGTTCTCTACATTAATTATCGATGAATATACACTATTACGGAATTTTCAATAATCAGCTTTTGCGCTAATTCAACATGACCCAGCAGAATTGACCTTTTTGTTCGATGGATCAATTCATGCGTTTTCCCTGCGCTACTTTGATACAGCCGTGCGCGATATCATGCCCAAATAGCCCATTAACAGACCGTTGAAGATTTGGATGAAGGGCTGGGAAAATATCAAGGAACTTAGATATATAACAAAAGAGATACAATGAAGAAATGAAACAAAACGACAAACAAAGTTCAAAATGTAATGATCTATGTGATTTTTAGCCGGTGGATGCTTGATATTGTCGTAATTATTCAAATGCATTCCGTGTAATAAAAATGTGTTTTTAATGTTTCACTTCTTCTTTTTCTACAGGTTTCAGTCTATCGTAAAGAAAGCGGGCAAAGATTCCGTTGATGAATGATCTCTTAGCAAAAGAAAAATACGTACCGAGATCAACCGGAAGTGACCACTGGGCGGCGCTGAGGACGAACAGTTCGCTCCATGTTTCTTCTAACAAGATGGCCTGGTCCCTGAACGGCAGGTGTAGAAAGGACGGTATATTCCTAACCCACTTGACTGTCATAAATAATAACCGGGCCGCAGCCTCAAACATCCCCTCAGCCGAGCTACCAACGACGCCGGCCAGTTCCGCAGGGGCTGGTTCACCCACAGGGAACAACGGGCGTCCCATTGTGGCGTGACTGTCTGATGGCCGGGGAGCCAGCGGTATCCGCTGTGGTTCTGACGTCATACGAAGCAGAGGTGTCGATATCACGTGATCTGCAAGGTTAACAATAGTCATATGTATTTTTTTTTATTATTCACATTTTTTCAATTAAATGAGGTTAGGCTTTATTATCCATGCGAGTATTTAACAAATTGACATGTCATACGGCTAATGATATTGATGATATTCGATCAAAATGTTACTTAAGTGCTAAGCTGCTGGTCTGAGGCAAGGTGCCCCTAGAGCTATGACGTTACAACTAAAATGCAACAACTAAAATGGTATATCGTAATATAAATGAGATACTCTTTAAAAGTACGTGTTTAAAAGTGATGAAAAGTACAGACCAATCACTATATTCACATGTTTAATCATACAGCGGATTAGCTGATGGTCCGGAATTCAAAATGTGCCAGATACAGACAATAATACACATCTCAATGTACACTGTTTCTTTAGATATATATTTGAAAAAAAAAATAACTTTTTTATGTTAACATTATAATTGTTATCAATACCTTTTATTTTGGCACCTCCTGCTTGGAGAGATAGTGGCAGCCCACTATGCAACACTGGGGTATCCATGGTTTCTGTTTTCACTGGAGGTGACCGCTGCGGTATTGGCTGGACTGGCCGAGTCATTACAGATGAGAAAGCAGCGCCCCCTGGCCGCTCCGGTTGATGGACTGGCTGGCTTGCAAATAACGGGGGTGCCATCGGATGTCGGAACCCTACTTCCGGTGTTAGACCAATCGGCGGACTATAATGACGGAACTGGCCTAAATTATGTCTACAAAAATCATGATAATTTTAAATTAAATATCGATTCATTGATATTTCACAGAATATAAATGCTCATGTATTTCATAACGCTGCTCCAGGAAAACGTGTCTATACAAACACACAAATATATTCATTTCACATATAAAGTCATAAAAAGTCCCTTATACTAAAGTTGTTGAAAGTCTAAAAACATAACTGACAAAGATACGCCATAAAAGTTTTCGTAAAAATCCATAAATTCGTTACTCGTTCATTTTTAAATGTGATCATATATAAACAGTGTTCATGCAAATAACATGTTATATTCACTCTGTAAAAATTTTAAACACAACTGAACAAGAAACCGTTTTAGTATTGTATCTTAATACAGAAATCCGTTTTTTAATGCAATAAACGTTGGTAATTTAAAGTAGTAATTTAAAAGCGTATTAGTGCTCTTTTTGAAGCGACATACAGAAGACGAAAATCATTCAACAGACTTTGACACTCGAGGGTTTTGATTTCTTATGTACTTTTCGTCCTTCTCTATACATGTTTTATTTTATTATACTAACAGTAAAAACTGCTTACCGCTTATGATCCAGCAGGGACGGCGGTGCGTGAGAGAAGAGATGTGGTCCAAGTTTCTCGTCAGGCCTGGGCTCTGGACTCTCTTGGCTGAACTGATAGCATCGTGGCGCCCTCTCGTGTTGGACGGCTGTAATGAGGAACATTGAAATATATTGATGTATACAAAATTATTATTGTGTTTTCCTGATGGAACTTCATAAAAACCAATGTATATAAATTTATATACGTATTATATACCCCTGAAAAGCATTCATTGATGTTTAATATTTGTAGTTTGTATCAGAATGTGGAAGAGTATGTCAAATAAAATAAAGAAATTTTGTTACAATATATTTGTGCGTTAAACAGCACATAAATTACATGAAATATAAGATTATACTTTATTCATAGCGTAAAAGTGTGCTATATACCTGTTCCTTCTCTGAAAAGCTCCATTTGCCGTATCTGTAATTGTCATGAACGTTAAGACCGCATCTAACAGTATGCCAAGGGTATGAGCAATGGCAGGTAACCTCATTATCCGCTATTCAAATATTCATGATATTTGATGTCCACTCAACAAACAGAAAAATGTCACGAAGCCACGCCCACTGTCTGCCAACTTGGCATCTGATGAACCTGGCCGGAGCTACGTGTTTACTCAGTCCATTAACCTTCAGATATTTCCAAATCCCCCGAACTTGTGCAGTAAGCTGAGGTCACAGGGGGTGAAAGGACATTGTGAGCTTATATTCAGAAATGAGACTGACATCGTCGGTAATATTCAGACTATAAACCCCACACTTTTCAGGAGACCTACAAGTCCACTGACTCTGGCAATGGCCGCCGGAGTTCTCTTGATTTATCATACAAATTAATGAAGTATTCGACATTTCCGAAAGCAAAATAATGTGTTATCTGGAAACAATTCCTGTCCGTTTTGAAATAGTGACTTTGAGGCAGAGGCGACTGGAGGTATGAACTCGTATAAATCTTATATTCTTATATAATATAATATATATAATAAATATATCTATATGTATTTTAATATATACATATATACATAACACTGCACTCCGTGAACACGCCAGAAATCAAAGTAGTGTCTCCTTCAATAATAAATTACAAACAGTTATCTTGATTAATTCTCATTGAATCTTTGCTTCTGGAATTGGTTTATGTATCATACGGTGGGAAACCAGAATTCGCACTTTTGTCATATCAATTTATTATTAATGTTTTTATTAAATCCGCCTTGGGTGTATGGCATTGGCTTCGTTCTGTGCACAACACAACAGGTCAAGTTATATCCCTCAATAGCGCGTATGGTCTTTGAAACAAGGAGATGAAAAGGGAATTTTCATGTATATCTACAATATCTTTTGATATCAATTGTAATAATATCGGGCAGTGTTTTGTTTGCAAGCTAATTTGTTTCTCTAGTTTCATAAGAAGAGAATCAATCCAAGAGTTCTTTTACGGACCACAGTGTATATATAACCCGAGGTTTAGTAAGACGAGACAGATTATCGGTCTTCTGTGCATTCACCAATGAATGGTGAGGCAGCTCATAGGGTTCGCCAGAGTGTCCTGAAAGTGTCATAAGCTTTCTTTGTTGAGCACGTTCCTCGCGGCACGCGTTAATCAGACGCGCAATCAATGACAGACCGCGGAAGTGGCGTCGCCTAATGAGGTAAAACCAAACCGTAGACTGTTCCGGTATAATATTTTCTAACAAGTCGCATCATGGAGCAGTTTATTGTATCGAACCGTACCACTGAATGGCCGTCTTTTCCGCACACGGAAGTGCCAGCAAGTTACACGAGCAGGCCGAGACCCGATGACGGGGACGTGATCGTTGTCTCTCAAAAGCGAACACTCGTCATCGATTTACAACGTGAAAAGCTACAACACAAGATAATTATCGAAGAAACAGGATTTCCGCAGTAAGGATTGTCGTTTTTGTTTTCTCTTTTCTCTTAAATTGTAAACTATACCCCGAGAAGTATTTTTAATGAAGGAGATTAACAAAGAGTTACAACCACGCATCTTCCACCGCTTCCTGGATGTGGTTGGTCGTACAAAGCGCTTGCAAGGAAGTCGATACTTCTTTTATATAAAATTTACTTTGTAATATATTGTTCTCCTTGTTTTGTAATTATCGAATTTAAAAGTAGCTGAATAGATGCAGCCGGACAGACTTGGTGCAGAGAGTTGTTATTTAGGAAGAGGACCCCGGGCCGCAAACCTATTCACTTAGAGATTCCTATTCAGGATAGTGCAATTAATATTCAGGAAACCAGCTTGATGGCTGTGGCTCGTGTTGAAATATTAATTAATATAAAACCAACTTCAGACTCATGTGACACTCATGTCCATGTACAAGTGATCAAAAATGACACCTATGCCCATTGTCCTTTGAATTCTTCTTTGCGAACTTGCCTATACAGGGTTCCAAACATTTCAGGTAGAACAAAATTCCCTGAAATTGTCCTGACGTTCCTTTGGGAACTTTTAAATATAAGGATAATCATTAAGAACTATTTCGACGTTACAAATCTGTTATAGGCAAAATTCCAGTGGCTTGGACATCAGACATAGTAGGCAGACTAACCAGATAAATTAATTCTTGTTTCAATCATTCGAATTCCCTTTCTTTTGCTTCACTACGAAAGGTTTCTTGTTTTTTTTTTCAGGACAGATAGAACGTCTATTTAACAAGATTTCTTGTCGTTTAACCAAATCTACCAACAAAATGTGCGCCTGTCTATTTTACCTGAAATACACAAAATTTCCGTAATTCTGCTTAATTAATATTCAATATATTCTATTTACCATACAAGAACACGTATAAACTATGATATTATTCCTGAGATCCAACTCACCATCTTTATTCATCTTGACTCTGATACATTTGTGGAACCTGCAGGCCTGACACTGGTTCCTTCTGGCGACGTCGACGACACAGTCGCCTCCGTTCTTACACACGTACTGAAGGTTCCGGCGGATGGAGCGCTTGAAGAATCCACGACACCCGTCACAGCTCAGAACGCCGTAGTGCTTCCCGGATGCCTTGTCTCCGCACACCAGGCATAACGCCTGCCCTTTCCTGGATGTTGGGGATGCTGACGGCAGGATGCTGGTGGATGAGGCTACCTCGTGAGATGGAGAGTCTCTGATCGCAGGCATGGGTGGGATTTCCGCGGTGCGGACAGCATGTGCACGGTGTTCACCTGCAGAAATGATGCCTATCTGCTGGTGTATATGCGGCCGTCCGTGGGGGCTGAAGTCGCTCCGTACGGAGGTGTCACTGACGTCACTTCCAGGGGACCCCACGGATAACAAACTGTTAGTGTGTGAAGATGGAGAAGAGAGGGCTGGGCTGTTTGGTGACGACCCTGAGGAGCCTAAGACCCTGTCTTCTGTGTGCATGATGGATGAAGGAACTTCCAGATCTGGAAGATTATCAACAGCGATTTTTGTATATCGTCAAATGTCATGCACAAATGTCATTTAAAATATTAGGTCACAAACAATTTCCTGTCCAACTGACGGCCATACAATCGACAAATAATGATAGTCATATTATTAGGTAATTGTTGTACATCAGATGTCATGCCCAGCTAACGTTGGTGCGTTTTGACAACTCATTGCCCCTCATAGTAAAACCCCTGAAGAAGAGAATACTAAGACCAGCTAGCGCGAGACAATTCACGACAGGTTGCATTTAAAGGGTATACAGACAAAAGAAACATCACAAAGTGTTTACTAGAATGGTCACAAACCGCAACCAGACGGGAGTACAGATGTGGCCATGCCCAGTTCAAGTGGTAACCAAAAGCCATGGTTAAAGAGGAACAAGTGATATCAGGGAAAGTATTAATTAAGCTGCCATGTCTTCAGTTATTTCTTTAACGAATCCATTACCAGCGCTGGTTAGGCATGTTCCGCAAACAATGTTAATTGTTATGATAATTGTGATTATGTGGCTATTCATGTATTCTTAATCTTCTTATTCCAGTTATTCCTATTATCTTTTTTCTTCTTATTTTTTATTATAACTATGCCTATACTGCTATTTAATTTTTAATCTTATCATTAGTATTCTTATTATTCCTACTCTACCTCCTTTTCTTCTTCTTCTTCTTATTATTATTATTACATTATAAAGTAAACTGCGCCTTCACATGGTATTTTCAAACTTCTAAACGCAAGTTGTGTTATATTAATTCCTGCATCTGTGCGTTCGAAACTGGCTGGGGTTCGGCTGGGCACTTTTTGTTGAACCAGAGACTCTGTTTAAAGAGGCGCCATGGGGATATTCCGGCACATATGTTCAGAGTGTGGCAGGCCTTGTGCGGTAATTTCCAAGAGACCATTTTGTGTTATAAATTGTTGTGTAAAACATGAGCTATGAATTAAGAAGATCTAATTTGCCTTCGGATATTGTTCATATTCTTTCAGACTTTTCGGGAACAGCAGGTGAGGGCCTAAGCGGTTGTGTTTCAGTAATTCCATTGAACAAACAGAAAGCTCAAGCATGGCACTCGATTATGATGAATAGAGGAGCGTTGGTTACCGGGTTTTGGCCTTTGTGTAAACATCATGACACTGGCACTGTGTGGATTCATTATTACAAAGAGGTGGCAAAGTAGGAATATAGATCCGTGTGTAAAGTTAATCCTGTATCAATGTGCTTGTTATGAGATGTTCATTGGTGTGAGGAGACCTTTCAGCTTATTTATCAATACGTGGGGTTTCGAGGGTCAATATGAAACTTCCTCAATGACAGCCTCCAGGACACCTGCTTGCATTGCCAAGTTTATACATTAAAACACACTGTTACATATACATTCATACATATATAAATTCATTACACTTGTTTGCGTCAGAGCGAGAAAGTTTTCATGTAAATCATAATTTCTATTTGAACCTCATCTCTGCCTAGTTGTTGGTATTCAAGAATATTTATATTCTGTAAAAGTAAGAAAGGGAGGAAGGAGGGCTGAAAAATTAAAGTGAAATATTTGTTTATTTGTATGAGATATGTTTAAGCGGTTATAGTTTGTGTTATGCAATGACTACAGGTTTAGGTTATATTTTTAAACAAATATAAAAAATGCTCCGTGGAAAAAAAATATAATAAATGGAAGTCAATAAATATAAGTTTTGTGTTTAAAGCAGAAATGTCAAAAGTAGTGTGTTATCACAGAAATCTTAATTTTCATGTTAGATGTCTTTTTGATGTTAAACTTTGGATGTAGTAGTTTTTTTATTCGCAAAGCCTCCTTTACCATTCCTTTAGCCGTTCGATCCTCTGACATTTTCTCTTGTGTTTTGACCATTTTTTGCATGAATCTGGTTGACAAAAATAACGATTTTTTAGATCAGGTTTAGAATGTGCCCTTTCCTCCATACATTTAGTCTGCCATGCACGATTGGCAATTATAGTTAAATTCATAGTATTTTTCAAGTTTAATTTTCAACATTTGCTCAATTGAAATACTTTCAAGGTCTTTGAATATAAGTTCGTTGGGTTTTCAATTATTGTTAAGCTGGTAAGAATCTTGAATATGCTTGAATTAACGCAAGAAACGGTTAGACGTATGCAAAGCATATTCAGTGAATGCATATAATAATTTTATTTTTTTTTCATATCGCCTGTAAATACCACATATAACTTGATAGTATTTTCAATAGTTCCGAGAATATTTTATGATTTTCCAATGGAATAAGGTATCAATACGCTTCAAAGGTCCGATTGCAAGGAAAATCAAATTGGTCTCTTCTAAAATTACATTCAATGTATGATCGCAACAATAGTTTCGTGCAATAGGCCGGCAAAGACCAGGGGTAAATTTATCCTGTTACGTCATTGGTGCACGTGTATTACGCAAAACAGAGTGTACCATTTCAGATCCTGGCCGACTTGTCCCTGAAAACTCAACCAGATTATTGTTCAGAGGGCCAGCGGTAAACCACCTTGCCGTCAGTAAGCTACCGGGTCTTGCGTAATGTTACAATGACGCCACAGGGAAAGGTCCAGCCGGCGGAGTAATACAATACAGCGATCGGTGTTGATCAGCTTGCTCCGGATTATGTTTGTCAACTGGATTAACGTGGCATTCAGTAAACACACCAGCAAACCTTGAACATGAACAACATGCGGTCCAGTTCCCAAAATAATATTACCTCACAATGTGAAATACCAGTGAAGTATAACCCCAAAATTTTCCAAAAAGTAGTGACAAACGAAATGAAACGGGTATATAGGCCACGCATTTATAAAAAAATACCTGCAGCTTCACTAGTCCATTAACCATCCAAATTGTTTAGCTATCATATATGACATACTTATTCAAAAAGTTACCTGTCCCCCTCTTTGCCATTGCTGGCAGAGCTGATATTATAATGAATTGCTCGAGTGCAGCGAAACTGACAGGTTTATATTGAAATGTATTGTTCCTGTTGGTCTCACTTTTCCCAATTTGAAAATACCTAAAAACAACTTCAGTAATGCATTTGAATATATTCTTGTTCTTTTATAAATGCTTAAAATTCCACTTCATTTAACTTTTCCGAAAAACTGCTTGCAGATGATGCAGAAATATAACACAGATGTAAAGATAAGTAAGAGAGATATATAAAGAGATGTAACAGTCTGAGGAGACATACGCAATGAGGAGATAAAATACAGATATGAGTGGATATGCGTCCTAATATGCAAAGATATGCTAGATATAAGGAGATGTATCTCGAAATATACAGAGGTTTAACGGAGCTTCGAGATATATATGCTTAGAGATGTGCAGAGATATACGCAGAGATATATGAGAGATGATAACAAACATGGCATTCTCAAGACTACGGAGATGCGGGTTCAGCGATGTGCACAGGTACAACAGAAATGGAAAGGGATATAGTAAATGTTTACAGCTGTACAGAGATATGCCAGAAATGCGAAGATAAACATGTATATGATAGTTTACATATGTGCCTAAATATAACACATGCATGCGATGGACAAAGGTAATCCGATATTCACTCATTAGGTCATGCTTTGTGCGAAACACATCTTAACTGAACAACATTCCGGATATGTATTCTGGGTGAAACATTCGGGAAAAGTCTTCACAAAATTCTTTGAAAGGGAATGGGGAAATTAATGCTTAAAGAAGTAGAGACTTACGTATACATTACGTATTCATAATTTGATTTTACTCGCATCATAACTAAATACTAAAGGGACTTGTTCCGTATAAGTGACCTCTTCCTATGGAGTACCAAATCTTTTCTGTTAAAACTGTTTTTCAGTCATGTTAACTATATGAACACTGACATCTAAAGTTCGTCAGAAAATTATTAAAACCGCGTGCATGGTATATGGTTTTCCGTACACAACCCGTTAATTTACTTACATATATATTATAAGGACACACACACTTCTACGGATTTACCAGCTTGCGTCTTTCACATGATAAGTACTGTAAGTTCGAAAACTGGGTGGTGCTACTATCGGTATCCCAGATACGCCGAGTCACGATGACGTCATACCAAAGGTCATTGATCACCATGCAATTTTCACCTCAAGATGGGTGAAATGTCGTGTTGAAAGAGAGCAGACCAAAGGCTGCATAGGAATTCTATCAATTATTAATGAAGTTTATGCAAATGATAAAACATAACATCAAAGGAGTGAGAATGTTCTGTTAGTAAAACCCAACAACATAAACCGAAGAATTGTGTACATGTGTACAATTTAGAATTTCTTCCCCTACTGCACAGAAGAACAGAAAAAATTACAGACAAACAAACACTCGGCATGCATGAATACATGAAAAAGTCACGAGGGCTTCCCGCAGTTTCAAACAGACAGACTAAATAGACAGTTTGTTAAAAAACGTGTTAGGGAGCGGGGTTTTATATATTGACATTTTTATGAGATCTTGTTAACGCTGACTTGAAGAGTATAAAGCCTAGGCAGCTTTAACCTATGTTTCCAGCATATCTGGAGGTGTGCAGGTGCGTGGGAATAGTGCCGCTGTGAGATCAAAAATCGCCATCAAGTTAGTCGACGTACCATAGGGTCGTGATCAGAACGGGTGGCCCGATCTAAGGACAACATGGGAGGGTTATGGCGGAGAACATGGGACCCCTGATCGTACGCGAGTACTACAGATTTAGAGCTAAAGTACAGCCTGATAACAACGATTTTCACTGGAGTTGCGCGTGCCGCATGCGCCACCGAATTTTTAATCATAAAATGCTGTGGTGGTGTCGTATTTTTTATTTGATAGGTTATATGATAAACGATATTCACTTTTATACACCTAATGTTCACCTGTAAACGTTTCGGTGGTAACTCATGCAAAGTTTAATGTACATTTGTATTAAATATATTTTTTTTTTAAAATGAGTAACATTTTCATGAACAAATGGCGATAATTAATAGCCATAGTTGTCGAATGCTTTCGGTCTAGACACTGGTCTTGGTTCAACCTGACAACTGCAGATTCAACATATAAATGATTTTTTTTTTAATGTCATAAGATTAAATAATTTCCGTAACTCGGAACCCTGAGAGGGCGCTACAGCATAATATTTCATCAGGTTAACAAGAAGCCCACATGTAATTAGAGTATGGAGTCTATTTTATTATCGGGATTCATTGCAAGTTATGTCGTCCAAAATTCATCAATACACCATCTAAACGTCCTGATTCTGCCACCCCTAGATTAAACACATATACGCAAATGTTGGTGATTTTTTTTTTGTTGGAATTTTTTTTTCATAAATTATGCTCACTTAGTTCCTGATTGATATGGACATCAATTATACACACAGACATGTGTTCACCCTACCTCATTTATGAATTCATAATTAAACTTATTATCAGATATCAACACAGGGTCTGAATTCGCACTCGTTTACACTCTATGTTTTTGAATATATGCATGGAGGAAGATCCCCAAAATAATATAAAAAACAAGGTAAAATAAAGAAATGTATTAACTTTTAATCGATCACAGAATAAAAATAAATAAATCCGGATTAATAAATCATAACTTGATTAACGGGAAAAAATACTTTGATTTACATTTTAATACAAATATTCGTGAAAATGGAACTTTTTTCGGCTGTTAACATAATCACGATCTTGTTGCAATACATGTATGATGTGGAATGATTCGATTCATTCAGCAAGCTAATTAATTGTTTTATAGCGTGTGTTTTAAATTAATAAGTATTGCCTACATTTAGATAAACCACTATAGGTGCACTCACTGAAGTTTAAAAGAACGAGGGGAAAAGAAACATATTAAATACATGCAAAATCATGTGAGCACTTGTGCTTACGCCTAACTTTAAAATATAGATAACCATCTGTGTATATATGTGTATAAATGTCTGCATCCTACATATATCGCCTTTGTATCCCCGCATGTGTATATGCATTTCTGAATTTTATAAATGTTTTACATGCATAGAGTACACATATGCGTGTGGTACTTGATATTGTCTGTATATATGTATATATAAATGTATATATATATTTGTGTGTATGTGTCTAACTTAGGGTGTGTGTGTGTACTAAAAATTTTTAAAGAGAGTTCTTTATATTATATTATATCATATTATATACCATCAATTTATAAATCATCAAATTATATAATAGAAATAATTATATATATTATAAATATAGTATTATATAATATAATATAATTTCCATAGGTATTTAGTATGTAAATATTTAACATATGCAGAAAGAGTAAGTTTCAAGCAGATAATAAATGTATACAGAACGGGTTCTCACCTGAGAGCAGCGTGGCCTTGCACCACTTAAGCTAGAGTAGTTTGTAAACTGTTGTAACGTGTGTCCTGGGCTGACGGCAGGTGTACATGCGCTACTCTCCACAAGACAAGTGTTCCTCTACTATAAGATGATGCTGTATAAATCTTGCCTCATTTCATCCATGTGAAACTGACCAGGTGCCAGCATTTCCCCCTCGTGATCCTATTGGCTGAGCGCGCCCGGTAAGGGGTCTCCGATTGGCTGGTCTCGACAATACCAACGGAAGCAAACAGTTGCCTTCGAAAAGGCACGTGCAATCATTAATTTGGCTGTTCGGCTGTCGTGGATGGTGTTTTCATTTGACCGTGCGGCACGGTCAATAATCCCGTTCATCATGAAATAAGCTTGTTACCAAGCTTCACTGATTATGAGTTAGTTGATTAGCTCAACCTATTCAAATTACATAACACCGGGTTAATACGCTCGCAACGTGGGGTAATAAACATTTTTACCTTTATTTGAAACACGCGGCATTATGACTTCAGGAAAATTAATGCATGAAATTAATACACCGTCACAAGTGTAAATGATATTTTTGTTTTAAATACAGTAAACTATTCAAAGGACACAGCATACATTGCACCGATGAAAATACCGAATATTTAAATTTATATTTAAATAAATTTATTGGAAAGGATGAATGCTTTTATAAATGTACTTTTCTAAACACGAAAAAGTGGATTCTGTGGAAAAAAATATGTTATTACACTGTAAAGGTAACGCGACTTCCAGCTTCGCCGTATTATAACCGTACTCTGTCAAACAGAACTGGGTATTTATTAAAGTATAATAATTCAGATAAATGACACAACAGATGTAGAAATACATGTACAATCAATCAATATATATATATATATATATATATATATATATATATCGTGCTTCAATATATTGGGGTATAGAAATATATCTAAACTATATACAAGTTTATTAGTTTTACATATCCGTGCAAGTTTCTATGAATACTAACATTCTAATACGAATGTTTTGTCATTTTGAAAGAGTGGCGAGATCCGCTGCAGTTTTTACAATACAGACACTTGGGGGAGGGGGGTGCTAACGCAATTCATGTATATAAACAAACAGCAACAACGAGATATACTTGCGTATAGTAGCGCGTGTTGTCTCAAGGATTAAGGTCTAAGACTGTGAAATCACATAATTAGTACCAAAAATGATCATGAAACCTTACAGAACAACAGGCACATCTATCTACACATCTATAGAGAGTGAAACCACTGGTCTCAGCATCCGAGATGAAAGACCCGGAGAATTTACTCACAGCGGGCCTCTAAATACTTTATTTGCTTCTTTAGTACAAGCTTTCACGGAAGCTTTGAACTCAACAATTTCTATTCTTACTCCTAAAAGGTTTTAACCGACTTGGTCGCAAACACCAACTAAGTGAAAATACATCAGCGGGACCGGAGTTAATTAGGACCTTCCTTGATTGCAATTAACCGTACCCACGGGAGCAAAAGGCAGCCCAAAATGCTCGCTGAGCTGTGCGCCCAGTGTGTGGCGTAATTAGCTCTCATCATGCGGGGTTACGCAGCAATTAGCCACTTTGTTTAAGCCTCATTTCTCCTCGGGAGTGACCAAATGGTAAATCTGGTTCTGTTGTGCTGGATTCGTACAAACGCTCTCACCTGTCCAGGTGGTAAGTCATTAAGTCAATATAAGCTGCCTTCACAGGGTAACCACAGAGGGGGCTTATGCCTCGTGTATAAACACACCATGTGACTTTTAACAATTGAGCTCAAAAGTGCAATACTGACGGATACCTGGATGAAGTAATCATGTATCATACGGGCACTCAAGGTACATGCCATTTGCAGGTGTTATCCTATAAAGTCATAGTTATATAATGATATTTATCATTGGAAAAACACTAATTATTTGTATATTGGCGTAATCTGACATATATTTGTAGGAGAAAAAATAATAGTAATAAAGATTTTAATAATTCATATTTTTGTAAACCAGGGTCACCTGTTCACAAGTGCATTACAATGCTGTTGTACGCAGGTACACAATTACAGAGTTCAACAAAAAAAAAAAATCAGTATCACGCTTATCGATAAATAAGGTCTGTCGAGTACTCCATTTCTATATTTGCATGAACCTAATTATATGATTTATGAGAATTTTATTTTCAGGTATGCAGTAACCGATGCCCTCGGAGAAGCAGATTTACAAACACGATAACTTTGGCATCGTTCAAAAGTTCGGATTGTGAAACAACTGTCTTGAGAATAGTTTTTATTGGTATTATCTATAAATGCACACCGTTCATCTGTATAACAAAAGCGATATCATCGTCCAATTCGACCACCTGATATTCGTTCAGATGAATTGTTACGTGTTGGTTGGACGGGTCTGAGTTGGCCTTCCCCCATTTGGAAAATTCCAAGGTAGTGGGGTCGGAGTATGGAGATTTAAAACTTAAAGAAAAAATATCTCTCTGGTATTTGCAAATTACCATTATAACTCAGGTCTCTGGTAATCTAATGAAATTACAATGTCAAATATCAATCCAACCTTAATTACCACACACAGGAGATATTGTATATTGAATCGTTCATATATATATATGGAATGACAATATATGCAGATATGTTTTTTTTTGTGTATACGTTTGTGTCTGTATGCAATCAGGCAATAATCCCGTAAATTACGTATAATTGCAGATTAAGGGGTAAAATGCAGGTTGAGGAAAACAAATACGATGTAAACGCCATTGTAATCAATAAAAAGTGGAAGGGGGGGGGGGGTCATGTCTATACTTATCAATAGTGCAATATGTTTTCAAGCGCAAACATCTCGGCTGAAACCTCTTCAACCCCCTGTTTAAATAACAGTTTAAAACAATTAGCTTTCTGCCATTGCAACTCTTCTTGCCATAAGAACCGCAGTGTAAACTGTCCATAGTGGGCAGCATTAGAGTAAACGCCACTGAACGATATGGAGGGGTGTGTCAACACCTGTGAGATGGGGTGTGACCCGGGTTATATGTCGCACAGAAAACGTTTTTAACGGGCTAATGTAAACACTTACGTGTTCGGTCAATTGCAATTTGCGGCTGGTACTTCTGTATGTTAAGGGTGACCTTTGTACATTAGTAGAACTGCAAACATTTTATATATTTGAAACTAAATTTGAGGAGCGATAGTCTCTCTCCTGGCACAAGGATTATACACTAATGAGAAAAAAAGAAAGATCTCTGTATAGGTTCTGAGGATGTTCTAATTTCAAGGAGCGGTTCTTAAGAGGAGCGTTCACTCATACGAGTGTTAGTGGATGCGGCCGAAAACGATTTCGTCACGTTAGGTTCAGTCAATTTGGGAGCTGGGCATAATTTCCTAAAGGCTAATTAAGGTTTTAATTTTGTTTTATATAAGTATAATGGTATAAGTTTGCATTCTGCTTATTTATTTTATTATATATATATATAAATATATATATATATATATATATATATATATATATATATATATTGTTCATTTACAGTTCTTCATAATATATATATTTCATAAATGGCTATATATACAATATAAAATCAACCGTTAATTATTCAATCTTGTAATTAAAAGACCCCTTTTTCTCTGACAGGCCCATTCCCTTGGCTTTCAGCTGCTTTATATACGGACATTATATTCTATGGACCTTATTTTATGCTGACGGAGAACGCTTGGTTACAAGTTCGTGCAGTTCTACAATTTCCTTAGAATAAACACTGTATCTTATTACATCATGATCGCAGTATGTCCTTCATCTGTGGTTTGATAAAATCACATATCGCGTTTTATAGATATTTTTAGTGACAGACTGCACTGCAGCTGAAAGGAAGTAAGATACATGGATGACAATTATACGTACAACAAGGTCAGGTTGCATGAACCCTAAAATGCCATTTTAAAAAATAAAACTAAAATATATAACAACATGTGTTATTTTTTACATTAAATAACACATATGTCCGTTCTTTCTGTTCCACATGCACAACATTTACTGAATATTCTTCCCGTACATGTACGAGCACAAAGATTTCACTGTGCCGTTGGGGTTTCAACAAATCCGCACCAGACTGGTAGTGACACCTGGTGGCTGGATAACAATTTAATTTATGCAGATGTTGGGAAGATGTTGGTACCTCAGTAAGTTCAGCTCCGGGATCGCTCGCCCCAGGCCGTTCGTGGTGTGTATTTATGAATTACTTACGTAGGAAATCAATATGCTGTAAGTCAAAACAAGCCAGCATATGCCTTTTGGGACCAGTCCAAAAAAACTTAATTAATTGCACCTCAGGCCATAATTTGTGTCAAAACAGAAAAAAAAGTACCTCTGCAAAATTTTATTATTACATAGATGACTTTGTGTGCAAATAAAGGGACCATCTGCGGTCATTCAGACGGCTCACCGCAATCGTATTTGTCAGCAAAATGAAATACCCATCAGGCCTTGTGTACCCTGCGGTCAAATGGTGAAAATCTTGAATGAGTGTGCCGTATGAAATTCGGATAACGCTCCTTTAGATAGATAGTCCCAAATGTCTGGAACTCGCACCCACCCAATAAACGCAGAAAATTTAAAATTAACTGAAAAATATATCTCTTTTGGGAAGCTTTTGATTGTATATATATATATATATATATATATATATATATATATATATATATATATATATTTATTGTGTCACATTCAAATAGAGAGGAAGTCGTGGGAGACAGAGAGGAGAGGAAAGAGGCCGAGTATGTTAATGGGTAGGGGTAGAGGTTAGGGCGAGCTTTTAAGAGAGGTACAGAGTTTAGTTTACGTGAGGAATACGTTTTCTCTGTGTATGTTTATTATCATGTAAACGTTAATATTATTATAATATAAGTACTCTTTCTTTTTCTTCTTCTTCTTCTTCATATTATTATTATTATTATCAACATTATCATTATTATTATTATTATTATTATTATTATTATTATTATTATTATTATTATTATTATTACAACTATCATTTTGATTTTAATAAAATCATTATCCTCATGAAATATTTTTTTTCTTTTTTGCTTTAATTTTTCTGAGACTACAACCTCGACAGACTACCTAATGATGTCTGGTGTGTGTGTGTGTGTGTGTGTGTGTGTGTGTGTGTGTGTGTGTGTGTTGGGGCTATACCAATGTGGGGTATATTTTTTCTGCAATTTATGATTGAATAACAAAATTTTTATGGGCCGATCCAGGATTTAGGAAAAGGAGGGGTCCAACCCAGGAGGACTTATGACAAAACCTATAAAAAGGTCCCCGTGTCTGGAAAACTTGTCCAGGAACCCTTAAAATATTTTGGGGTGGTAGGAAAAAAGGGGGTGATTCTTGACCCCCTGGACCCCTTCGCTGGATCCGCTTGTAATTTTATGGTTTAAGATCTTGAAAAATCTTCATCAAATAGCGATTTGAGAAACCAATAAGAAACCGATACCCTCAGTTCCTGGATAGCCCTTAGGCGTTCTATTTTACAAGATTTTCTTTGTCTTTTGTTTGAATTAATTCTTTGTTTATTATTTGATTTTTTTTTCAAAATATTAAAAAAAGAAAAAGATGAAATATTATTTTTGAGAGGCGTTCTTCTTTTGAAAAATATTTGACAAAGCCACGAATCAAGTCTCATGATTCATATATACCTGTCTCAATCAGTGTGTATTAGGTAAACTTTAAGTCTGGGCTGGCACAACACAACAGGAACAAATCTGGTGTGGGGGCTCTGGCCAATTTACAACATAAAAGGACGATGGGTCAGGCGCTGCCACCTGGTTGCAAATAACATAACTAATCAATGGTTTACTGACAGGTGCTGCCACCTGGCTGCAAATAATATAACTAATCCATGGTTCTCTTCCAGTCACACTGCGCAGACTCGGACTCTCAAGAGTACGACACTGCTGTCTGGGGATTGTTGGAGTCAAAACCTGACTCCAATAATGCACCGCGCGGCATCAACATGTACACTGACAGGGGAAATACACAGGTGGTGAACAGGAGCCAATGTAGTTCGTTAAAATGCGTTGGATTTTGTGTAAAGTAGTAATATAATATGTAAAACGAATTTACTTTGCGACTATTTTGCCTTATTTATTCTGTAATACCGTGGATGGCGTCTTATCGGCACTGCTGGACAGTACATTCCTCTATGGTACACTTTCCGTGTCTATGGCTACGTTTTGTGTTCATAAGACAACAGTGCACGTCACAAAGACTACACAGTGATCGGTCGCGCGTCACCTTCAAATATTTGACTGGCTTTTTTATTATCAGTTCTCAGACAAGGAATAATTCGTAAACGCTGTAATCTGTTTTGTCATATTTTAGATTGTCTCATACAAAATCAAAACAAGGTAAGGCATTACTTTTTCGCAGGTAGTCGGCGGAATAGCTCCTGCAACCTTTGGACAACTGCTTCACACGTATGAAAAATTATCCCAGAAAAAAAACATGTTGACACGGTACTGTGACGTACTATAGGCCTAGGTGAACGTACTATACGTGGCTGAATTTCAGCAAGTTAAGGGAACCCACAATTTTAGCTCAGCCGACGTCTGACTATAAGCTGATAAGTAACCCGGTATATGTGCTATAGTTATGGTTAATCGTCCGTCAGTCCGATAATTTCCTGTTAAATAATTTAAAGGAATTTGGTACCAGGGTACACTTGTCAAGTAGTTCGGTCCTTCCCACAGTGCCCAAACAGAAGAGTAAAAACGACCTCTGGCGGAAGGGTGCTCTTCCAGTCTGACAGGCGCTGCCACCTGTCTGCAAATAATATAACTAATCCATGGTTCACTGACAGGCGCTGCCACCTGGCTGCAAGTAATATAACTAATCCGTGGTCCTCTGACAGGCGCTGCCACCTGGCCGCAAATTATATAACTAATCCATGCTTCTCTGTCTGGACACGTGGCTGTATTTATTTTCCCTATATAACATCTATAAAACACCTGAGGTTTGGGCCTCTTTAAAATAATTTTCAAAATAAATTCTGATATTAAACTTTTTTTTACCTGAGAATTTGTTGTTTCTCCAGTCAAACAAGACCAAGAAAAAGGGGGCTTGTGTATCTCATTTTTTAACCATCCTGGCCCGAATGCAGTGAAGCTCAAAATACCCCACCAAGCAGTCCCAAACAAGCATTTGGACAACATCTCTTTGATTGGCCATAGATTTTTAAAAAATTGACCAATACTGTCAATTTTATTGGAAATTATGCTTAACATACTTAAAAATCAAACAATGGGGTGTTTTTGATGCTCCAGCACATGATGGCTAGAGCCAACCAGAGAAAGCCAGACCATTTACTACTCTCCTTCAGGTTCAGGGCTTGGTGACCCCAGGTCATGTAAACAAATAGGACCACGTGACCTGTCTGCCACGCTGACAGGTGGCAAACATAATATACGCACGGCTTAGCAGGTCTACTACAAAGACTATACTTTAATGCATTAGTGTCTTTTTATCAATGTTGAGCTATATACAGACATTTACTAAATATTTAAATTGTTTTGTTTTCAAACCAGCCACATATTAACTTGTGAACATATGAACAGATTTTCGACTATTTTTAACTTTTTATTAAATGCTGCTGTAATTGTACAGAAAAAAAATGCATAATATAAATCACGAAATTGCAAAAAAAAAGTCGCTAATTTATTTTTCCCATTCTCTCGTTTAAATATCACCGGTTATTCATTCTTTAATCCTACTTTTTTTTCTGGATCATGCTGCTGAAATATAAAATCACCTATATGTGTAGATTCTGGTAAGTGGACCTTTAAGATCATGTAAAGTCATCGCTACTGAGAGCAGATTTTTTGCAATCATTCGTTTCCAGTGTTTTGGTCTCCTGTGTATATTGCAGCATATTTACTGTCTAATAAATATAGGATCGTCTACATGTATTTCATACATGGTCTGTAGCCATCATCAGACTGATCAGTCTGATTCAGGATTTAGGGGGGGGGGGGAGGGCGGGGGGTCCAACCAAGGAGGACTAATGACAAAACCTGAATAAAGAGTCACTAGGTCCGAAAAAGGGGGGGATCAAGGCCGCTAAAATTGATTTGAAGCCCTTACAAAAAGGTTGCGGCCGCTGAAAAAAAGGGGGGGGGCGAAACCCCCCGGTCCCCCCCCCCGGATCCGCTCCTGATATTTATATACTAGTATTTCCTTGTATCCTGTCATTTCTCTCCACAATTCTTGGTTCAAATACACGCTCGTATCATATGTTTTGGGGGAGGTAACCGCCTCCACTTTTTTATGCCAGCTTAACTAAGTATTATAATGGATGTTGATATTATTGATATATCGCGATATGGGGATTCGCATATTGAGTATCAGAATATCGTTACATGTCGACAGATTCTTCTCAGGACGATTATTTGGAAATAACCCAGTAGGCTTAATAGACCAAATGATCAGAGGTCCTTGCCTTCAGGAAATAAGAATTTCTGCTTGATGACCTATTGACACCAAAGAAATAAGAAAAAAATCAAGAAAAATAGAAATAAGTTTCCTAAACGTTCAAATTTTAACATTCTCTCTTTAGATCGTGCATGTGTGCCTGCAGGAATTCAGATCAGGTGTCTATATACAGCATTATTACATATTGATGAAGAAACAGCAGCCTTGCGATGTGTTACACTACTGTGACTGTGCACAGTGACACCATGCATGCATCTCGAAACCACAGTCAATAATGCTATTATTGTGAAGTTACTTGCACGTGTAAGGCTTAAGGAAGACCTATTTTCAAAAAAATTAATGTTTCTGTGAGTTCTCTCTACAATTTTTTAAATATGTTCTGTACCGAGTGATTTTCCATATTGCTGTGCGAAATAAATGGTATAGTTTTGAGTGAGACACGGAAATATGGGATCAAAAACATATATACGCGGGTTCATATCTTTATTCTTTATTCTTTATTATTATTCTGCACATGCTTTAAATAAAGAGATACAATCACATCATCTCTCTCACTCTCCCTCTCTCTCTCTCTCAGTTCTTCACACGACCTTGGAGAATTCTGAAATCCGAAATATATTTCCTTTAAATATGGACTTATTTTTTTATGAAACGTACACGGAATCAGAAATGAAATTATTGATGTATATATCTTATTTTAAATGACCTGTAATTCATGGTCAATATAGAACGGAATGTAAATTCAAATTTCTTCCTTTATACACATGTTTTATCTGTTTCCATGTTGCTTAGATATTTAAATAATGCTTTTTATAAACATGTTTATATGACTGTTTTTTTTTTTCTTCTTATAAACAAATTACTTGCAAGCATTATTTAATCATTGACTTATAGCGCCCAGAAAAGGGTTGAGGAATCTTTATAAAATTTACTGATTATTTTTTCCCGCCAGTATTTGTACCAAAAGAGTTTCAAAAGCGGAGAAAACAAGACCTTGCAATTGATTAGGGTGAAATCAACAATGCTGTGACTGACAGCTAGGAGAGAGAAATTAACATAAATTCCACCTGGGTGAACTGTAATGACACTGAAATGTACAAATTAATAACGCAGAGATTTGTGAATTTCTGGACCCTGGACACGTTGACCTTGCACCTGTTTGCACTTAGAAAAGACAATTTCATGTATTTTAAAACTTTTGTTCAGGGTTAGAGATGAAGCCTCTTTTGATTTAATCAAAGCTATAATTAATATACATATCCATTTGTTTTAGTATATATGAAGTAAATACAAGCACACATCCTTTCTTAATTCTTTGAAAACTATGTATGTTTGCGATTACAGAGTGTATTTGTCTTCAAACGGTGTCCTGACCATGACTATATTAGTGATTTTATCAGGAGAAAATATATCAGGTGTCCACCCCCCACCCCCCCCCCCCCCCCAAAAAAAAAAAATAACCACGTTTCGACCGGTAATATCTTCCAATTCCATTGAAATTTCTGATGGCGTACAATGTACACTCTATATAGTCTCAATAAAATGCCAATAAGTCGTCCTATTTTCATGCAAATCCCCATAAAGTATTTATAATTTCAAACCTTATAAAATTATTTCATAAATTTGTTTTCATATCTCAACACTGACGTTTGATTTTTTTTTACACTTAAATAAAAACTAAATTATTGTACAAAACGAAGTATTCCTCACATCTCGTATAGCAGGTAGCTAATTTTCAGTAGGCCCATGTAAAGTACATGAAAATAAATAAATCATATGTACATACTGGATTTTAATTGTCATACTATCAAACCAAAGGTTACCTATGTACTTCCTATGCATGATGTTAGCCGGTCAGGTGTTAAGGTAACATTCAAATCAAAATCCCCTTTGATACCAATCAACCCAAACGTTATTTACAAAGTAAATTAAACCCAAGAAGCACATATATCATTTTCAACTTGGAGTAGCTGCTTTTTGTGATTTTATATATTTTTTTATGAATTGATATCATTTATATCATATGAAATTGTAACATTAATTTTTTTTTTCATTTTAAAATGACACAGGATTTTATGCAAACACTAAGAGCAAACAAATTTTTCATGGGCTAATATCAAACTTCTTGACAATATCTCAAAACAGCTTTTTCTCCTCTACCAGGTTATCTTTTACCATAAAAAAATAAACTTAAATTTTTAATTGTATCAAAATTAAAAATTCAATATCAAGTTTAAAAAAAACAGACATAGATAAAAAAGTCATATTTTTAATGCATATTTTTGCGAACCTGTGAACTCACGCGATGGTGTCGCGTCGTCCGTATACGTTAACCCGTAGATCTCGAAAATATTTTGCAAAAAAAAAGGCATATAAAAAATATCGAATTTGGCTTATTTTTGGCTATCTGCATTGACTAAGAGTTTACAGGGAAAAGGCTTAAAAATACTTCTTCTCCGAAACTGTCCATCCAAATAGGTCAATATTTCACAGAAACAATTCCTGAAACAATCCCTCTCAAGTTTGTTCGAGTGATTTAGTTCGTTGTTAATTTTTTTGACCGAAATTTTTTTTTGTTCAAGAAGCTGATCTTAGTCATTTGGCCAAATAATCATAATGAAATTACAATCTCAGAAGTGGCAGGAGCTATCATCACCAAATTAATGCAAATGTTGGTCACATGAGTCATATTTGAAACTGTGGTATCGGTGGCGCCGCCTGCATTGACCTTTTTGTACAGGGGTCATCAGTCACCAGTACATGAACCCGTAATTTCCCAGTAACAGCAGAAGAAAGCACCCCTAACTTTTATGCAAAAATTAGTCATGTGTCAAATTAGGTGTGATTCAGCTTTCTGTGGCGCCACCTGTATCAACGTAGAATTTACGGGGGGGGGGGGGGGGGGGGGGTGGGGGTTGATGAATTTTGGCCGAGTTACATTTTTGACATAATAATTATGACCATGAATTTTTTTAAATTCAACTGATTCTTTTCCATTATAGGCCTTTTACTGGGATTTAGGGCTTCAGCTTTGTTCCTGGGCTAATCTGATAAAGATAGTAGAGTTATGTTTTTTGAGTGTCCTAACGGGCAGGGGCCCCCTGGGAAAATAAAATTGGCTTCTTGATTGGCTTGGCATATTCGTCATCAAAATCCTTCAAAATTACGCCTACGGAGCGCCGTGTGTGTGAAGGTGTGTGTGTGTGTGTGTGTGTGTGTGTGTGTTGCGTCAGTATTTCTAAAAAGGTATTATCCGTGACATTAATTTAATAAATAAGCCTGGTTGTGGTTGGTAGACGATTATGATTAAGCCACCAAATATTATTAATATTACTTTTCACTAATAAATTAATTAAAAAAACTCAACATTTCTCAATTGCACGCCGTTTATGGTTGGCCCTATATCCTAGGTAAGCATAATAGCTTTTCAAAGTAGACCCTTTATCTGATATAACACTATTCTTTCTGACCAACCAAATACAATTGGGTTCTTACGCATGCAGGCTCTCCACTTGTTGGTATAAGAGCGCCATCTTGTGTCTATGTCAGAAATTATCAACGAGACCCACACGTGCGCTGATCTTATCTTGGTGAGACCGAAGATATTATGACCCAGAACGGTCTCACGAATTTATGTGTGTATGTGGTTTTTTTAACATTGTTTAAATTTGTTTCAAGGGATCCAAATAGGCCTAAATGGTTGGATTTTTAAAATGGGTATAATTTTAGCCTACGTAGGCCCATAAACTGGCAAATCATAGGCGTATCCAGGGGGAGTCTCATACCACTTTTTTTTGGCCTGGACCCCCCCCCCCTTTTTTTTACCTGTTGACCTAATTTTTAGGGGTTTTCATAAGTACTCAAGGCTTGGACCCACCCTTTCCCTAAATCCTGGATCCGCCCCTGCAAATATGGGCCTATTTTTAGGATATGAATCTAATTTTAAAAGTTAAATATATAGTTCCAGCCATTACTATATTATTATTAAGACATTCCATTTTCACCCCATTTGTTCCGTAGCCTACCCTAAATGTTTGAATTCGTTATTTTCGTAGGCCGATGTATTCTATTTACCCCCTGTTATATGGGAAGTATTTTAAAGTGATTTTTTTTAATACATTTAGGCCTGCATATATTTCACATTTAATAAAACTCCATATATAAAACGCAAATTTTGAAAATAATAAAAATGTGGTTATTTCCAAGAAATATCTATAGTTTATCATGGCGCACAGTGGTATTTTCACTATTTTTATCTGTTAGGGCTCACTCGAAAATACGTAATTTACGATGTTATCAACGTTTTCTGTTAAAACCAAAACCGTCCACTTAAAAAAAAATTGAAACCATACAGAGCCGGATTTCCCGAGACCGAAACCAGTTTCGAATTTTTTTGTTGGTCTTATAAATTGTAAAGGAAAATAATTCAAGCTTTTATTATATATGCATGATATTAACAGTTCCGAGAACTTGGGAATCAATTATTAGAATATATAATGCCAAAATATTTATAGTACAGCCACCTGATGGGATATTGTATACATGCAGCGGGTGGGGAGGGGTGGAAATGCG
Source organism: Sipunculus nudus (assembly GCA_026874595.1). Classification (NCBI taxonomy): domain Eukaryota; kingdom Metazoa; phylum Annelida; class Sipuncula; order Golfingiida; family Sipunculidae; genus Sipunculus; species Sipunculus nudus. Next base: position 49,103,392 of record CM049310.1, read on the forward strand.
ACATGTAAGTAATAGACTGGTCCAATGATACATATTGTTATATATTTATTATTATTTTTCTTTCTTTCTTTCTTTCTTTCTTTCTTTCTTTCTTTCTTTCTTTCTTTCTTTCTTTCTTTCTTTCTTTCTTTCTTTCTTTCTTTCTTTCTTTCTTTCTTTCTTTCTTTCTTTCTTTCTTTGTTTGTTTGCCAAAACGACAGCCAAGTCAGTGGTCTAGTCTAGCTTGCGACCAGCAATACCTTTCACGTGAACAGTTCATGTTCAATGTCAAGGTCCCGGGTCAGGGGTCAATCCTTTCACGTGAACAGATGCTGCTTTGGATTCAGGGTGAAGGCCAGCAGAGGATAACCAGTTTCCATACGCATTCGAGTGAGAGGGTGTTGCTTGTTCTGTTAAATTCGAGCTGTCAGAGTAAAATATTCATCGTGGAGGGCAAACTTGGAATGGCCCCTGTTACCCTGGAACAGATCAGCGAAGCTCTGTCCACAACACAGCAGGTATTAATATATGTTTTATGTTAATGTTTATAAACATAAGTTCCTTTGCCTTTGGCATTGACGTTGTTGACAATGAAAAAGCTCATTCCCAAACACGGTCTGCAGTGTTTACAACTACAGTAATTAGTTGAATACAAGCATGGCCTACGTGTCAGCATGGCATATGCCAATTTTATTCAGTAATTCCTATGTATTTCATAAACTTTAATCAGTAATTACATATAAGTAACAATGGTTTATTTAATACATATATGGTTTATAAACAGAAAAAAGCCCAGTTGTCTGTTCACAATGAGTCATGATCATATCATTAATGGCATGCCAAATGTTTATTTATAAACAACGGAATATTCATAGTGTGAAAGATGTTTAATGAAAAGGTATGTCTACTGTACTAGTGTATGCAATTAATACATTAGAATACATAATATTTTTTTATGTTGTGTTACATTGAAATATAAATTAATTAATAATGATTATTATGTGTAAACATTATAATTTATATTTAGTACCGGTATTACATTGTATTAGAGAGCCTTAGAATCATGTAATAGATATAATATTAAATTGTTTTTATTCATATTAGTGATATTATTTATAATCATATGATTTTAAGAGCCTGTGTTTATCATTACGAACTGTATTTGCAGGCAGTTGTGAACACCTTGAAATCATAAAATAGATAACACCAATTTAATGATAATAATTTTTTATTTATATGAGGAATATTATTTATGATAAAAGATTTTTAAGAGCCTGTGTTTATCTTTATGTACATACAATTTGCAGGCTGTTATTAACACTGAAGAATGTCTGAACCGCGCCTTTATGGTGTCAACTAGTACCTTCTTCTTAGGTGAGTTAAAATCGGTAATAATCACTTATATCACATGATACATCTGTATACCATTATTTGCACTTAAAACTGAATGAGATGTGATTATTTGGTGAATTTAGACACAGTGACACTTAATTTAATTAATGATATATCAAGTTTCATATTCATATGAACCAGTAGACCGAGCTTCCGTGCTCTCTCTCTACACTTCGTTTCCCTCTGCTGTGAGAGAGCCCTAGTAAAATGTGTTTGAAAACTAGAGACATTCCAGTGGATAATACATCAATAATATCCTGGCCAAAAAAGTGTCAGATATCAGAATACACGCTAACTATATCATATGATAACATAACATACCACTTTAACACCAATGTTATATCCCAATGAATCAGAGAGGTCTCAATCTCCAGCAGTAAAATGAAACGTCTGGTGGGGATTTTCCTTGGTTTCCCCCACATAAAATGTCATACCCATCATCAACCTCTAGTGCAGCTTCAAGATCTGTTGTGTTTATTCTTGACTAGGATTATAGTCACGCCAGTTGGCACCAGTCAGGGGGTAGCAGGGACGGGATTCGGCCAGCCGGCAGAAAACTAGCATTTGCTACCCTCTGACCGGCACAAAAGATCTTAAAGGTCATCAAAAAAACAGCTGCCAGCAATGAAACTGTGGTTATATATTACCCCAAACTGCATTAAATTTGTACCTTATAAGTATGTTAACATAAATAAATCAGTCGATAGCCAAAATAATCATTTAAAAAAATTACTTATAATGCATGGAACAATGCAAAGATAAAGTTACATATTCCGAAACAGTCCAATGTCTGTAAATTTAGCAGCCACTCATATATGTCTAGCTATAACCATGTCCTTGACATTTATGATGAATCTTCTGTATGGAGAATGATGCATCATACATGCCACCTGGTGAATTTCCCTACTTTAGGAACAACTGTAAGCCCCAGGGAAGCTAAACTTTTTAAAGTGAGTACAGTTCAGGTACAACAGCAGGAATTTCAGTGAAATTTCTATTTCATTCAAATACATTAACATTTTCTGCTCCTGAATGCAAAAGTTTCCAAGTTATACACACAATATCTGATTTTACACAATTTTTTGTCTGGTTCCAGATTTACGTTCTCTAACTTTCTTGAAGTTTTTAATGGTACACTGGAACTGGATACCTACCCTGCATTATTTGCAGTTAATGAACCAGTAATTTTAGGATTTAGAGTTATTGTCACTTAACTTTTCATTCTGGTCCTCAGAAAACATGATAATTGAATTCTCTTTAATTTGACACTTCACATTTATCATACATATATTCATAGGGTATGACATTAATATTAAACTAGGTGCCTGTTACAAGCACATATTTTAAAAAAAATGGTTGTACAGCAACCAAAATTGGTCTACTTAATGCCCATCTTGACAAGATGGTCAAACAAACCTTTACCCATTGGCCTGAATCTTAACTCATCTTCAGTGAGTTAAATATGAAGGCATATTTTCAATACCTCTTATTAAATATACCTTTAATCAAATCATCTGTATGTTTTAAGCAAATACTATTAATAAATATTATTAACAAACATCCATTTGAACCAGTTAATTGTCTGACATGCAACATAAAGTTATGATTCTATATGTACACAGAATGTGTAGATCTGGCATTAGGAATGTGTATCCAGCACAACAAATCACTATTTAGCGATTTTTGCCGGTTCCACATGGTATCCCAGAGTGACACAGAGAGAATATGCTTGTTGCTGTGCTGGTAATCGTAAAATCTCCTAACACAGATTCTGCATGCCACATTCCATACATATGGAGTCTTAGCTTTACATGTGGAAACAATTCAAGTGACAAATACGTTTTCAGAAAATTCATGAAAACCTTTGGCAACAGTCCCATTAAAAATTCCTTTTCCTTTCTTTTACAGGATTCTCAGCTGGCCTTTTCTTGCAGACCAAAATCAGGAAGTACCCAAAGAGACTTAATTTTTTCCTCATGCCAACTGGTAAGTACGTAAAAGTCATGTATTGTGTAACGCCTGTTTATTGATTCTGTCTGCATTAAGTAGACCATCTGTAGCTGTGTATAAAATTAGGATTTGGGATTAACCAGTAGACCCAGCATGGGAAGCATTGTAAATACTTGTATAGGCTCCTTCAAGTAGGTTTAATCATGCATTGATTATTCTATATTTTTAAGGAAGTTACTCAGCTATACCTTAAGCAAAGATTCCTTATGTACAAGCATGGCGGCTTGCATGTTTTCTGTATGTTGCCCCTGGATACCAAGAGGAACCAGCAAAAATTGCTACATGATACTAATTCCGCATTGCGTATCTTTTCAAAAGGAATCTCACCTTATTTATTTAGTCAATAGCAATTTTGTCCGCATCATGCATTCTGCATTCCATACATAAGGAATCTTCGGTTTATTTGTATAATATAAGTGACTTCTGGCTTTCTTATTGATGTAGGGCCTGCTATGAAAGGTTCTTATAATGCCCCTGTGATGGAGGTATGTGCTTGTTTAAGCTAAGATTCTTTATGTAAAGAATGCGGCATGTGGAAGACAGAATGCACGTGGAGCTGGCATGTACCATATGTACCAGCTGGCAGCATGCATGTTTTCCATGTGTTGCTCCTGGATTCCATGCAGAACTGGCAAAAATGTACATGTATTGACTCGTTTTGTGGGATATGCATTTTGTATAAGGAATCTCACCTTCTTTATTTAGTCAATAGTGATTTTATCTCCATGACGCATTCTGCACATAAGGAATCTTTCCCCAATGTGTAAGCTGTTAGTAAACATGGGTTATCAAAAGTTTGATTTATTTTCAATATATCTGCATTTCAGTGATGGGCTTGGCCATTTCTACATCTTTTTATAAAAGGTTGAGCAAAAAGTGTGAACAACAATGGAGACAAGGGAGCAACTATACTTATTCTACAGGTAGAGTTGATTTTTTCTGTCCCTAAAGGAACATCTTAAATATTCCAAGAGTGCACACATTGGCCAAAAAAAACCTATCCTTATTTTAAGTGCCTGCATTCCCACCAGTGACACCTGGCGGGAGGACTTTTAACCAGGTAGAAGCTCGGTGAGCAACATTTGTGTTTTATCAAAGAGAAAGAGTTTAAAAGATGAAATATTATTGTGCATATTTTTCTTTTTTACAGACACCACAGACAGAGATGGCATAGGAGCATCTGGATGAGTTCATGGTCAATGGGCTGTACATAGTGTACAAAAGTGTTAATAGTCGAAAGTTTTATACCGTCGCATATTTATTGCCATGCAACCAGATGAAGCAAGAGGGCCAAAGAAAAAAAGAAGAATTCTCAAGATTGGATGCTCTTCAAATTCCATGGGCCAGGACTGCGGCACTGCAATGAACTGAGGGATCATGGGATATCATCAACCACCTGGGTGCTTACGTTCGGTCATGTCATGGAAGTTTGACAGTATATAGTATCGGTGGTGTTATCACTCTCTTCAATGGGAGGCACTGGCTTATCTAATTCTCTGTTTCGTGGAGCCTTCTATGGTGTGAAGAGGCCTCCAGGTTGTGAAGGTCATCCTTATCATTTGTGTTAAATAAAGTCTCATGCAGAGTGACTTAAAAAGTGGTGAATGAGTACTGTACAGGTTGTAAAATTTTAATGATCTGTTCTTGCCTAAAGCATTAGCAAAAGGGAAGCCTTGGGTAATTTTGCTCTGGAATCATTTTCATTCTCACCAAAAGAAACTAATTTTGTTGTCATAGTAATCATGATGTCATAGGTATGACCTAATTTGAGTGATGTGTTACAAAAGGTGAATTATATGTAACAGCTGTGTCTAATGGGAACTGAACCATTTAATTTGAGCTTAATCTTGTCAAGTTGTGAGAGACCAATCTGTCCAGCAGGAATATCTTATTTGAAGTGAAGCAAGCTTGTTGACCAAAGAAGCTATAGATGACATCTGTAGAGGTTTTGTTTTTGTTCTTTTATCCATTGTTCTTCACAGTCCTTTATAACCATGACCTGTATGCCCTTGATTTATTGCCTTAACCTGCCAGGGCTGAAATAACACTTCAGAATCTTGATGAAAATGGGACAAGGGTCCAAATTGTGATAACACTGGCCCTGTCTTGCACCCATAATCCACATATTGAGTGACAGCAGTTATAAGATCTGATGAACGTTATTGGCTTTATTGTACCAGGTAAACAAAGTGTTTCTTTCATTAGGGCTCCTAACTGCTTGTGATCAGGGGAATTTTAATGTGATGTCTGTTGGCAGTTTCAGTTTTTGTACAGGTTATCAATGGACAATAGAACAGTGCATTATTATCATCCATAACAACACTTGTAATATTGCACCAAATGTAGTTGTAAAAGAGGAGAGGTTAACATTATATTTTTAAACAGTTTCAATTTTTTTCAATTTTTTCCAGTTGTGATAAAGCCACAGATAAACCATTTTTTGAACCAGTTCCAAGAGAGCTTGTAACTTTGAAAGTAAAACTTATCTAGATGTTCCTCAATGATGTGGACCTTCTGCTGGTAACCTAACTTTGTGTCAGGTCCTTCCACTTTACCATGCAAGCTTGTCTTATTATTTACATGCTGACTGGTCCAGTATTGGATACTCTTCAATATTTGGGCACAGTATGGGTTTTCGTTTGGTTTTTAATTTTGCTAAACAGAAAAAATGACCAAGCAGTGTCATGTTCTAATAAGAAAACAGGGTAAATGTATACGAGTTATGAATCCTCATTTAAGGTAAATTACGTAAGGTAAGCTCATAAATTCATCTCATCTACACATTAATAAACCAACTTGAACACCAGCCTTTTATATTTATCATTAATATTCGCCTCCTTCATAACTATAAATTTTTATAAGAATTGTAGACAGCCAGAACTAACTGTTGCTCTTTTATCTGAAATTATTACCAGATGGGTCTAATATGGCAGAGTCCAAATTTCTGTCATCAGTACATGTGGCCGCATATTTTGGAGAATAAAGATTAAGGTGTGGTCTGGAACGATGCATTATTGCTATGTGCTGTGCATTTCAGGAAGTAGAATGAGGTCCGGTGAAATAAATGCATGGGTTAAGTCACACGTATAATGATAGTATCTATCAGTCATTGGTGTATAGATTCTTGGTGGTTTCTTTTATTATTTCTGGAAGTTGGATTCAGTCCAATGTATGCATATTTCAGGAACTGCATGTGACAGTCATCCCATTGGGATAAAAACATGTATATGATATCCATATACCAACTATATGTAGTGAATATTGACTGATATAAATCAGCTGCACGTGGCTTTATCTTTCAAGAAGTTTTGAGAATGAGAGACCGAGAGAATGAGTGAATGAAAATAGTATCAAAATGCTTTGTGTGATAAAAGGGTTTACCAGTACCAGGTACGTTTTATTTGTATATTATGTATATTTTGTTATATCGTCTCATATAAATAAACCGCTAAAAAAATATGCCGTTTTGTTTTTCGTCTGAATATAAAAAACTTGTGTGTAATGGCGTGTGTACTCTAGCCATTGTATTCATGTATGTTACTCATGTAATAACCCAAGGCATTGCGTAAAAAATATACCCTGCTTTTAAGGTATTGGTCTTGTCTTATCAATTATATAGGCACCCCTATACCTTCCCGATACCTTGCTGTATATAACTGACTCGTGACTTGATAACTGGAGAGTGACGTCACGGTAGTTCCAATTGGAAACGGTACAATTCATGACGAAGATGGTTACTAAAACAAACTATTGATAGTGGGCCGATGTTTTACATGAAAAGTCATTTATTTTGTTTCTACGAGCTACATGCACATACAGTGTCTTCTATACAGGATATAAACACCACTACAAAAACTAGGCCATACAATAACAGGTCGGGTCTGTGCATGGCCGCTGTTTGTCCTGAATCTGTAACCACTGTTTGTTATCCGGAGCGAACACATGTTTGCACTCCTCTTCTAGTATAGTACAACTGGGGGAAAGATCAGGTTTTATTGAACACCTAGCTGACACCTCCCCCAATATTTTACATGAGTCCTCAAGAAAAGCTAAATGAAAAAGAAAATTAAAAAACAGTATTATATCCGATTTATATTGTATATAGTATGTATAACATAAAAAACGATCAGGAACATGTTGTCTAAGGTGAACTCTACACATTAATTTCAAGCAGGCATGTCTGTGTGTTTGCAAGGTCAGGAAAGGTTGTGGCGATAAAACCAACATTGCCTGTTTAGGCCTACCTTTCACTCTCACATAAATATATATACTTGTTCACAAACGATTAATATAACATGAACATGCATTCCCAAGGTAAGACGCTTTTATTCCGAACAGGTATGTTTGAATGCTTTCAAGTGTGTATCTTCTGCGAAAGATCGTGGCGATGCATGCTCCCTCCGACAATGGCGGCTGGGATAAAAAAAGAACTGTATGGAAGTTCTCAAATTAGGCCTATAACTTTCGAACTATGCTAAATCTCAAGTGAATACTAAAGTACTTCCAGGTAGACCTGACCTGACGCGGGTTAAGATGTCAAATATAGGAGAACTCGACCAATTATAATTTAACAGGGCGGATTGGAAAATTTCACATTCTAATCTGTCAGAAATGTTTCGGTATTTCTTTTTCTGCTTAACGGTAGCGTGTACACAGTTTCACCTTATATATAGGCTTATGGACCAAACCGTCAGCTACATGTATTCAGAGGGTTTAAAGACGAACTTCACGCCTGCGGCACCAGCTATTGTAGTTATATTATTAATCTTCGTCGGTGGTGCCACTCAACCGTTGCAAACGCAACTCCTCTGACGCAACGCCTAGAGGCCCTTTTTTCTGTCCTGAAGTGTCGGAAAGTGTCCAGATGTGTCCTTAGGGGTCATATCCCAGATTTCCCTTAAACTATCAGCAATTTTACTTTATTTCACGAAAAGCCTACCGGGGCACCATAAATCAGAAACTATCATTATCTCCTCAACTAATGGAAATGATCTGTAAAATAATGTTTATAATTACAAATAAAATCCATATATCTCATCAATGAAATATATGTACTTTGTCACACCCTATGTATATAAGAAGCGGGGTCAGTACAGGCATGTTTATTCCAGCGTGTTCTGCCAACTGACTAATCTGTCTATAAAGTGATTTAGATATATGTAACAATCACAGAATAAATGTACGACTGATTCTGTTGTTTTTTGGGGTTTTTTTTGTTACAAAATGAACACATGTTGGTATAAGTTATGTTCCATCTGTACAGTTTTTCATTCACATACAATATATTGTGAATTATTCTAAACTGAAATTGCCTCAGAAACATGTCCAGAGTGGTACTGTGTATATGGTCAATTGCATCTTTCGAGAAAAATACTAGAGGTCAGCTTTCTTCTAGTTAAATTGTAGTAGCGGGCTCACTTGTATAGTCATTTATAACTATATGATAACCCTACGGTATAATTAACTTTTCTTAAGTCTAGGACTTGATTTTTCATTCAAGATAACAAATGTCTGTAACGTAATTATCACCCATGTTCCCTGATTTTAGAATTAATTTCCACTCCTTTGGTATTGCATGCTGTATACGGAATACCAGAACATAAGGCCTTTTTTTCAGGGTGAAATATTTCCGAAATTTGCTTAGCATCTCCATTCGGTTCGTATAAATCATGAATACATTTTTTTCCAATGTCATCAAAAAGTCTATAGTATACTGATTTACCTGCTATTTTGATTTATATGTTATTCCAAATGGATTTTTGTTAGTACGTTGTGGATTTGCAGGACAAAATGAAGTAAATATATCTTTTATTTTAAAAACAGTATGTATAAAATTAGATATTTTTCTTTTCATATTACAAAAAATCAAAATTAGAATTCAATATTTCTACACCACCGAAATATTTCAGATAGATATTAGGTATGACTATGAATTTTGCACTTGATAACTTTTTCATTCGGATCATCCACATAATTCTTTGACTTTTCAATGTGGCATTGATATCTGGCATATTAATACCGCCATTTTCTTTTTCACTTACAAGTACCCTATATTTAATCTTTGGTTTTCGTCCAAACCATATAAAATCTACCATTATACGTTTAACTTTTTTTTATAAATTCTGGAGTTGGATTCATAATATTCATAACATATTTTAATTTGGATTTTCGAAAGATTTTTATCACTGTATTTCTTCCAAAGACTGTAAAAGAACACGATTCCACATATTAAGAGCGATTTTTATCTTTTCATAGACTTTTTCGAGAATGAGGTTGTGACAGAGAGTTTCGTTATATGTAAATCATATTCCTTGGATCTTCATCGCATCCTTTTGTAAATATACTCATGTCTCTTGACGAAAATGCTGCAGGAATGGACCAGCCATGCCGCCTCACATGCATTCCTTATAATTTAATTCTACTGATGAAACTTGAGCAAATTCATCTTATATTTGTTTTACTTCAATCATTGAGTCAGCATCTCTTAAAATGAATGTAGTGTCCTCTGCAAATAGACATTGTTTTATTTGCGTATATTATCTATCAAGATTCCTTTCACATTATTTGTTTGTCGCTCCTTTATTGCCATAACTAATACAAATAGATATGGTGCAATGGGGTCGCCTTGCCTTGTGCCTTTTCCATTTTAAAATAACCATATTAGTAAAACCATAATTCATTACACAGCTCTCTTATCTATTATGCATTAACTTTATCCATCTAATGAAATCATTTCGTAACCCGAATTTCTCAAGTACAGTAAATAGAAATACATGATCGATCGAGTCAAAAGCAGAGACAAAATCAACCGCAAACATAATAGCATTATAATCTTTTAAATAACAAAAATTTAATATATCATTTATTTGACGAGTTGTATCTGATATTCTTCTGTCTTTTATAAAGGCAGTTTGATCATGATCTATTATTCTTGGTAGGTTGTTTTGTTTTCGTTGTAATAATGTTTTGCTTTATATCTTTGCATCTACATTGACCAAGCTGATAGGCCTCTGAGAAGTTAACTGTGCATGTTATCCTTTCCTGGCTTCTTAATCAGCGTAATTACCGCTTTTTTTTGACTTAGTGTTTTTTTACTTAGTTTTACTTAGCTTCTGTCAAAAGAATGTTCAAGGTCGTCACCAATCAAGTCGAAAATAGTAACATAAAATTCTTTTGGTAGTCCGTCGTTACCAGGAGTCTTATTGTCCTTAATTTCCTTTAAGCTATTTAAAATTTCTTCCTTGCTTATCAATCCCTCACAAGCATATTTTTCTTGTTCTGACAATAGCGGTAAATTTAATCGTGAAATGAAATTTACATTATCGCTCTTTTTGTACATTTGTATTTACATTTGCAAATTCACGTTTAAAAAGGATTCAATTTCGTCCATAATTTTATCCTGATTGACAACTTCCTTATCATTTATAATCAATTTCCTCAAAGCTGATTTTTTCTTATTCTTTACAATAGTGTTAAAAAATTATTAAGAACTTCCATCGCCTTTTTAAAAATCGACACTGTATCTGACAATTAATCCCTCAGTGTGTTTCTCATAATATTCTTCAATTTCTTGTCGAATGATAGTATAATTATTTATAGTATTTTTCTGCGTCCGTCTAATAATTTATTTTCTGAAATATATATTCTCCATTTTACTCTTTGGCTTCATCTTTGAGAAGGTAATAGAAAATTGTCTTATTTTGAATTTTAAATAATCCAACCAAGTATTTTCATCGAAATTGCAACTCTGTAGTAATTTAATGTGATCTCTAAAACCTGTTACATAATCTGTGTTTTTCAGTAAGGATAAGTTTAACTTCCAATTTTATGGGTCATGTAATATTTTTTTAGTATGAAAGAAGTCGCTAATAACGGCGAGGTGATCAGTAAATATTGCAGGCATAATTTTTGCATTGGTCACATTTGCATTTTAATTGGAAGAAACAAATATGTAATCCAGCCTTCGTTGTCTGAGAGGACTTGTTTACCTTCATGTATATCTATACGGGCGTCAGGGTATTTTACTTTAAATAAGTCAATTAAATCTGCGTATTAGTTAAGCAACACGTTGGATCGACCTCGTCTTAGGAGTTTACTTTTCTCCGTCTGCGTCGAGATATGAAAGACAAATATTAAAATCACCGCCCCAGTTTTTCCGGATCTATTTGTAAGTTTGTTAGTATTTCCAAGATATTATCATTTAAAAATCACTTGTTGTGTTTCGGTAGAAGGAGCAGAAGTATTTATGAGCAACACCTTTATCCCTTGAATTAAGGTTTGTACAATAATAAAGTGTCCATCTTTATCTATATATTTTAACATTTCCTGAAATTTTAAATGACGACCTACAAGTAACAGCACCTCTCTTGCTTGATTTGTACCATGAGAAAAATACGTAGATCCAGGCCTCTCTTGTAACCATTCTGATTCCACAGTATCTGTACATTGGGCCTCCCGCAGAAATATTACACTTTTTTTCTGCTCTGTTGTTCAACAACCAATTATAGATATCCAGTCTTTTCTTTTGTTGTTCTAATTCCTGTTATTACCGAAGTCCGTCATTTAGAAAACTCTTTAGGTTGTACATTGTCAGTGTCTGTAAATCGCTCGATAAAAACTGTATGAATTTCCATATAATACATATGTTAATGATTAATATACAAACTAGGTGCATATTCATGCCCAGTGTACATACTTCCCAAGGAACAAGTGACTGAAGTACTTCTGTCAGATAGTAATCTATTACTGATAGAGCACAAGATACATAAATAAGCTGGTGACATAATTCCATAATATACATAAATGTGAGTGTACGAGCGTGTGGAGCCTTTGGAACAAGCTGCTCTGTGGTGGTTTCAAACAGTATTTAAGAGGAACTACAGTCAACAGAGAAATTCATGTTAGTGAGACAATATGGTATCAAACTCCTAATGCCACAGGTTATAAATAAGAATATTGAAACAACCTCGTGTTAATTGAATTTGTAATCAAATCCACATCTAATCCAAGTTAACGTACCCATGTAAGGTCAGTGGATGCCCTTGAGTTTGTTATAAAATCCCAGTTAGCAGCCATTTCCTCACGATACAGCTGAATAGCCTCTGTTTCATATTTTTCAGCCATTCTCTCTGTTCTGCTTTAAGACAGTCATTTTCCGTCCCGTCTGAGCTGTCAATCAGACACTCCCTGCTCTATATATAAATAGGCTTCTCAGTACTACAGTCTTAAGTTATCTGAATTATTGTACAGGAGCTTCTCTGTCTGAAGACTGCTTACGTGTACGAATCATTTCCTTTTATACTAGCGGGAAAGGAATATTACACGAGCATGCCAATAATAATTCACTCTGCATATGTCTGCATGTTTAGCTAAATCACGCCCTTATATAAACACATGTATAGATTCAACATTATTCGAGCGTATGTACCTATTCATTATGATGACTTGTTTCTTACCAAAACTTAAAAGACCTTGTTTTTTAGTTTAAATTTTCTCTCGGAAAGTCATCTTTGTGGCGTTAATAGTCCAAAAAGCTTAACGAGTGTTTTATTATTTTTACTCTTTCTGACAGTGACCTTAGCAATAATCGAAGCTGCTTCTGGTTTTATTATTAATGCGACTATAGTTCATTTGTCAGTCGGGGTACACTGAATTTCAAACTGTACGCGGTTCATATGCATGATGTACGAGTCCCCCTTTTTTTTTTGGTTGATCTTATTTCCACATTTACCAATTTGTGCATATGAGGACGACCATTTACAAAAAGCTATACTTTCCCCATTATCTCAAGAACTTTGAACAAACATTGCATAGATGAAGGTTTTCATGGCTAAAATTGTTATACTTCATTATGAATAATGATTGGTGCACATTTTTATTTTCAACGTGCAAATATGGTTTGCAATTGGTAAAATGGTTAAAACCAAACGATTGTATTACTATTAATTAGCCAAACATGGAACATGCAGGATGAACATGCGGGGAGGGTAAATCTTTCTCTCTCTTTTTCACAAATTTCGTTTCAACACTGGCATTTATATCAGGCAAATGACAAATATTTACAGATACAGACTTTCCTAGAGGATACATTGCAGCCCTCGATCGAGTTTGGTGTATACATGTCATATGTATCCATTTTATTCCAAGGAGAAGAAAATGAAAATGACCACAACCAGGGGATGAAGATGGCAGAACACAGATGTGTCGTATACGCGCTTGACAGGGGCGGGGGGTCTCAACGCCATACCTGGTCCACATGTAAAGTGTAAGTGTAGCAGAGAAGGTATACGTATATAGCTCTCACATTTTTATAGAATCTTTATAGGCCCAATCCTTTGTAGACACGTATATATCTGTATATATATATATATATATATGATTACAGAATATTAGTATATATAGTACATCTGATTCAAGCACATTATCAATACGTGTCTGTCTAATAATGAGGTTGTAGGTCATAATAATATTAAATTAATATATATATATATATATATATATATATATATATATATATATATATCCTACATGGCTAATCAGTAATTAATTTTCATCAGTCATATGCAGTATTCGTTTTGTATTTGAACGAATTCAGAGGGTAACTCACTGTAACAGTATATGAAGGTGTAGTTGTGCGACTCGAGCATGCATGAATATTACTTATTAGCCGACATTATACCAGAAGTATACAGTGGACCAGCACAATGACGTCACATGGACTTCGTTCATTTGTGAAACCAAATGCCTCATCCGCGCATTGTCAGACAGGTCAGTGACTCAATAACTCGGTGGAGAGGGAGGTCACTAAGGTCGGATTACAGAGTCGCATCAGATCCGGCCTGCCAAGATCTTCTTTCGTCAGACCTTTATGCGTTATGTTTTTATGGCTTTGAATATCCTTACATATACATATATATGTAAGCATATACATAAGTAAGAAGAGATTTCAGTGAAAACAAAATCATTATAGTTTACCTATGATTTTTTTTATGATCACGGAATGAAAAGAGTAATTAAGAATGTTGACGGTCATATAGAAAACACACGGACTCATAATTCCAGGTAACGCATGGATTATCTACGAGTAAGTCCAACCGTTGTAGATTCACTGTTACAAAATTATTCTCGAACAATGACGTTAAAAGCTCAAGTAAAATTTACAGCCGCTTTTTAAATTAAGCAATAAAAAAAGAGCTTGAAATAAACTTTATTCACAAATAATATGAACGTATTAATAGATGCAAGAAAATGGTCTTTTATAGATGTTTTTTGTCCCGCGCCATGACCTCGGACATCTTGCCACAACAGGACTGCCAGAGCCCAACGTTAACCCCCTTCTTGGGCGGACACTGTATATAGGCCTATGCATGGGTGTAGAAAAGATACAGGGAAACATATGCGCTGCAGGTTAGGGGCATTTTAAATGTAACATAACAATATTGTATCTGGGAAGTTTAGCTTTTTAACCAACGGTAGCATGTTGGCCGGAAGTTACATAAATATGTTTCCCAGTGTATTTTTTCAATATGCCTATTCCCAAACCTTTGGTATTCACCAGTTAAAATAGGCCCATTCCTTTTAATGCAAATCTACACAACATGCCGAGTTGACCTACAGTGGCGGATTAAGAGGGGACGCATGCAGGGAACGCGTGTTCCTCTTTTTCGACAAAAAACATGGGAAATAGAGAGTTATGTATGCTTATACCGAAAGTCAATTGTTTGATATTGCGTTTTCCTCCCGATATTTGTGCATGCGAGTTTTTTTATAGTCTACCAACAACGGCGCACGGTTTTTTTTTTTTTGTTTTTTTTTTGCAGGGGTAATGTACACCTCGCCAGCTCGCCAAGAAAATAAAAAACTTGCTCCATTCTTGAAATGGTATATATTATAAACACAAATATAGCCCATTTATCATACTTTAAGATTTCTTTAACGAAATTTGTGCCACAGTTCAAATTAGCAACATAATCAAAGAACTGGTCATCATTTGCAAGAAAATGTTGATCCAAGAAAAAGGGACAGGCGATTCTTTTTTTAATGGCCTTAGTTTGTGAGTAATATTGCTTATGCTGTTTTTCAGTGGCAGTAATGGGGAGACAAACTCTGCAAGAACGAATTATAATTGTTTAGGGGTGTCACCAGACAAGTTGTTAAGGTAAAAGCTATCCAAGATATTCGGTCATACCGATTTTCATAACAATAATCCAAACGTTCTTGGGATATTTTGTTCTGTGATTTTCACTGAAAATGGACCAATTCTACTAAAACTGAAGATCCGTCGTGATTTTACAAGTTAAAATATCGCTCGCAATGATTGTCAGCGCTAATATTTTGAAGTCATGATATCTCGGACGTTTTGTCCCATGCCTCCCGCTTCCCTTGCAACCTATCGATCCCTTAATTAACAATGAACTTTCCATCTGAGAAAAGGCGAATATAAGCGATGATGGAGGAAACATTATTTTATAGGATCTGCCGGTTGGAAAGTGTACGAAATATTTCATGATGTGGATTTCTATGAGATTTCCTCCGAGGTGTGGGCTTTAATTAAGAGTCCATGGAAAAGTGTATTTTATTCTCGAGTTGATCAGACCACGTCTCTTGGCCACTCGTCGGTCTCATCTAGTGGCTGCCATCTGGTGGTGGCAAATTGTACTATTAGTGTTACAATGCCTTGACATACAAAGATGAGAGGGTTTTGTGATAGGAGTCTAGTTTGTCTCTAATGAAAGATGTTTGGAGAAAAACGATTTTAAGCGTGCTTATTATTGATAAATTGAAAGTCTCTATCCAGTAGTATTTGTATTCCTGCCTAATTGAATCACATTAAAAATGCAAGGCTAGTCACCTTACAATAGGGCGCTCAGAGGACATTACGAAAGAGAAAAAAAAGGGGGGGGGGGGGGAACAACACACTAAGCCAGGTGAACAAGTTTGTCGGGAATGCCTGTACACTCGGACTCTTGCGAGACGCAAATTCGAGCGCTTTTTTGCATTGTGTAAACTGTTTAGTTTTTTTCTATTTTTCATTTGTTACGTGCATTCGAATGGTTGATAGCTCTTCTATAATTCTGGTTTTAATACAATAAATCGATTGCATCTTAGTGAAATTTACTTATTTTAACAAAAAACGAGGAATTTTGAGGGGTGTTCGTCTGTAGCTTCAGACTTGCTTTTTGACAAAATAAAATTTTTTGTAGGTAATTTTTGTTAGGAACATTCTGTATGTTTCACTGGTAGATCTTTATATATTTATTGCTCAAGCAGGTCAGCTGGCCATGGTGTGACCATGATTGGGTCTAGTTTTTTAGGCCAAATCAATTCATTAAACTGCACCAAAATGTTAATTAGAGTGGAACAATATCGAATCATAAATTGATGAGGCTATTTTGAGGTTAATGATATCATGGATGACTAAATACCTACCTAAGAGTTTTCAATATTATTCTAAGAAAAAATGTGTAAACTTTCAAAATGATAAATGAAAATGCACTGAACAATTTTTCAACATGTTTAATAATCTTCAAGATATGGCATCACTGTAAGAAGTCAAATATATGTCGCACCTGTCCTATCTAGGATCACCACTTGTGATCATCAGTGCTTGAAACAAATCAAGCAAACATTTCATTTTTTTTAGACAGAAACTATATACAAAAACTATATAGCTTGATTACAGTGCTGATAAGAAAACACCAGTCCATATAGATTCCCTTTTGCTTTATCACACTCCGACCCATGAATGAGTTGCAATTGGGGAAATAATCAGAAATACATATGATCAGCATAAACAGAGGCATGGGCAGAGGACATATCTGGTACCACATACTTATCCCCTGATTGGACATCAAGATCCACATCACTTTGTGGGTCATCGTTTTCTGATGGGCTGCAAGCATCAGGAGCGACCTGTTCAATATTAGCTCCATCACTCTCACCAGAAGCACTGCCTGTATTCTCCATACACCGTGTATCACTGTTTATAACACTGTCAACTGGAGGCGCCAGTGGCACATCCCCCTCGGAGACTTCTAAGTTTACAGCTATATCCTGAGTGGATTCTTCATATTGAACTGACGTCTCATCTCCTACTTTGGATAAAAGTGTATCTGTGGTTTCTTCCGTTACAACAGGGTTCATAAGCTCTTGGTCAGTCACATCAGAATACGGATCAGTGCATGGACTGTCAGCATTTATAAAATCTTCCTCACAGGCAACACGAGTCATTGCTGGTTCCTCCAGAGGGGGAGTGCTGCACACTACGACATCAGTCTGTGCATTTGTCATGGGTTTTGTGGTGTCTTGAGTTGCTATACTTGCATTACTAGTTTGTGGAAGAGTATCTGCAGTATTAACATCCATTTTACATACAGCATCTACAAGTTTGGTTGACCCTGCGGTCTGAGTGTCAGACCCTTCTGTTTCTATGGAAAGCGTCTCCGAATGAGAATCAGAATCCTCTATTACGGACTGCATGGCATTCACTCCATCTCTACTGGTGTCTCTGTTGGAACCAGTATCTGCTGCACTGTCCTTATTGTCACTAACAGCATCAAGGTATAACTGACTGTTATCTTTGTCAATCTCTGTGCTTACACCTGCCGCACTGTTAAGAGCACTGAATGGTCTGCAGTCGTTGCTGGGGCTTTGTAACGTGTCTACAACACCTGGGGCTTGTTTCCCTCCCAGAATCTCATCCAATGCTTCTCCATCCCATAACTTATAATCTGCCTCGTTAAGTTCAATATCATCAAGGTCAGTGCAACCAACTGCTGCTAATGCCTCTGACAGTACTGCGTCTCCGACCTTCTCAGCGCTCAATGCCCCATCCCCAGCTTTTGATAACGAGCGTTCCAGTTCTTGTTCTAATGCATCTATGCTATCTATGCTCGGTACTTCAGACTGCACAAATGATAACAGATTGTCCACCTCACTATTCACATCTAGAGTCTGCACCTGACCAGATTTGATTCTGATAGTGGTGAACTTGTCAGATGACCCTGGTGACACCCTGGTAAAACCCTGCAGGTTTGAAGATGGCTGTTTCAGCATGTGACGTAGGGTGTTCGCCAAAGCTACCGTATTTCTCCCTGCTGGGCTGGTATTGACAGCTTGAGATGCTGCCTTTGCTTTTGTTTCTGGTGAGGTGTGACATTCCTGGAACTCTGACACTTCTGGGGCATCAACAATGAACATGCTCAAATCTGAACTGACTGGAGGTTTGACAGTCTCTGGCACCTTGCAGTAATTGTGGTCCAACAAGACAAGGGTTAATTCAGGTGGAACCACTTCCTGTGAGCTCATAACAGGCAGGGACATTATCTGTTCTAATTCACTCACTTTCACAGACTTCTTTCTAGTTTCACTTACTTTAGCTTTACTTGGTCCCTTGGGTATTCTCTTTGCAGGTTTTGGGATTGGACTTTTTTCTGGAGATTCGTCATAAACGGTTACTGGAGTAATTTTACGTTGAGACTTCTTGACTTTGGGGACTGGTAAAATGTCACTTGAAGGTACCCAGTCATGATCACTATGCTCCTCACTGTCAATTCGTGCCTTAACTCTGGCTGACCTTCGCTGACCTGAAGTGTCAGCTGATTGTGACCTTGACCTTGTCCTTGACCTTGAAACCCACTTAGGCCTTTCATAGTCCCCAAGGGTAACTTTTCCAGAAGTGGTCTTTGTTTCATTTTCGGTGACTTTTTGGGTTTTCTTTCGGACCCGTTTTGACCTCTGATTTGGCTCTGATTTTGATGTTGAGGGTTGTACCTCTTCCACATTTTTAACTATTTCTGGGATTTCTTTGGATTCCGCTTTTGGACTTGTAGAAGGCCGTTTCCTCTTTTTCTTGGACTTCTTCTTCCATTTTTGTTCATCTATACTTCTCGTTCTAGCACATGAGGCCTCTCTCAATACAGCCTTTTCTTTTCTGATCTCGCGCAACTTGGCCATCTGAAATTACAGTTAAATAAATGATTAAAAGATTGTAAGGCACTGTGATCAATATGTACCCATTTAAACAAAAAAAAAATGTCATATAAGATTTATTTTGAAAGCAACTGTTTTATCTGTATGGACTTTTTTATGTCAAATTTTCTACCTGCTGGAACAGTTGCTGTGCAGATACTGTGTAATGCTATCAGTGATCATACTAAATTTAATTAGCTCACTGAGCAAAAATATGGGAGATTTCAGTGTGATTTCCAACCAGCTGATTATAAACCACAACCAACAGTCAAGAAATTCACATACATATATATATATATATATACATATATATATATATATATATATATATATATATACATATATATATATATATATATATATATATATATATATATATATATATATATGATAGCCTTGAATATTCTCTGTAGGTTTATTCTAATACAGATTATTTAATTAGAATCAAGCATGTCAGTCCATGGTGTTGTCTGTTGGTAGTTGTGCAAACTAATGCTGCCTTTTTACAGTGTTCAGTTCAGACAACTGTTTTATGATCGACTCAGAGGAGAGACTTTTCATTGTGTTTTTCCACTACTGACTTTTATTTATCTTAGCTTGCCAATAAACAATAATATTTAAAATAGAAGATCCCCCATATGAAAGGGTTCTGAGATAATCTATTCAGGCCAGGCAGCTGTCATGCAAGCAGGTTTTATGATTGATGTCCCTTGATTCAATGACAGAGATTCCTGTTTAAAGTAATGGCCCAACAGGACACACTTTGTATCATTTCAGTCCAAATGGTTAAAGGCCAAAAAAGTGTATTTCAAGGTTAGGCAAAGGTGGACTTGGTATAAACAATTCTCAAATACCATCAAATTTGTGTAGAAACCAAAAATTTGGTGACTCATCTGAACGCTTGTATGTATGAATAGAATATAATGAATTTGTAAGTTTTTTTTGTCTTGGCTCATGTCAGTACAATCATATCAGTACAACAAATACATTTATATATCTATGGTGTATCAAACTACAGTGCTTAATAAAGAAAAGCAGTGGAGTAAATTACTGCAGTTTCACTTGTAACTAATCTTTATCTTTTAATGAGAGGTATGAGACTATTTTATTCAAATTGCCATATTAATTAACATGTTTTTATCTATTTTAACTTAGTTTCATAAATGTGAAGTGAAGAACATGTGGAAGAAAAGCCTAAATAAAACAAAACACAGGAAATTAATCTATTAACAGGAACAAACCTTGGTCCTCATTACCTCACCTGCCTTTGGACCCTTGAATGTAAAAATAACAAATATAAATCAATGTTATGATTAAGGCATAGAGCAGGTGTATTCTAGGCTTGCTACAGACTGCACCAAACTGTGATTAATTTAACTCTATAAATATGTTTGCCACAACTATTATATTACCCTTCTTGCATTAGGACTGGCCTGTGTGACTAAGGATGGGAACATCAGGGATGGGATTTCTATGGATCCATAAATTGAGTTCATAAATTGGCCCAGTTTCTTAAAGACTGCATTGTGAAAGACACTTCACAAAATTTTCCAAATAATGTCAAATTCCTCAGGATGTATGAGATATGGAAAATGACCATCTCCAAATACCAGTCAGACCCCCAAAGTGCCAACACCCTTGGGTAAGGTCCCAACCATAGGCGTGATTCTGTCCACCCAGCTGAAGAAATGGGTACCAGTAAACACTTGGAAGCAACCTGCCATGGACTATTGTCCCATCTAGGAGTTAAACTCCCAAGTCACTTCATGCTACAGAAAACAGGATAAGCTCCGGCCTGATGAGCCAGTTGGCTCGGGTGTAAAAGCCCAACAGACTTTACCTTACTTCAGTCCTATACATTGTAACTAACCTATAAACATTATTTAGGCAATGAGTTATAATGCACTGAGTGTGGTTTAATATTGCTTAAATAAATTTTAACTTTGTCTCAGCTGTAACAGACTAAATCTGATCTCTGACCTTACCCGTTCATGAAAGCGTTTCATGCGCTCAGCTCTCAGGAGTGCGGCTGACTGCTGGTCCTGAACCTTGGGAGATTCTTTCTTTTTGGCTTTGTGGGTTTGACTGTTGTCATCCTTCTTGGTGAAGTAGCTGTGTTCCACAAAATCCCCATCAGCCTGTGCAATCTCTGCGTGGTTCTTCTTTATGTGTAATTTTAGTGTTGTTCTGTTTGAAAACACACAGAAGGAAATGATTAATCATTAGTAATTAGTATTAGTACAACGGAACCTGTGTAATAAGACCAGCCATGTGACTGGCCAAAACAGGTCTTAATTCAATGGTGGTCTCAAAAGACAGGTGGTCCTATCACACGGGTGACATATTTCATACAGTTCCAACAGAGAGAAAAAAGACCAAATTTTATTTGATGTTAGTACAAAATTGATAATGATTAACTATGAAATGGCCTATAATTTATGTCAAGATGGTATATCTGTGTGATACATGTTAATTGTAATATATAAACATAACTATTACTGCTATTGGAACAGCAGAAAAAGACTGCTGGTTAATTACTAATGTAAGGTAAACTGCTTACAAATTTTATGTTATTTACACAAGAACCATATATGATATTTAAGATATACAGATATAGGGATTGTACTGGTAAATACATTTATAAATGCCAGATATGTCAAACCGATCAGCTTTCTTTTTATAAAGTACAATGAAAAAAAATATATCTTATTTAAACTATTGATTAAACTAGAATATGGGTAGCCAACAAGCGACTATGAGTATCCGCTGAAATCAGAGTGGGACGGGTGAAGTGAGGAAGGATTGAGTGGCAAGGGGAAATAGAGTGAGGTGTGTTGCATATTAAGGCCGGCAAACACGTTGGGACCCGACTCAACTCAACAGGTCAAAAACTGTTTAGTTGAGTTGAGTTGAGGAGCGTCTCAACGTGTATGCATGAAAACGACGCAACTCAACCAGAGTCGGCACCAGTCGCCGTCAGTTTTTGGTTTCTGACAGTGTCAGAAAAAATTGTGTCCAGTTGAGTCGCGTCGTTCAGAAGTACAGTCAGCAACCAATCGCATCTACGTCTCTGACCACATGAGTACCTCAGTCAAGTGATTCTCTGGGTCAAAATCATATGGTGCAGAGAAAAGACAATATATTATACTACCTTAGCAGGGATTATAGACCTGTATACCCAGTGTTCCCAGTGCAATGGCAGCTAAATATCAATATGCTTCATGTTCTCGGATGTAGGATATATAATGCATATCATAGGACATGGAATAATATTTTTTAGACAAATTTCAGTATATCAAACAAAAATTATTCAGCTATGGGATTGGGAAAACTGAAATGGCGTAATATAGATATGTATACATGTACACTGACTAACTAGACATTTCTTGGCACCGCAGGTGCCAGAGTATCACCAGACATAGTAGGCCCCCCCCCCCCTTTAAGAACAGACCCCCATTTTTAGCAGCATATACTGACACTTGGCATATTTATTGTTTCTTCCATCTAACAATCCACAATCTTGTTGAAGATGTTGGTCCTGTGACCTTGACCTTTTTAAAGATGTGTCCTGTGACCTTGATCTTTGACCTCATGACCCCAAAATCAATTTGGGTCTTGCTTTTCCAATGGGACATATGCAAGTCAAGTTTGAAATCTATACATCAATAAAGCAGGAATGATCATCCAGAAACTAATTTTTTTTACAGGTGGCTCCTGTGACCTTCACCTTTGACCTTGTGACCTTAAATTGATAGTTTTCTTCCTCTCTTGGCAGGAGAACTATATGTGCAAGATGGAAGATCTGAGATGAAATGTTTGGCTGAAAATGCATCCACATCTTTTTAAAGATGTGTCCTGTGATCTTGACCTTTGACCTCATGACCCCAAAATTAATTTTGGTCTTGCTTTTCCAATGGGACATATACAAGACAAGTTTGAAAACCATACATCAATAAAAGCAGGAATTATCATCCAGAAACTAATTTTTGGACAGATGGCTCCTGTGACCTTCACCTTTGACCTTGTGACCTCAAAATTGATAGGGGTTTTTCACTCTTGGCAGGTGAACTATATGTGCAAGATTTAAGATCTGAGATGAATTGTTTGGCTGAAAATGCATCCACAATCTTTATAAAGATGTGTCCTGTGACCTTGACCTTTGACCTCATGACCCCAAAATCAATTTGGGTCTTGCTTTTCCAATGGGTCAAATACAAGTCAAGTTTGAAATCCATACATCAATAAAAGAAGGAATTATCATCCAGAAACTAATTTTGGGCCAGATGGCTCCTGTGACCTTCACCTTTGACCTTGTGACCTCAAAATTGATAGGGTTCTTCCTCTCTTGGCAGGTGAGCTATATGTGCAAGATGAAAGATCTGAGATGAAATGTGTGGCTGAAAATGCATCCACATCTTTTTAAAGATGTGTCCTGTGACCCTGACATTTGACCTCATGAACCAAAAAACCAATTCAGGTCTTGCTTTTCCAATGGGACATATACAAGTCAAGTTTGAAATCCATACATCAATAAAAGAAGGAATTATCATCCAGAAACTAATTTTTGGACAGATGGCTCCTGTGACCTTCACCTTTGACCTTGTGACCTCAAAATTGATAGGGGTCTTCCACTCTTAGAAGGTGAACTATATGTGCAAGATGAAAGATCTGAGATGAATTATTTGGCTGAAATTGCATCCACAACCTTTTTAAAGATGTGTCCTGTGACCTTGACCTTTGACCTCATGACCCCAAAATCAATTCGGGTCTTGCTTTTCCAATGGGTCAAATACAAGTCAAGTATGAAATCCATACATCAATAAAAGAAGGAATTATCATCCAGAAACTAATTTTTGGACAGATAGCTCCTGTGGCCTTGACCTTTGACCTTGTGACCCCAAAATTTATATGGATTATCCACTATTGGCAAGTGAGCTATATATTCAAGATGGAAGACCTGGGATTAAAGTTTGGCTTAAAATGCATCCACATCTTTTTAGAGATGTGTCCTGTGACCTTGACCTTTGACCTCATGACCCCAAAATCAATTTGGGTCTTGCTTTTCCAATGGGACATATACAAGTCAAGTTTGAAATCCATACATCAATAAAAGCAGGAATTATCATCCAGAAACTAATTTTTGGACAGATGGCTCCTGTGACCTTCACCTTTGACCTTGTGACCTCAAAACTGATAGGGGTCTTCCTCTATTGGCAGATGACTTATATGTGCAAGATGAAAGGTCTGAGATGAAATGGTTGGCAGAAAATGCATCCACAATCTTTTTAAAGATGTGTCCTGTGACCTTGACCTTTGACCTCATGACCCCAAAATCAATTGGAGTTTTGCTTTTTCAATGGGACATATATAAGTCAAATTTGAAATCAATACATCAATAAAAGCAGGAATTATCATCCAGAAACTAATTTTTGGACAGATAGCTCCTGTGGCCTTGACCTTGTGACCCCAAAATTTATATGGATCATCCACTATTGGCAAGTGAGCTATATATTCAAGATGGAAGACCTGGGATGAAAGTTTGGCTTAAAATGCATCCACAGTATCTTTTAAAATGCCAGTCCAGTGACCTTGACCTTTGACCTCATGACCCTAGAACCTATAGGGTTCTTACTTTAGTGGTGGGCCATACATAAGTCATGTTTGAAATCCATATGGCTATCAACACTGGAGATATCATTAGAGGTGTGTGATTTTCACCATATATGGCAATATTCAAGGTCAAGGCCACTATCATAGGAAAGGTCATGACCCCAATTTAAATAAACATCATCCAATAACCCATACCTATGTATATGCATAATATAAAAGAAATCTGTCCATTAGTTTTTGACTTATAATGCTCACAGTACTGTAAGGTGGCAATTTTTGGGGTATTAAACGGCATGAAAACAAGTGAAGAATAATAGGTGGCGCCACCATTTTCTGGAACATGACAACCCTATCCATGATCTTCCATCAACTTGATTTTGGGATAAATCCATGCAAGATTTCTTGAGATATTAAAGAATTTGTGTGATTTTCCCCAAAATTGGACCTATTCAAGGTCAGGGACACTCTCCTAGTAAAGGTCATGACCTCATTTTAAATAGGCGTCGTCCTCTTACCCATATCTATACATATACCAAGTTTGATAAAGTTCCGTGAAATATTTTTTTGGGTTATCGCGCCAACAAGATTTATATGCGGCGGCGGCGGCGGCGGCGGGACCGGTATGAAAACATAGTATCCCCCGACTTTGTCTGGGGATACAATAAAATATGTATCAAGGACTTTGCTTTCATATGGCAAAAGTTTATCTCAATTTTGTTCATTTGAATTTACCCACCCCCTCCCATCCAGCCGTCGATACTGTAGAGTTGAGTCGGGTCATTATGTTTATGCACCCCAGTTGTCGTCAGTCTGCAGGGTCAAAAACTGGGAGAAACTTTAGAAAACTTGAGGAAACTTTTTCAGTCAGGCCTAGTTGAGTTGAGTCGGGTCGCGTCGCAACGTGTATGCCAGGCTTTGGATGGATTTTTGCAGTCAAAATATGTAGGTAGGTGGCGCCACTTGCCACAAAATCCAGAAAGCTATCAAAGTTGTATGAATATACAAAATTGTAGGCAGATAAGTCAAACCACTGCTTGTATACGAGTTATTTTATCCCACAGCATACAAACAGAAGGACGCTGTGCAAAAAATGGTTGCAAGTGTTGCAACCAATTTTGTGTATGATAAAGAGCTGTGTGAGATCTATACACATGCAAAATTTTCAGGGGGATACGTCAAACCAGTCCTGAGATATTAGCATGGATGTCTGCAGCGTAAACATTAATGTAGGTGGGGCCACCTGCCACAAAATCCTGAAAGCTATCCAAGATGTAAATACATGCAAAATTTTAGACAGATGAGTCACACTACTGTTGAGATATGAGTGATTTTATCCCATGGCAGACAAACAGATGGGCGCTGTGCAAAAATGGTTGCAGGTGGCACCATCAGTTTTGCGTATGATAATGAGCTATGTGAGATCCAAACACATGCAAAATTTCAGGAGGATATGTCAAACCAGTCCTGAGATATAAGCCTGAATGCCTGCAGCCTGATTGTGAATGTAGGTGGCGCCACCTGTCATTAAATTAAGAAGAGCTATCCAGGATGTATACACATGCAAAATTTCGGGTGGATAAGTCCACTGTAGAGATATGAGTGATTTTATCCCAAGGCAGATGAACAGATGGAAGCTGTGCAAAAATGGTTGCAGGTAGTGCCACCATTTTTGGTGTATGTTATATAGCTATCCAAGGGCTACATTTGTATAAAATTTTTATCCTGATTGGTCAAACGAGTCCGAAGATATGTGGGTTAATGTGTCAAAACAGACGCACAGATGGGTGCACTAGAGAAAGGAAAGGTCAGAGGTAAACCAAAAATGAAGGTGCAGCAGTTCACAGGTGACCTGATCATAATTCAGAATTTTAAAAAATTCTGCCTAGTGGTTACAGAAGAGTTCTCCAGAAACCTATGAGGTGGTGGCGGTGGCGACGGCTGTGTGCAACTGAAAACATAGTATGCGCAAAACTCTGTTTTGGCGGATACAATAAGCAATAAAAATGCTGGTCTTACTTTGAATAGCATTTAAATTCACACTTTGGACAGGACTGAAGCGGCTTGTTGGATGTTCGTGGGTGATCACGCAGTAAGTGCTGCCTCAGCTCGAGGTAACGAGTGAAGGACCTCTGACACACCTTACAGGTGTGTTTCTTCTGACGGAGATGGTGCGCCATGTGAACCTTCAGCTGGTGGTAATAACGGAATGTCTTACCACACTCATGACATAGGTGGCGCTTCTCTCTGTGTGCCTGGATGTGATGCATTCTGCAAACATAAAGTACAGAACCATTAAAATATTTGAAAAAAAAACTTAAATATACATATGTAACATATGCAATACACTACAGCTTACTATCATCTGTAAATTTGCACCAGTGTCACCTGCAGATATAGCCTACCATCAAGTATCCTTCAGCCCTAGCAACCAGGATAGTGTAATAATTGGACATCACAATTCAAAACATCCATATTTTTTAGTTTCAATCATTGTTCATTTTTAAAGGGGCCCATGCTGCTATCTGACATCTATCAATTTAAGAGAATCCCTAAAACCTTTTATAAAAATAGGCCAGTAAACACCAACCCTACCACACACAGGCTCTTTGTTTTGTTTATATCCAGCAGATGCAAATCTGTTTATAGATATAGTATGTATGTGTGGATTGTGACTAGTGACCATTCAACTTCAAAATATATGCATACAACCGCCTTGGGGTACATGATTGATTTTTGTTTTTTTCAGCAATGCTGTGTTTACCAACAGCTTGTAGACAAACATGATCATACATGTCACAGAAGCATTGTAAAAATCTTCCTAATAGGCATTACCTATAGTTCACTTAAAATAATATGTACTGAGACTCGGCCAGGGATCACACCAGTTGTGTAGTACAGGTAGGTGAACAGCTGGCTTTAAATGGCATCTTTTTATAGAGCTGAATACTATTTCCTAACAGGCATGCTTTGACCACCCATGAAGTAAGTCCATAAAGTATCACACCTTTCTTACTGCAAATGCTGATGGGGATCCCTAAATTTTAAAACACAGAATCTGAGCGCCAATATGCTGAGGGCATGAGGGGATTTTCCCTACTTCTGAAACGGAGATCCACTGAAATTGCAGATTCCTCCGTTCTTTTAGACAAGTTCCACTTTCTGATATCATAAACCAAGATGATTATTTTTTACCTTAAATTTTAAATAAATAGTATAAACTTGTATAAATTTGTTTTTGTTTGAATGAAAACTATAAGAAGATAATGTAAATACTCACTTAAGAAGAGCTTTGGTCTTAGCTTCATAGTCACAGTCTGGGCACTTGAGCTGTTTCTTGTGTACATTATCTTCATGCCATGCCAGTGCCTGCTTGGTCTGGAAGGAGCTTCCACACTGGGAGCACTCATGCTTAGGTTTCCCATGTATCAAGTCCATATGGTCCATCAATTTGGAGTACTTACGGTACTGCCTCCCACATTTGGTGCACGAGTATGCTTCTTGTGACGATAAACTCTCTTTTCTTTCATTTAAAGGTGCAATAGAGTTATGCTTGGACACATAGTGTTGTCGCATCTGAGTCCAGGAATCAAACTCCTTCTTGTCAGAGTCTTGGCAAAACAAGCAGAAGAATTTATTATCTCGGTGAGATTTAGTATGAGCATTGTAAAAGTGAAATTCACGGAACACAATATGGCAGTAGGGACATCCATAGTTGCATTGTTTACCCTCTTTTTTCATATCACAGTCTTCTAAATGCACTTTCATGGCAGCCCATGAGAAGATTTTGCAGCCACAGTAGCTGCACTTGTAACGGTTACAGTAATGATACATACTGTGCTGATTCAATGTTTCTTTGTCTTCAAGTTGTAAACCACAGAGGTAACAACCAAACTCACCCTCACCATCAAAAAATGTCTTTTCATGTTTTTCCTTCATGTGTTTGAGGAAACAGAACCACCGACAGCTGGAGAACTCAATGTCACACTCTGCACACTTTATATGTGCAGTCCCTTGCCTGTGTAATGTCATGTGATAATCTGAATGAGTTTTTGTGTCAAAGTGCTGACTGCACCCTGGATGTAGACAACACTGCACAACTTTGCCCATGAGGACATATTTATGAGAAGAAGGCTTGTCAGGTTTCACACTCATAGGTTTAACAACCAGACTTTTCTTGATTTTTGTGGCAGGAGAGACTTCAGTTTTCTTCTTTTTTGGTTTGTTAATAGGTTTAACCACTTTCGGTTTTACAGGTGGCAGCACCCTGGTATCAGCTGGAGGGAACATAAGATATTGAGGGCCACATGGGCTTGTTTCGTCCAATGGGAAAGCACCATATGTTGGTTCCATTAAAAACTGTTTATGTACATCAGCTGGAGGTGAGAGGACATGTTTTTTCATTGGCCTACCTCGCTTCTTTGGTATGCGTATTGGTTTATCCTTCAAACCTTGCTGTGTGCGTTTCGCGTTGATTTTCTTGATCTTCTTCACCAGACTTGCCAGTTTCATTCCTTTCTGTGCATGGGATTTTATCATCGGCACTTTGCACCGTTTAACACCTGACCTCTTTGTTGGTGTGAGCGTTGATGTGTCCCCTTCTTCCTTTTCTTCACTCATTTCCTCTTCCCCCTGATTTGCTGATTCATCACTTTTTTCTTTATCTCCATTATCTGCTAACAAATCACTGTTACTGTCAACAGATGGTGATGATACTCTATCCTCAGTTGACGGGGCATGCCTCAGTTTTGAAGGCTTAGATTTTCTATTTCTCTTCTTAGCAGGCTCATTTGGAGTTGACGAGTCCATCTCAGAGAGTGATCGCTTTGGTGCTACCTGAGGTGGTGTCTGTGAAAATCTCAGGTTTGCAGGGATGTTTACAGGGATTATTTGCGACTTTCCGACCATATTAAGAGA
The DNA here is from genome assembly GCA_026874595.1 of Sipunculus nudus. Taxonomy (NCBI): domain Eukaryota; kingdom Metazoa; phylum Annelida; class Sipuncula; order Golfingiida; family Sipunculidae; genus Sipunculus; species Sipunculus nudus. The sequence continues at coordinate 49,133,266 of CM049310.1, forward strand.
TTGCTGATCCATGGGGACATTCACAGGCTGTATGTTCTGGAAAGCCGGCATTGATGAAGTCTGATACATAATAGGCACGGGATTCTGATAGATGTTAGCTGCTGGAAGTAGCTGGTTACCTACGAGTGGCAATGGCTGCAAGTAGCTTCCAGGGGGCTGTGATATGAATCTTGACTGGGGAGCGAATACTGGCTGTGCTGGTGATGGTGGGATAAAAGATCCCATGGTGTTCATATTTGAGGCTTGTGAAAGGCCAGAATTACGCAAATCGAAGAACATAGTCTTTTGCTGTGACAGACCAGGTGGGCCAGAGCCAGGGGGTTTGACGATTTCACCCAGTTCCACCCCTCCACTAGGCAAACCTGTAATCTGTCCAATCACACCGGTGGTTTGAGCACTTAGAACTGGAATACTATTTAATGGCTGCCCACCTAAAAGAGGCTGACTTGTCATGACTGAGGCTGTGCAGTTTGTGACTGGAACAGGACTGTTATTACTGACAGCAGGCTGCAGACTTCTGACAACAGACTCCAGTCCACTGACATGAGAATTTACATTACTGACAACAGGCTGCTGGTTACTGCCAGCCGTCCCTCGACTTTTGACAACTGGCTGTTGACTGTTGGCAGATGCTTCTTGGCTGCTGACAGCAGGCTGATGGGCATTTGAGTCAGATCCTGATGAAGGGGCGGATACCTCAGTTTGAGCATCAGGGGATTTACAGGTGGTGCCTTCCTTACTCTCTGCTGTATCATCTTTCTTACCAGGCTCAGAGCTAGTTTTGGAGCCTTGCAATGAAACAATTTCTCCCTTTGCATTTTTCAGCGGAGGAGGTGGTGGTATAACAACTGGACTTGGAATCACAGGTGCCAGCTTTGTATCATTAATTTTAGGGTAAATCATAGGCCCTTGATGACTCTTCTGTTTTATTTGAATGCTGACTGACTTTTGCCGGTGTGATGGCACATTCAGCGTCAGTGTTTGAGGTTGCACGATTTTGAACTTATCGTCTCCCAACGGAACATACACCTTTGGTATTCCATCCTTCCATGGATCAAGGTTGTAGGTATCTTCCAAAGTGTATTTATCTAAAAAGACCACTTTCTGACTGTCTGGGTCAACCCCTACCAAGCGGACCAGAGATTTCTCGTCCTCCTTTCCTGGGTTATACACGACTGGAAACTTCGCACCAGGTTTACAGATAAGAGGTTGTGTGACATTCACCCCACACGGTATCAAAGAACTACTTGGTACATCACAAGTTTTTCCAGTCTTAATATCAATGACACTGCTTTTGTCTGTATCATCTTCTGAAACTGACACTTGAGTCCTTCCTTCTTTATTTGGTTCAAGATGATCCTTCTCTGTAGAATTTTTATGAATAATCCTGACTGGATCTGTCTGGACAAGCACATTGTTTCCAGGTACCTTCCTAGGTGTTGCTTCAGTCTCACCTTCCAACATATCCATGATCTTATCTCTCAGCTTTTCAAAAGCCTCACAGAACGGATGAACTAATATAAATGCCAGGAAGCTCTGTATGTGCATGTACTTCTTACTTGACTCATCTTTGTATAGCCCTTTGAGGTGGAATGTCTTCTCCAGGTCCATTATAACCTCCGCTGCTTCACCTCTCAGGGACTGGGGAAAGAACCCCAAGACATGTCGTACGCTGACATAGGTACAGTTCCTGAGATTTTTATCGAGAGCAATGGTGTCATGAGGATCCTTGGCTGAATACACTTTCCCCTCTGCCTCATCTAATATATACAGTGGTGTGCTGGACATAAATGGCCATCCAAGCTTGTATTTGGTGGACCCCATACTGGCCAACTGGGATGCCTGAAACAAATAGGGATATATTTATTATAGAGCCTCGGTGTACATATCACATATGCCATAGAGATAAATATGTATGCACGCATGCAATAAATGATTACAAAACAGTAGGGGTGGAGACTGGAGAGATGTAGAAAAATACTGATAAAATCAATTAATGCTAGAGGACGATACAGTAATCCATACACATATCTTGTAAAAAAACAAAGTATGTGAAGAAAACAAATATACGTATATGAGTTGTTGTGATCAATTACCAGTTATGTTTTACTGTTAAACATTGAGAACAGTACACTGAAAGAAAGTATTGGAAACAAAGGCAAAGCAAAAGTGCATAATATGCCTATCTTAATTTGTATGCCTTGTGAATTCTAACCTCATTAAATCAATATGAGTGAATTGGGGGAGCATAAAACATGTGAGAAACTGTATTGGTAAATATTTGTGAGTTTCATGAATATTGAATATGAAGATATTTGGTAAGTCGTCAATGTTTCACCAAAGTCTGGTGACCCCTGACCTCATTAAATATATACTAGTAATTACCCGTGCTACGCACAGTTTGGGGCGAATGCGACAATCCATACTATGGTATCGGAAATCCACTGGAAATCCGGAGATACTGAAAATCATATGATATATGTGTGGTGTTGTGGATAAAAATCTTTTGGAACAGCATTTGGAACATGTTTCGGAACAGCGTACAGTAACACACGGTCGCCCCAAGCCAGTGCCTAACATGTGGTCAGGGTCTTTGACAAATAGTCACCTACACGTGTACCATGTCACATGAGAAACTGATCAACAATATCAAATAGAAACATTGATGGCCATGACCAGGGGTGCATACAGGAATTAAGAATGGGGGGGGGGGGGGAGACTCACATTGCGAGGCGTGAAGCCGAGGGGGGAGGAATTGTATGGGGTGTAACCACCCCTCCCCATCCAAGGTGTAGAAATTTTTTGAAAAGGTTTTTTTTTAGGTTGTAATTGTGCAATCTACGGTAGCTTAAATGCATTATAAAGCAGTACATACCTACATTGTAACTGGAAGCTTGACGGTGTACTATGAGTTTTTCTCCTGATTTTTTTTTGGTTAGGTCGAAAAAAGGGGGTGACTTATACCCAATAAGCATACATACTAAATGAAAGAATATAAAGTCTTTAAAAACAACGAGTATTACATAAACATTATTGAAAAGGAGACGACATATGCATGTGAAAGAAACAAATACCAGTACAAACATATCAAATTTACATTTTTAATAGGAATTTTACATTTGTAAATGCAGTTATGAGAAAAGATCTCAATTTTTAGAACATCTTAAGTCAACATTATGTGTTTACAACTTTGGTGGTTCCGCTCCACACGTGTACATATCACACTGTACCAACCATGACATGAATTTGGTTAACATTTTCTTTAAATCTGTTACATAGTAGGCCTACATATGCATATGTTGGTGAATATTTGTGAAGGACCTCAATCGCATTTAAGGCACCAGGCTCTCTGCGACCGTGTGCGACTGTTTAACCATAACAGATTCCTGCGACCCGGAAGATGTGCATTCAAGCATAAAAGGTGTGATGGGAGTCGCAGGAAGGAGCCCTCTTCATGCGAACCTCCCCCTCCCCCTCAGTCGCAGGAAGACCATCAAAACAATTCTTTCAAAGATCCCCCTTTTGAAAAGAGATCGCTGATGTGGATTATTTCGGGCCAGTCACTGTGAAATGTACAAAAGCCCAGTTAGAGCCCCCGGAGTAAAACACTGTCCCGCCATCACACACTCTATGGCCTATGTGTTTCCGGGCTAGAAGACACAAAGAAAAGAGGCGCCAGTGGGGGAGGCCATGGGGAGCAATTATTAAAATTAGGTTTTTTCTTAATTTCTCAAAGGAACGAAGTCACAAAGACCCAGTTTTTCGGCTTGGTAGGAGACCTTGGGGACATCTAACATTATGCCGAATTTTGGATTTCAAAACGTGCCACATCTAAAAATGGATCAATTTTTAATTAAATCAGAATTTTAAAATCTGTCAATATAATTCTGTAAAAAGATGATTGATAATGTAGCTACCAGTGACTGTGTGGAAAGGATATGCTCAACATTTTTAGCTCAGCTGACTATAAGTCATCTGAGCTATAGTCGTGGTCCATTGTCTGTCCGTCTGTCCGTCCGTAGATGTGGCACGTTTTGAAACCGTAGGACCTAGAAATCCAAAATTCAGCATAATGTTAGATGTCCCTAAGATCTCCTACCAAGCTGAAAACTGGGTCTTTGCGACTTCGTTCCTTTGAGAAATTAAGGAAAAACCTCAATTTTTTATTTAAATCCTATTTTTACACTTCAGGACTGCCTAATATCAAAACCACTCATCTGTTTTTCCTCATATTTACCATAAATATTCCTCTATATAGTTCCTATGTACATGCCAAAAATTAAGTCTGTAAAGTATAAATTCTTTAAGTTATGGGCCCAAACATAATGGACTTTGTAAAAAATCAGGAAAAATAATAACTCACTTAACATGAAAAATTTTGAAACTAGAGTCTATTTTCTCAAGTATATAACTATGTTTAATTAAGATTCAATTGTTTACCCAAAATTAGATCTGAATTTTGTAAATTTTTTAAGTTATTAGCATAAAAAAAAATCAGTACCTTAAATTTTGCCAAACTTTGACCATGGCACGTTTTTTTCCTGTAAGCACCATTGATTTAATTTTCACAGCATGTAAACATAAATATTTAGTTTGTCTAAATCTGAAATTTGAAAATAAAAGCTTGAAAATCAAGCTAGTTATTGATTTTTTTTTCTGTAGTCACTTGCTTTGATTACAGATGCAGGGTCCCACTCCAGGTCACTGGTAGTCAGCTATGGCAGGGTTTTTGATTTGTTACAGTCACTGGGGGAGATCCCCTGCTGTGACAGGTGTACAGTTATTCTCATATCGCCACCCCAATCACCCCCACCCCCCCCCCCCCCCGCAAACCCAACCCACCAAGTGTTATGCAGTAATTGTTATTGTTTTCACTGTATCTCCTTAATTGTAATGCTGTTTCCACTCCGATATGCCAAAACTTTCCTCGAAAAAATAATTCAAGGTGTAATCCAGAAGATGCAATGTTGTGTAATGTAGCATTTTTAAAGAAATCAATTTTCTTTTAAATGATTTTAACAAATATAATTAAACCCATCAGTATGCTTAAATTATTATAAAATATGAACCACATTATGGATAAATAAAGACACAATTAAAAATTGTGAAATCTAAATCAAGTATTATTTTTAGATATTTATTGTTTTGCAGATTTAAAATATATAATCTTGTGGTAAAAAATAAATAAACATTTGTATGCATGATGTGGTGTTATCTGACAAGAGTGAGATTTATGATGATACAACTGAGAATTATGAATCAACTTTTATATTCAGATATATATGTTAAATTGGAAATGTATAGAAATATAAACTTAAATTAGAAAATAATTGATGTGATAAAAAAATGAGGATTTAATACAAACATTTGTTCATTGTTTTCCTGCCTCAGCAGAATTTGAGATCAGGCTTTGTTTGCCCTGTTTTTTGTTGTTAATTAGCTATATTTCAACTGTATACATTTCATTAAAAAAAATACATATATATTTAATAATATATATTATACAAAAAAATAGATTCAATTGAACAAATGTGTAAACTACTGAAATGTCAACAGTTAATCGAAAAACCAACTGATGATCATGGTAATAGTACAGATCATTTGTTCACAAACTGCTCACATGCTTTAGTTTCAACAGTTGGAAACACATGGTCAGGTCACAAATATTTTTTGCAACAATTTCTTGCTCATCAATACAAACCAATCATATAAACCAACCATGGCCTTTATTACCTCTTCCTCTTACACTATATCTCTATTTGATATTATTTTAGATTTTTACCTTCAAGGTTAACGTCAGCTGAGCACAGTGACCCATAGGGCCCTTGTTTTATACTGTTGCACTTGTAAATCCTAAAGCTATAGCCATTTGTCAGTATTATCAATAAGGCTGTCCTGCATATATGTATAGTCTCCTTACAAATGATGTTGCTAGGGCACCCACAATGGTTATACATCCTGAGGCAGGTGAATAATGAATACACATTTGTATTGGATCCTAATTTTTATCATATCATTTTATTTTCAATTTCTAAAATTAGTTAAAAAATATGAATTAAAGAAAACTTTAACATCCATCTTGTTTATGCATCCTGTCAATGGGGGGGGGGGGGGGGGAAGCCTAGCTGAGCTGACAAATTGAGCTTTTAATCTCAGAAATATTTGATCATATATAAGTAAGCTTAAAAACCATGTGTTAATGTGTATATGCAAGTACAAACTGAACAGGTTTGATCCAGTTGGCCTAGATAATACCAGCACCCCCCCCCCCCCCCCCAATGCCATTGGACTAATGTAATTTCTTTTCTGGAAACTCCTCTCTTCATGCATACACTAATGTAAATGGACAGCATTGTGCTAGCATAAGCTTATTAATAACACATCAATGCTGTATGAAGACAGAGATTGTACAATTCAAATGCAGATTTCCCCACTTGGATGCCACACCGTCATTGAGCAGTAAATGTTCTAAGTAGTAGAACACTGTATTAATGCAGCAAACATAAAGACAGAACATTTGAAATTCAACTGATTTTCCTTAGAGGGGCCCAATCATCTATAAAGCATGTTGAACTGACACGAAAAATAACTTCTTCCCTTTAAAATAAATTAATACCTGTCAAAATATTGCCCTGAAACCATTTGCTTACTCCTGTAAACGAGTGTTAAAAACAGTGGACAGGGCACGATCACAGGTGTCAACATAAACACAGCACGTGCATCGTCCGGGCCACAATGTGTCAATCAAGAGATTCCTTGACTGACAATTCATGTTCCCGCTGTCTAAAACATTGTGTGATGCGGGTCACAATCGAAACTCTGGTCACACAGCCTTGTTATGGTAAACAGACACCCGCAGACTGTGTTTACCAACATGCAGAACAATAACAAGCAGTTAAACAGCCATATCCGAGGTACCAAGACTGTGTGTTGGGATGGTTTTGCTGGGAAACTTTTATATAAAGCAAAACTGAACTGATAGTGAGACATAATAGGCATAATTTTGCTCCTGATTATATCCCTTTTGAAATATCTTGAAAGACTCTCAGCAAACTTCATTGTAACGTTTATTTTGTGACATACATGTAGTGTGAGAAGAATGTCTTTTCTTCCAGCTTTCATGATGATCAAGTTTATGATAAGTCAATATATATTCAAGTCAAGGTTGTTGATCATCATAAGTAATCATACAGATTTTTGTCATACCAGTTGATAATCATATTGGTTCTTCTGCATTGGACAGAATACTGATATATATTAAAACCAGCCTTTGTGTGTCAAATTTAACATTTTTCTTTGTCATAATCATGATATGATCAGTAAAGGTAGAAAAATACCTGTCTTCAGTTAAAAGCCTGCACATAAACTGAGGAATCTCATGTGTCTCACAGTATGAGTTTAAAAACATATTCTTGAAAGCGACACATTTCAGGGTAGGCAGACTCCAAGAGGTCTGTGGCCAGATGAACCTGATTCTCAGAACATTTTTCTTCCTTCTTATAAATAATGGTAAAACAATTTTTAGAAATCTGTCATTAAAGTCTATGAACAAGAGAACAATAATTTTTAGCCTTGTCTTGCGACAAAATTTCAATTATTTGTACTTAGCTGGGATCACTCGCATTGAACACATATATGCAATGTGACAAATATTTGGTTTTAAAAGGTGCTGCTGGCAAGTAATAATGGGAAAATGTCCCTAATTTTCATTTTATTATTTCAGTCAGATAATTGTTAAATGAAACCTTTCATATTTCATAGTTTTTACATTATGGCATATAATCTTTGAAAATAAAAAGATTTGAAATAATGAAAACAAAAGAGAGTTATCTGATAATGAATATATTAAGATTGTCATAAGTTTTTTATTTATTTTTTATAAAATTTGACACAATATCAGCTTGGTACCACAAATAATTGAAATGTGATTTTCAATGACCTTCAGTCATTGCTGTGGCAGCATGCCTATGATCTTATACTGATTTTGAGGGTCACCTGGGCCTGGTTGAGTAACTGCCCCTGTAACAAGGGCTACATATTTTTGAATGAATGATCAGAACTATAAAGACCCCCATGCCACCTCAAAAGGGTGCGAGAGTAGATATGTACATGGGCCTGGCGTTTGGGACATCTAAGTGATAACATTGGCTGGGCTGTGGACGGTAGTCAGACGTGAAACGAACAATATTCATTCAACAAGACAGTTCCACACAGAGTGTGTTAAAAGATCCATGCGTTCTTTGCTTTCTATACCTTTTTTTGTGACTGACAAGCTCAGATCAACCCCTCCGGTTGCCTACAACCGAATATTGTTGAATGTGACACATCATGGCGGTGGCCTACTTATTCCTTGCTGTTAAAGGACCACGTGACATTTTTCATCCTATCAGCCTCCCGCCGCCACACCGATCGTTCGGCCTCCGCGCCGGTACTGGGCGATAATGAAGTATCCCATGGGCAATCTATGCAAAATCATACAAACATGAGACAAAAAAGGAAAGACCTGTTTATTGCATAATGAAAAGCAGGAAGTTCTCTCCATCGTTGATTATATAAAATAGCTAGAACTTCCGTGACAGGCAGACATACTGCCTTAGAAACGAACCTAGTCACACTGAGGTACACTTTCTGTACATCCGGGAATTTCATGAATATAGCGACTTCTGGTGGACATAAGGTGTAATTAATAATGTGGCAGAATGATTGGCAGGACAAAGTTGGCCACCAGTATAAACGAGCCAGGTTAAATTGATACCAATTTCAAAACCTGAACCTACATATTAACATTTAGCTGTTCCTAAACTTACATAAGCAAAATATCTCTGGTACTTAACCAAATATATCTCTTGACAATTATTTCTTCTGATAAACGTTTTATCTTCTCAAATTTTCAGCCCAATGTAATATATAAACTCAGTTGGCTGTCTCATCAATAAAACGATGTTATTGGTCTGTATACTATTATATTAAATAATTATAAACGCACTATAATAATCAAACGATTCTTCAATGGGAATTTATATCAATAATGGGTAAAATATTTGATATATATATATTTAGGTTTACTTGAATTGTTTTTACATATAAATAATATATAATATTAAAATTACATAACAACTTAATTTAACGTCTCAATGACAATGAATATAGATTTATTTTTATTTAAAATATGTATTAACATTGATACAATATATAATTTATATTATAAATATTATATATATTATATAACATATTTTACACACATATATATAATATTTATGTATATTACTGAATTTATTTTTTTATATGAATATATTTTGTATTTGCATTTATAGAGAGTACATGTGAGAGTACACACACACACACATAAATATATATATATATATTTATATATATATATATATATATATATATATATTATATTAAAGGTTAATCTGAAGTCACAATATTTTAATCACGCTTATGTGGTTGAATGATAAATGATGTACCTTTGTGGGAATTCAGTCTGATATTTATAATATATATGCGTATCTGGTAAGCTTATCAGTGGATCAGTCCCGTACTTCAGAGAAATGGTGAAATATAACTAACCATTAAACAATAATATGTCCTGGTGTACAAAAATATATATGTATATTATGATATATATATATATATATATATATATATATATATATATATATCCTCTAATTTTATTATTCTAGAATTAAAAAATGATAGGGATGATGATGATGATGATTATCATTATTATTATTATGGATATATATATATATGTATATATATAATACAGATTAGATATACAAACACACAAAATTATATTTGTTTGACTTTGTCAATCAACAATTATTACGCAATTATGATAATATTATATAATAATAATAATAATAATAATTATAATAATAATAATAATAATAATAATAATAATAATATTAATAATAATAATAATAATAATAATATAATCGCCAAACATAATTCAACAATAAAGGCGTTTTAAAATGATGGAAATACAAGTATAAATACTTTTAAACGTATAACGTGAAGTGTATCAATATTAATCATATAAAAGTGTATCATGCATATACCTAGCAAAACAAAGAATTCAAGCTCCTGGATAATAAAAATGAAAGGAAGACGTTTTTGCTTAATAATTATTTCGAAATTGATATTTCGAACTCAAAATTTGGAATATCATAAAATATAGGAGTATTGAACGATTACTTTTTCGATCTTTACGAAGGTCTCTCGATCTGTATAAATCTGTCTTCAGTTAAACGTTATTATTTGAAAATTGACAATTAAGGTTTTACCCCATCTACAACGTCCATCTCTGGAGCAAGAGCATTAAAAATGCAGGTGAATTATTTAATAATAAGATAAAATGAAATATAATATAACACAACAATGAAAAACAACGAGAAACATATTTAAAGTTTTTTTGGGGGAAAACAAATCAAACAAACTCGGTGAATTTATATCACTCAATTAGGCCATATATAGATAGAGAAGAATCGGGTATAAATTAGGCCTAATGCCACTGTAGTGCATGATTACACGGAAATTATGATTATACACATCTATACATATTTAAGTGGTAGATAACATGAGACTTTTTTTCATTTTGTCGTTAAATTTTATAGATTTGATAAAGGCCTAATTGTATTTTTTAATATTCTTTGAATTAAAAAATGAAGACACCTGAACGCCGGTCTGACCGATTGTTTAGTCAATTCAATTAGCCAATTTAGGCAATTCAACGTAGATAATTCCGCATATACATATTTAGTTATTTAAAAACGGCTTTTGCTAATCGGCAACAAAAATGCATGAAAAGTCTATACGCAAAATTATTAACAGTCTTATTTTTCATGGAACCGGTATTTTAAATACACTACTAATTTTTGTGTAGGTTGTACTTTTTGCGTTTATTTATGGACAGCTAGGCGACTTCCATGTAAAGCCGGCCGCATATAAATTTCCTTCTGAAATATATAATTAAAGCATGTATAAAACCCCGAAGGCTATTCAAACCTAGCCAGTCAAGCGGAGCTCAGAGCAGCTGTCATAATTCATCGAAGAGCCCATGGTTCATATGCCATTCATTTTCAGTGCGCGTGTGTTTTCGATGGGCATGCATATGAGCGTTTAATTTCACCGTCACCCTGCCAATTTGTTTTGACGGGGATACGCCCCATGACCCCAGCGCAAGTTCAAATTTGGAGAAGTGCACGAGTCTACAAAGGGGCTGATGGGAAGGTCAAGATGGCGGGAGACCGGTAAGTTCCTCAAATTTCGCCCAGGAAGAAAGTTCAAATTTGATGCTGTTTTGGGCAGCATTTTTGGTTCTAAAGGACATTATACATTAATATCAACACATAAAAACCTATACATCATATTGTCATCACAAATTTCCGTTGAATGTACGAATCAGACGGTAGTCTGGATTGGCTAGCTCGAATGAACTTCTGTTGTTGGTTGACGGGGCCGCGTTTGAAATTTAAGCAGAGTGGTTTCGGCGTCCTGGACTACCTGGTAAATAGAGATCCTTATATTTTGTTTAATTAAAACCCAGCACACTCAGAATGTCATTTACATAACTTTTTACTGTCATTATGTGCTCAGATATTCAATACAGCTGTCATAAATATCCTGCGCTCGCACATTCATTGATCGGCTCATGTTTCAACAGTTTCGGTTTCATTCAGTAATAATTAAATCAAGAAAAGAGACTGTACCTTAAACCTATTCGCATGTATGAGCTATGTAATCAATATGTAAACAATTTTAGGTGTTTTTACTACTCTTAAATATTTCTGATAATTTTTTACGACTTTCAACAAATTTTGAAAGTGATTAAATGACCACACACACACCCACCAGTCCTGCTGCAGGCATTGCTAATACTATAGTCCGTTCCAGCACCCCTGTCCACCTGTTTTTTCTTGATTATTTTTTTGAGAATCAAAGAATGTCCAAACTTTTTGATCTTAGGGCAGAAAGAGGAAAAAGCGTAATTATTAGGGACGCCATGAAACACGGATATCTATGAGATATGTCAGCCAGGCCGTAAAGTGAATAATATTTATATTTTGAGTAGGTAAGGTACCAAAAATTACGCTTTTGCCTCTTCATGGCATTGGTGCAAATATTATTTTGCAAGTTTGTCTTATGTAGAGATAATCGCGAAAAAACAGGTGGACAGGGGTGCTGGAAGGGACTATAAGTAATAGTTTGTTCCATCAGGCAACACCTTGTTTCCACCTGTAAAATGGTAATTAGGGTAGAAGATATATGAGCCTTATTTTCAACAATATAAAAAAAAACAGTATTTAAGAAACTGAATTATTCAGAAGTATGAGAATTCAGTCTACATTTTACAACATTATACTGGTTTAATCCATCCTGAGTCTTTCCTGGTATTGTTTACTGACTTTGCTGATGGTGTTAATCTAATGTACATTTAAACATAACATGTAGTACAAACAAGTCAATGTATACCCCTGTGAGGCCAGATGTACTTTTTCTAGTCTTAATAATGTAAAAATTCATAAAAAGTTCATTTTCAGAAAACATGGCCATTTTTATATACTCACCTTGTCACAAAAAATCTGTAATTGACAATTTAGTTCAATATTTAGAAAAAGTAGCATTTTAAATTACTTGTCAGTCCCACATTGGGATAAACAAAATCACAAGAATACCCTAAGAGAATCAACATTCTTCAAACACTGATTGGCCAATAAATGTAGCTGTGGCTTGACTGGTACTTGAATTCAATGACCTGCAGTAGCAGTCTTTTTAACATAAGTACTGCTTATCTTGGTAATCCTGTTTATTGCTATTGGTCCTTAATTATTGCAAGCCAGAGTGGCAAGGTGACCTAATTAGTAGTTGTTTTTATAGGGCCTTAAGCTCCACCTTAAGCTGAATCTAGGTAGTTTGATAATATTAAGACCTTAAATAGAATCATTGCTGAAATCTTGAAGGTTTTCTCATCCCCAGGTAGGACTGAATACATTTAACACAAAATAAGATATGTTCAGTAATTAAAAAAATAAATAGGTTATATCATTTTCTATGCATTTTATTAACCCTAATCAATAGGTCATTGGTAACCTGGACAGTAATATGGCCCATACAGTGTTGTTACTCGATGCAGATTGCAGAGTGGTGATGTGTTGGCTTTATGAAACTTCAGTAATAACCTAAATGATTGTGGTTTTAATTATGTGGAAACAATTTAGCCACAAATTCCACAAAAAATTAAAACCCCCACAAACAAATGGGAATCCACAGTATTATAACATGATTTCATTTCTTCAAGGAAGAAAATGACTAACTGAAGATTAGTTCAGATTCAGGTTTTTGTGTAAATGTTTATGTTGGACCCACATGCTTGATTTGCCAACTTCTCATCTCACCCAGTTGGGCTAGTAGAAGCTCACTTTGGGGTGCCCTGCCACCATTTTCTTTAACTTTTACTTGCGCCCAGCAATCGGTTTAGAGTTCATATCAATCTCTTGCTTGGCTGTCTGTTTTAAAATATCTAAGGGATTATGGTCTGTGACTCTTGTTGTGGTTAGGCATGGCATTTTGGTTCATTTGTATGACAATCTAAAAAATGTTTGTCGTATCTATCTATCTATCTATATACGACTAAAATTGTCCGGTCTGTTTGTCCACGGACTTCCGCAGAAATGGGCCATGAGGCCCATGACAATAGGCTTGAGTGCAATCAGAATCAGTCATATGCCCTAAATTGCTGAATGCACACCATTTTGGCCCTTCTGCTTGCACACAATTGAATTCCCGGCAGCATCACAACATGCTCAGCCTTACACCACATCTCCTCCTAGCCATTGCTGACCTTCACCATGGCCCATAACCACAGAGACCTATATAGATGGTTCCCTATTGACCACCAGATGTTGCTTTTTTACGGGTCTAGGGAATTAGCCACCTTACGGGTCTAGCCACACAATACGCAGCAATGTACCCTTCCTCTGCAACTGGACCCACCAGGTCCCCATTTTCTAGTTTAAAACTAATAATGTAAGCTATTTAACATCTTAATATTGTATAAACAGTAATACATGGCTAGAAGCTAAACTGTGTGTACATTCAATATGAGATCACTCAATAACATTTTCTGGCATGGGGAAATACCTGAAATTGGTATTTTGTAGGGTTTTCAAGTAAAATCTCTAAAATTGTAAAGGATGGTACCTCTCAAGACAGAACATGTGAGTTTTATTTGTGTCAAACACATAGAGCACAAATTAAGCCATGGATAAAAAAACTACGACATTCAGCCTTTTGTATTGAATATTGAATTTAATAACACAAAACAACACTCATTGACAAAGTAATCACATGCTAAAACTTACATCAGTTGCTTATATTCTGCACATGTCAGTGTTCGAAATACTGGGTGCCTAGGTGCACAGATGATCCAAAAAACAGTTTTGTGCACCCACTGTATCACTGCAAGTTGCACAGTGTGCACCTGAGGCCGGTAACTAGGACAGATCTGCAGGACCGTTAGGCACATGCACATCTGATAGTCTAGGTGATCTAACAAGGACTTATAAACACTACCACATGACGTCACCCTTGACACTACATGAATATAGATGCAGTGATCAGAGCTTTTTTTGAGATGGATATTATTCAAGGTTCCATTCTGATGAGGTTTTCACCCTTAGCTTATTTTTTACTGCACTGAAATGTGTATAAATTATAATATAGCTGTAATAAAAATAACTGTAATGACATTATTGTACTTTTGCACCTTGAAATTACTTTGCGCACCCAGTTGATTAAGCTGTGGTGCACAGGTGCACCTTACCATAAAAAAGTATTTCGGACACTGACATGTGCTTACCAATTTTGAAGTCCAGGATATCTCACTAAAGGAGCTTCACCTGTCTCTTAACTGTAACAGGCAACACATCTTGGCTGCCTTCTGATTGCCTAATCCAATCCATAGTTTGATGGCAGGAAAACTCAAAATTAGAAAACACTATTTCAAAGGGTCTGAGCTAGCAGAAGTCTTCAACAGTCTTCTATCTGACACAAGCAGGGTTGGGTTGATGCTAGCCTGCTGGGTGCAAGTAGGAGTATATAGGTACTGGTGCACAGGGCTCAATGTTAACTTTTGGAATTAGTTGCCGAGGCAGGAAAGTAACATTTGACTGTCATTTACCCCACAAAATTTTTACCTGCCCCATAAAAATTAGTGGTCAACATCCATGCACAGGAATTGTATACCACAAGACTGTGTTGTATGTTTAATTGTATATTAGACATTTTATGTGTTCTAATGATTTTTTAATGTTAATAATATTTCACTTTAGTATAACAGATAAACATATAGGTAATTTAAAGGTGCCCAATCACCTAACTTATGAAAAAGAATTTATGTAATTTCAGGCTTCCTCTCTGTATATATTGTTGATCTAAGGGTAATTTTGGTTGTGAAAAGTTATTACAAGGCCTTCGTGAAGGATGTATGTACTTGTTTATCAACAACATGTTTGTAAACACAGCAATGTTGAAAAACGGGAAAACGTAAACTAAGGTCGTAGGTTGCATATATGCGGAGGTAGAAAGGTCGCTTGTTGCAAAATGCCATTTGCAAAGCTCTGATTTATCCGACTTGCTGCCAGATGCCCTTGTTGAATTTGTTTTGATTATTTTGACGGGCCCCCACATATTAGAAACATGTTGATATAAACAAAACAAACTGCCTGTGTGAGGTGATATCAGCATTTTCAGGCCTATTTTTATAAAAGCTCCAATGGATTACCTTTAGTTTATAAAGATCTGATAGTTGATTGGGCCCCTTTAAGATAAAGAGGTTTAAAGAATGTGCTTTCATTTCTCCCAGAAAAGGATAGTTAACTAAAGGTTAGCTCAGATTCAGCAATTGGGTAAAGGTTCTGTTGGACCCACTTGCCCAGTTGAGAGAATAGGAGCCAACTTTTGCTTGCCTTATCACCATTTTCTGCAACTTTACTTGCCCCTGGCAAGCATGTTGAGCACTGGCACAGGTACTTGTGTGATGGTCAGGTACACATCAAGATACTGAACATTATGCTCATAAAGGTGCAGAACCTGAAGGTAGGTTCCACTCCTGTTTTCTGTCCCTTGTTTCTTGGCTTTGTTCATTGTATAATTTATTTGTATACAGGGGTGAGATAACAACAGCAACCAGGATGAATGGCAGTTTGAACGGACACCACTTCAATCCGTGCAGCAAAAAACCAGTACCAGAGGCTCACCAGTATGCTGTAGGTCAGGATGTCCTGGCACGGTGGACAGATGGACTTTTCTACCTCGGTACCATACTCAGGGTCAGTAGAGACACTTAAAAACCAAGTCTAATACTCTGATTTGACAATACTAAACTCAGAAGTGTGAAATATCAAAATTATCAAATTAATATAAACATTTGTGGGTCAGACCTTGGGCAGTCTATCACAAGATGTGATGTGCATACATTTAAAAGTCCAATGCTGAAATAAATAAAATTTGAAAAATGTCCAGCCACAGAAAATATGAGGTGTCATATTGTTTATCTTAAAAATATTTGTATCCACCAAAACAATGTTTTGTGAATACTATGTTCTTGACTGGGTTCTGCCGTCACATTCGTTTCCGGAGAGCTCCTTCAAGGCCCTTGAACCGATCAATCCAAAACCTGGCATAGTTAATCGCTCACCTATGTTGTTGTGCCTAACAAAGACAGGTGGTGCCACTTGCAATTCTTTATGTACAGCATGAATCTGGGTGTCTTTGTGTTAACAGCCACTATCTCAGGAGTGGTTCAATGTATTGAGCTGAAATTTTGCATGTCCATAGATCTTGGATCTCTCCATCACATACTCGAGACTAGTGGCGCCATCTTCTATCATTTTCACGTGGCGTACATCCATGCATTTACCAACTGTTCATCTAAGTGATTGGTTCAATGTATTGGACTGAAATTGTGCATGTCCATAGACCTTGGATACCTCCATCTCGTAATCATGATTTGTGGTGCCCTCTGCAATCTTTTTAATGTGGCCTCCTTCCGTACGTTAAAAATTGCTCATATCTCAGGAATGGTTCATTGTATTGGGCTGACATTGTGCATGTCCATAGATCTTGGATACCTCAATCTTGTACACAAGACTGGTGGTGCCATCTGCAGTCCCCGATTTCCGTGGCGTCCATCCGTACATTTGCTTTGGGTGAAAATTGCTCATGTCTCAGAAGTGGTTCAATGTATTTGTCTGAAATTTGGCATGTCCATCCATCTTGGAGAGTTATCTTATAGACCAGACATGTGGCACCACCTGCCTTCTTGTTTTTGTAGAATAAATTAATGCCCTTTTCTCAGGAGTGGTCTGCCATGTTGGGCTAGAATTGTGCATGTCCATAGATCTTAGGTACCTCCATCTCATACTAAAGACTGGTGAAGCCACCTGCAACCATTCTTGCATGCATTGGCTTTTGGTGAAAATTACTCATATCTCAGGAGTGGTTAAATTTATTGGTCTGAAATTTGGCATGTGCATCCATCTCAGAGAGTTTTCTTGTGGACCAGACAGATGATGTGAAGTACCTTCCAATTTTCGTAGACTACATTCATGCCCTTTTCTGAGGAGTGGTTTGCTATATAGGCCTAAAATTGTCCATATTCATAGATCTCGGATACTTCCATCTCATATTCAAGACTGGTGAAGCCATCTGCAATTTTTTTTTAGTGGTGTCCATCTGTCCTTTTGCTTTGGGTAGCAACTTTTGGTATCTCAGAAGTGGATGAATATATCAGCCTCAAATTTTGCATGTTCACCCGTCTTGGATAGCTTTGTTTGTGGCGCCACCTGCTGTTCCAGTTTTATAGTATACATTGATGCACTTTTTATCAGTAGTGGATTGATGTCTCAGCCTGAGATTTTGCATGGTATATCCATCTGTAGTTCTGTTTTTGGTGACAATTGCACATATATGAGGAGCTGGCATCACTGAAGCCACAAATTTGGAGTCATGTCATTTCGGGAACATTCAATGCTTTACTTTACCCATGCCTCTCTGATTTGGCAGATACACGTTGTTGCCTGTCGACTACCAGTATTCTAGTTTAAATCAAGTTTGGCAAACACCAAAACTGCTTTTTAGCTCAGCTGACTATAAGATTATATGTCATCTTAGCTATAGTCATGATCCACTGTCAGTCGTCTGTCCATTCGGATGTCCGACTGGCACGTTTCAACACCATTGGACCTACGAATCTGTAATCCAGCATGCAGTTAGATGTCCCCAAAATCTCTTACCATGCAGAAAATTGGGTCAATAAGACTTCGTTCCTTCAAGATATTAAGGAAAAACCTACATTTTATGTTAAAAATCTATTTTTCGCAAGTCAGGACTGTCTAATATCAAAACCACTCATCCGGTTTTCTTCATATTTACCATAAATATTCCTCTATATAGTTCCCTATGTACATGCCAGAAATTAAGTCAGTATTATATAATTTAAAAAAGTTATGGGCCCAAACATAATAGACTTTGTAAAAAAATCAGGAAAGATATTTGGTCACTTAAGAGAAAAAATGTTAAAGCTAGGGCATGTATTTCAGTAATACAACTTTAATAAATCTAAATTTAATTGTATACCAAAAATTAGATCAAAATCTGTTAAATTTTTTTTAATATTGTCAAAAATATAAAATTGGTACCTTAAATTTTGCCCAAGTTTGACCATGGCACATTTTTTTCTTGTAAGAACATTTGATTTATTTTTCACAGTCGGTATAAATATATATTTAATCTATTAAATTCTGAATTTGAAAGTAAAAGCTTAAAAATTATTCTAGTTATTGAAGTTTTTCTGAGGCTCTAATGTATTTACATTTTGAACCTCCAGACCAGCCATGTCTGGTCTCACAGCCTTGTCTGGGTAAACGTATTAATTAGTGATGCAACACTGCTTTTACAAATGTAGAATCACATTTGGCAACACTGCCCTCCCCTCCCTTTTGTATTAAACCTGTACCTGGCCATTTAATACAAGGCCTTGTTTTTGGTGAGTTGGATTGGGCTTTATTGCAGGTTGGGTGTTATCTTGATCTTCCCGGAATTCATATCTTGATATATAGAGCTGGTATAATGCAGTATTGCACCAAAGTATTACCATCCTCATTAATGCTGACCATTTATTAATATAAAGATACACTGTGATAGACACTAATACTGAGATTAACTGAAACATCTACATGTACTCTGCATGAAAATATTGAGAAAATAAATATAATTTCAAAACTTCCCTAACACCTTCATGGATAGAGAATATTGAAAGGTGAAGTTACTGTTATATTCATCATTAATAATGCAACATGTTATAAACTATACTAATTAAGTCTGTTTGTACTGCTACAGATGTTTTACAGTCATGAAATTTATTGTATCATTACACAGGTCATATCACTAGGGTGTCTAGTTTTATTTATTATATCACAAAGTGGCACACAATTTCTGGCTAAGATAAGGCAAAAAAAAATATGGTTCTCAGGCACCACCCATGTCAATTTTAGTCCCCTGAATCAATAATTTTTATTTTCATTCTCATCTTTCAAGAAGATAAAATAGTACAATTTTGAAAAGATTTCCTTCTTTATGTAGTGCTTTTACCTGTTTAGCCATAAAATTCTGTTATTTTCATGCTTTCCCCTGATCATATGACATTTTGTTTAAACATACAAAAAAAGTTTAAATTTAAATAAAATATCAGCAGTCCACACTGATTTCTGAAAAAAAGCGCCTGAGAACCATACCTTTTTTTTGGGGCCTTATATATTTGTACTTTCTGTGGATGTTTGCTGAGTTCTGATTTGAACCTTACTGTTATTGACAGATGGACGATGAAGGAAAACGATGTTATGTCAAGTTTGAAGATGATTCAGAGTATTGGATATTCTTTCGACATTTGCAAAGAGGTAAGTCATAACTAAATTACTCATTAATATGACATTGTGTGCTGTGTTTTGATGTGATTTCTTTACATAAATATTGTAATTTTAAACTTAATTACATAGTTATATTTGTCTCTGTTTAGCCTTTATTATGTTATTTATACTGTTGCTGTTTTTGTTACAAGCTATTTTATTTAGGGGGAGGGGGTGTCATGTGATTTACTAATATAGTCAATAGGCTCAATTCAGTTCCTGTAGGATTTAGTTCCAATCAAAAATTCAGATTGTACCTATTAAAGTTTAAAGTTTACCAAAAATTATCTTGGGCACAGTCTGCATATAATTGGAAGAAGTGTATCAAAAATGCACCTTTACTTCGCTGCCTAATAGTACCAGTAATTGCTGCAAGAATTTCTGCATATCATTTGACCACTAGAGGTGCTTGCATCCACTTGTCAGCATTCATGTAAATGAGTTGACTAGTTGGTGCTGCCACCTACATGCAAATCAGTTAGCAAGTACCATCCATCTAGAAAATGAGAAGTGACTACTTTGCAAAGTATATTTTGTTATCTGCATCAGAAAATTACAGGTTTATTAACAGACTATCAAACCATATATATAAATTGAATAACCCCATAGTTTCCTAAAAAAATTAACATAGAAACCAGTCTGTTTTTTCCTTTGATGTGCTAATAAAACATGGTATGGTTATTTGGGACATGTACACATGACATCTTTGAAAAGAATTGGAAAAGAGCAGCAGGGCCAGACATTAACCTTAGACAGTACTTGCCCAACAAAAGTCTGTGATTTTGGCCATGAATACAATATGTGTTCCCAATAAATATGTTGCATATGGTATTTCTCTTTAGAATATGCACAGATTCAGGTAATTAAAAATAAAGAGGTACTATCAATATGATTACATTTGGCAAAATGGCAAACTGAAAATTGTTATGAATCAGGCCTTAAGGTAAAGGTTTATAATGGGAATTCTTTCCCAGCTGAATAAGAAGTCTTAAAGTAGATGCCCACTTTTGGTTTCCCCACAGCCATTTTCTGGTACTGCTACTTGTCCCAGGAAACCATTTAACCTTTAATGTCTAGCCGTGAACAGCCCTTGCTATATACAGATGTCTTTTAATTGTCCCCTGCTTCCCCAGAATGGGGGACATTGATTTGGGTTTGTCTGTCCTTGTGTCTGTCTTTCTGATTGTCTGTTCATCAGGTTTTCATTTCCATGCAATAACTTTCCAAAACATTGTGAGATTTCATTCAAATTTGGGTCAGTGATTGCTCCCATGCTTACCTTGGATGGGATTGACTTTAGTTTGTCTGTCTGATAAGATAAAAAAAATACAACAGGATCTTTCATTGTTGATATGATGAATCAGCACATTTAGTGTCACTAATCCCCAACAGATGTCGCTAATGGGGACATAAATTCCTTGAATGTGCTTGTTTTGTGATATATGTAGTACTAATGTTCTTTGTGTTCTGATGTTTTGCAATTGCTGTGTTTTCTGTTTTTTATAAGTATTGTGGAACCTCATGGTTGCAAATTGTATAAGGCCATTACTTCTTTTTTGCCATTTGTTGTAGATTATTAAGTTTCCCACTTTTCAGTTATAATTTATATGGAAAAAAGATATTGCAAACCATTATACAATCTAACTCTGGCCCACAGCAGAAAACATTTATGAAATATTAAGTTATTTACATATCCAAAAACGTGTACAATTAACAAGGTTTGTAAAATATTAAAAAGCAAAGGTAAAATTTTAAATGAATTAAGAAAGTACTTACTTGAAACCAAATCAGTTTTTGGAAATAATGAGAAGTCCTGCAATTCTATTGTGTGATCATTTGAACCTATATAAAAATATAAAAAAAATTATAAGCAAATATTTAATAAATATTATATTTACTGTCACATTAGAATGTGTATGTTAATTACAACATCAGGATCACAATAGTCACCAGCATGAATTTGTGCTTCACAAAACTTCCATCAAGCATCTGAATTCTTACGTAACTTGGGTTGTTAAAACTTGTATCAGGCCTTATATTTTAAAGCCCTTTCAAAAATCATAAGAAATCCTGAATTGTATGTCTGCAAGAAGTGTATGACCCCTTAATGAATGTTTGTGATTGTGATGCGTCCATGCTTGGAGGTCCACTGTGTACTGTGGTTGGTTTTATGTGCGTGAGGGTTTTAAATTTAAAGAGGCCCAATCAATATTGTTGAACTGTCATTTATGCAGTAGCCTAACCACATGATCTTTCGGAATGCAAAAGATTGTTAAATTAATAAAAGCAGACCTTTAAAATATAATATGAGTAACATCATTATTGCATAAATAATATCACAAAAACGTAAATGAAAAAAAAATAGGAAAAAGAACAGAGTTATACACCACTCAAGTTTATCCTTGGCCAACATGACGCCACCTACAGTACTGTTTAGTGCATGTGTTATGTTGCATGTGTGTGTTGTGCAGGCCCTGACCAGGGGGAGATCCACTGTGTGCTGTGTCAGGGGGAGGTCTCAGATGAACCAAATCAGATCGTGCTGTGTGACCACTGTGGACTAGGTTAGTATTACTATCTTAATTCAGCGAGAAGGTAAAAATGTGTCTGCCTGGCTGAGTGACCCCCTTGCGGTCTATTGTTCATTCTCATGTCTGGAAATTTAAATACTTAATTTGAATGCATGTTAACTTCTAAATTACTTGAGGTCGCCTCCCCAATGCCCATTTCATATTTTTTTTGGGGGGGGGGGGGAGCAGGTAAAGATTTATTTGTTTACCTTATGTAATTAAATTTTATAATTTTTTCATTGCATGATTGTTGGCTGTGGTGTAATTGTTTAAAAGCATGTTAGTACTTAAATGATTAATTGGTGTTAATTTTTAAAGAAGAAAATAATTGAAAGTCTAGTCCAAGTGTACACTTTTCCCTGTGATTTGTAAGTATGTAAGGCTCAGAAAATTAAATTTGTACGTCATGAATGTCAGTTTTAATATTATCATGATCATAATTAAATTTTTTATAATTAGATATTCCTGTTGCTTGAGTGGAGTTTTCCCATATAAATTCCTAATTCAAAATGTGTAAAATATTCTTCCTTTACATTCAAATCTTTATCATTAAATTTGATTGTACTTAATAAATAATAAATAGTATGAAAACTTTTCTGCCATGAATAATCATTATACATTATTAAACATTCCAAATGCACAATTAAGCAGCATGTGTGTTGTGATGTATTTCTGAACAACAGGGTATCACCAGCGCTGTCACAACCCTGTGATAGAGGAAGATGTACTTAAACCAGATGTAGAATGGCTTTGTCGCCAGTGTGTCTTTGCTGCCACTAGTAAGGTAGGTCCAGCATTTTGTAATATGGTGCTGGCGATTTACAATTATTTCAGTATTATCACCTGGTTTTCCCAGTAAAATTACTTTGATGTTTCATCTTCTCACTATATATTTTTATACACTTTAATTTGACACTATATATATAATTTGCCAGCACTGTACTGTGTATCTTGTTCAAATTGTTGAAATATGTTAATTGTATCTGCCAAACCAATTTTTCCCAAATTTACACCAATTATCGGGTCACATGTGAACTGGTTCCTAACCAGTCTGCGTTGACTTCTGACCTTTCCTCTCTCCAGTGCGTCCATTTGTGCCTCTGTTTTGACCAATCAGGAAAAAAATTTTGTACAAATGTAGCCCTTGGATAGCTAGCTTTATAACATACACAAAAAATGTTTGCGCCACCTGTAACCATTTTTGCACAGCGTCCATTTGTTTGTCTGCCTTGGGTTAAAATCACTTATATCTCTGCAGTGGTTTGACTAATTCACCTGAAATTTGGCATGCCTATACATCCTGGATAGCTTTCTTGATTTTATGAGTATGACAGGTGGCGCCACCTTCATTCAAGATCATGCTGCAGACATCCATGCTTATATCTCCAGACTGGTTTGATGTATCTTCCTGAAAATTTGCATGTGTTTAGATCTCACATAGCACTTTATTTTACAAGAAACTGGTGGCGCCACCTGCAACCATTTTTGCACAGCGTCTGTCTGTTTGTCTGCTGTTGGATAAAATCACATATCTGCCTAAAATTTTGCAGGTTTATACATCCTTGACAGCTTTCTTGATTTTATGACAGGTGGTTCCACCTACATTCACGTTTACCTGGCAGACATCCATGCTAATATGTAACACATCTAACTCTGTTTCCCCATGCCACTCAATTCATGCCTCACTTCAACGGTCCTACTCTGATTTTGGCGGATACACATAGTCGCTTGTCGACTACCCGTATTCTAGTTTAATCATGTACAAAGGCTCATTTTGATACAGTCAGATGTATATACTTCTTATTACATATTCAGATAGCTCATTATAAACAAAATTATCAGTACAAGACTACTGTTGCTTAGTTTCTGTAATTAAATGAACCAAAGCTTAAGTATCAGCATTATCACAAATCAAAAGAATTATTGTGATCACTTGAATCAGATACAGGATTTTATTATATTTTAAGTAAATCATTCGTTATCAAAAATGTTTGAAAATGAAAATGTTTCTGCATGAATTGTCAACCTTCAGAAAAGTTCATAAATTTACCGGTACAGCACAAACTTGTAACTCAACTTCAGTCCGCTCTTGCAATAACTAATGATTTCGTCTGAGTGTCATGACTCATTGGTCACACCTGTTGTTTCCAGATAGAAAACAGGAAGTTGATAATTTTTTTAAAACTTTTTTTTACAGAGAGGTGGAGCAGTGAAGAGAGGACCAAATGGTAAGTTAATAATCCAATCTTTTTGAACATATTAATCTTAGATAAGTTCTATTTTCTTCACAAGTTACCTAGTAAATGGTAAGAAAAATAAGATGCTCATGTGATTTTAATATTATTAATCTTTTCTTAACATTCATGTTTTGTTTGATGTTGTGTAACCATCAGCGTGTACTAAAAATGGCAAATTGTTGTTTTTAGAATAAGACATAGTGATCTTAAATATTGTGTCCTCATTTTTCACTATCCAGAAATATGACAGTATACAGAAATATATCTGATTACTGGTCTGGCACTTCCACCATTTTAAACGATCATATTTCATGTGTATTTGTAGTTTTGATTAGCTTGTAAATCGCAGCCATATATTTTTTTGCTTTGCTTTCTGCAAGCTTTAAATTGCAAAAGGCATATTTAATCATACATGCTGTTGAACAGTAGTAAACCTCAGTGGCGGTACTGGTGGTAGGGTATTTGTTTGTTTTACCTCATTTTGTAGAAGACCAAGGAATCACTTTATTTTTAAGACTTTGCTTTTGTATATTTTCAGGCTTGTCTGGCTTTCAGATAGTTAAAGGTATGCATGCTTTTTGCCTTGGTGCCTTGTAGTAGCCCTTCTAGTGAACTCCTTTTCTTTTAACTCCCTGTACAGAATCTATGAACAAATCTGTCACTCAACCCTCTGTTACAAAAACCTGGCATGTCTTCAGATTTGCTTTTGTCAGCTCTTGGAATAGTTTACATTTAGTCACACCATGATAGCACACCTGCAGGTGACATTACCTCCTTGTGTGATTTTGGTCTCTGTTATCCCTTTGCTATTATCCCTTTGATGTGTCGTTGACTTGTTCCATCCTCCTTTTCCTTGCTTTACAGTTTTATCTTTGGACCAGTGATCCATCATGATAGTTGTACCAATAATCACAGTTTGAATATAATTCCTACAGTTATTGTTTTACCTTTATCCCAACCGGTTTATTTCTTTGTTGCTACCTATGTTCAGTTTTATAAACCCCTTCTATTGCTTAACTATTAAGTTGTTGTGATTACCTTATTTTGTGACAACACCTACAGATTTCTATCAGTTTCATGTAGGAACTTGAGCAGTTTCCCTGCTGTAGTTATTCATGATAGAATCAGTAGAACCATAGTGTTATGTCTAATGTTGATGTTTATAAGTTTATTTACTGTTGATGAGGTCAGGAATTACCTGATGTAGTTAATTATGGTAACACTGTCTCAGTGTCTCGTTAGATTAAAGTCTCATATGGCTCAAGGAATTAGAGTCTAATATTGAATTTTTCTGCTTGAATGTGTATATGGCACACTATGAGGTTCCTAATTCAGTTGGCCTGGAATTAATGATAGCAGTAATTTATGGTGAATTTACCTGTTTCTTTTCAAACTCTTACAGATCACAAACAATTGAAATGTTTCATACTGAGTTATCAACTTTTCTAATGTATACAGTGATTCTCCAATAATTTTGTCTTAACATTTCGGTTTTGTTACTAGTAGTGTTCAAATGCTTCACTGTACCAAGATATTAACATCAGGTGTAGCAGTACTTAATCACCTTAATTTAACTATACAAACACAGTTCAGGAAAATGTCTTCTTATTGATTACAGATACATTTCATTTCTATTTGATGGGTTTCTTTAATATTCAGAAAATGTCTTACTGGAATATCGCTATTTAATGAGGGTTACAAATAATTTGAGCAATGATTGGTTATGGATGAATCTGGAGTTGGGAAACATATTCCATGATGGATTTACTTCTGTACATTTACAGATCATTAAACCCCATCCTGTACATTTTTGTATAATATCTTGTTTATTTTGCATGAATCTAAGCACCAATTTGGGCATGTGTCTATACCCTGGTACACAAATCTCCATGTTTCACTGGGTACTTAAAATAAATGGTGATATTTCAGTTGCTTATTAGTGCCATCTAGTGGAAAAGCTTTAAACAGTCCTGCATATTTAATATTGCTTAATGATATTATTCTGTTTCTTTGAATCATGTCAGTGTTACTGGCAACATTTATATTACTTAATCTCTCTTAATGTGACAAAATTTGTGAGATTAGAGAAGATTTTAGAAAAAAATTAGAGAGAAAATTCTTTTATGAAAATATGTAGAATGACTTTGTTTTATTGTCTGAAGAGTAGAAGAGACTGATTATATTAGCAACTGAAATTTTGCTGTGAATGATAAAAAAAAGCCCACACAAGATGCCTCTGTTCTTGCCTATTCGTTTAGTCACATGTAAAAATATGTATTCTTAATAATCTTATCCTAATACCATCTTTGGCACTTCTACACAATGGGGTTGCTTCATTGTAATATTATTACATGTAAACTTTAATATTTCACGCTGTTCATACTGCACAATTTGTAATATTACATGTAATATTATGTGTAAATATTGCAAGATATAAAAAAACATTAAATACTGAGTATTTCCAATTGAAGACAAGAAAATGAAATACCTGGTACTGAATATTTCATAACCAAAAATGATAGTGTGTACTCTGTCATGACCTCCAGGAATTAATTGAAGATTTGTTTTCTAAAATTGCAGTCGAAAGGAGTTAAATGTTTCAGGTGAAATGAAAGACAAAATTTTATATGCAGTTGTGCCAAAACAAAAATAAGTTGAAACTTCAGGCATAGATCAATGGATGCTGAATCAACTACTTAAGTCCATTTGCAGTTTTAACAGGTAGACAAAAACAAAATAAAGTCTCATTACATTGCTGCTGTATGTCAGTATGTTATTTAAACAGTCTTTGTGAACTTGGTCTTAATCATGTTTCATGAAACGTGTGTGTATATATATATATATATATATATATATATATATATATATATATATATATATATATATATATATATATATATATATATATATATATATATTCATTTCTGTGTTGTATACTTTCAGCACAAGGAGTAGAAGTAACCAAACAACCATTACCATATGACGTAAGTAGACACTTAATCTTGTTTATAAAATGTACTACATCCCCATATTTGCATAAATTATATAGATTTTGTAGTTCTATTGTATTTGTGAGGTTGACACTAAATAATATACATTAACTTAACACTGTGTCCTCCTATAACTTGAAGGTGCAGTCATCCCTAGAGCATTCATCTTGCTTCTACTCTGAAGATATGGGTCTAATGACCACCAAACTTTCTGCAGATAAATTCCTATCTTGAGACTGTCCACAGAGTACTGTCCTATTGTATTAGTACCCTTGTCCAACTCTTACCTCGCGAAAATGTTGAAACCTCTCATGGTCGCTGCCATTGTGCATACAGATTAAAAAAAAAACAGGTCTCAAATCCTATGTGAAATTAAAGGACACTTTTAGTGGTTCTAATTGTAATTTGTGTTTCATGATTCCTATAACCATACTATCCATACACAGCCTTTAAAATTTGTAGCCAAAGAAGTTAACATGGGACAACAGTCACAGGACCAATGCTGAGATGTGCTACTGTTATTGTGGAGGGCCTGGAGAGTAAGTTTGAATATTTATTCCTGCAATCTACCTTGTGACCATTTAATGCTTTATAGCATTAATTTGGATCTGTCAAATGTCTATAATACTTGCATGTGAAAATCACCCTTTCTGGATTTAATATTTCAAATGTATAGTATCTAGGATTTTTATGGCAGTTTGAAGCCATTTTCATCAGAGACACATTTTATCAATAATTTTTAAAAGCAGGTTATCAATGGTGTTATCAGTGATTTTGACAGATATCTGTATTTTGAAATAGGTGCAATCTTCATACTGCAGACAAAGCAAAGCTTTAGTTGATTTTTTTTCTGTACTGTATGCAAAATATCAAAATAGAAGTGTTTTGATTCTTAAGTAAAAGAAATCATGTTTCTAACTACATCTGCTATCTGTAATGTGCATCAGCATTCATTTGTCCAGGATGTAACCTGCACGGCTCCTGCTGAAATGGTAAATTTAAATTCATAGGGAAACAGTCATAGTTACAAATTATTTCATTGATACTTTTGTCCAAAAAGTAATAAAATATTGAAAATTATAATCCCGTCACCATGATTTAGCCAATCATCAATGTGATTATATCTTCTGATAGTCAGCCCTGGTACGTATGTTATAGCTTTTTGACTACTGCCAGTAAGAAATGTGTTGTAAAATTTTGTTCAATGATGAAAGAAAATAATGATTTAGGATTGATTTTTAATTCCATTCTTTGATTTTCCTTCTATTTTTCTCTAACATGGGCTTGTAAATGTAAAGTAATGTAAACATTAAAACCAGTAATCGTACATATTCAGAGGTGTCTACCAGTTTACATGATAGCCCCGACATACAGGTGGTTGATTTTAAAAGGGGCACTTATATCAGAAAGCATGTTTATGGTTATGTTTATGGTTTAGTGCTTATACCTGACAAGCAAAACAGTTCTGTTATTACCCTGATCATATGACATTACTATCAAAACATACTAAAAAGTTAAAAAATCGCCCTTGCGCATTGATTTCTGAAAAAGGTGCCTGAAAACCCAACTAATATGAATCTTTATTTGTATATATATGATCATATGTGCTTGATTATATAAAGATGCAACTAGTTAAACTGATTATGAAAGAAAGCTACCAGTCATCGATATAAACTGATTATCAGCACATCAATGGTGAGTATGGAGTTGTTTTCATTTTGTTATAATTTGTACATGTATTACAGCTTTATGACTACAGAGTTTTGTTTTGCTGTAGCTGGTACATGAGGATGTTACAGTGCTGGAGGTGTAAGCAGTGGTTCCATGAAGGTAACTAATCAACCAGTATAAGTAACAAGTGTAGTAAACTGTCTGCCTGATGCTGTGGCCCCTCAGTCCTCTTGTGTTTCTTGTAAAATTTGTTTTATATAATGGCAGTCTATGTTTGTGTGTCCAAGCAGCTTTTGTGTGAAACTTAATGGATTTATATGTAAGTGCATACACATGGAGTAATTAATTAAAGGCTTACACCCGTATGACCTGAGAGAAAGAAAGAGAGAGAGAAAGATAGAGCTCTAGAAAGGAAGAGAGAGAGACAAAAATTAACAATGGACTGAGTTTTCATTCTTATAGTATACGCTGGAAGTAACATCAGTCTTGCCTGTTCCTGGAGAAGAACGGAGCTTATTGGTCCTTCCATTCTCAGTCTGATACCTCTCTCAGCATACTGTATATACACACATTGGATTTTGGATGATTCTCCACCAAAATACACATATAAAGCCTAAAAACTTTACTGGTATTGTTTAAATCTTTAAACTCCCAGTTGTAAACTGTTTGTGGCTGTCTCTGTTATCAAGTTATTTTACTCACAGTAAAGTAACATTTGTATACATGATGTAGTTTGTGTTTGGTATTGTTTCATGTAACACAATTTCTGATTTATATTGTTTATTCTTATAGTATTTATTTATGTGTGCTCATATTTGACATCCTACAACACCGCAGGATTTTTTATCTGTGTGTATTTTTTATAAGTAGTTTCCATTAGTATATTAAGCATGACCTGTTTGTTTATTGTTCCCCCACAGTATGACTCTGGCATGTAATATTTCTTTTTGTGACCGTTTACCGTACACTGTTATGGTCTTTTCAGCATGTGTACATTGTCTAGAGCATCCCATTTTGCTTGGTGACCAGTTCTACTTGTTTGTGTGTTCTATGTGCAACGCTGGCCCTGAGTACATCAAAAGACTTGAGCTCAGCTGGTAAGAGAGTCAGACCAGTATAATTGTCATCTCATTTCAAATTTGAATGTTGCATTATATGCACACAGGAAAAAGCACTCCCAAATGAATGAAGATGAAGTAAAACGTATGATAAGAACAATATGTTGTTATAAATCTTCCTCGAGTTAGGGTTATCAACTGGACTTGGATTAGAGTTTATCTGTCATTTAAGACACAAGGGAAAATTCCTGATGTTAGGCAAAAAAAAAATAAAAGGTATGGTTCTCAGGCACTGCCCGCAGCAATTTTAACCCCCACATCAAACATTTTTCAAGAGGATAAGATAATACAATTTTGATAGGATTTCCTTTGTTATGTAGTGCTTTTACCTGTTTAGCAAAAAAAAATCTCATTATTTTAATGCTTATTCCTGATCATATGACATACAAAAAAAGTCAAAAATAAAATACCGCCCGCCCGCACTGATTTCTGAAAATAAGTGCCTGCAAACCATACCTTTTTATTTTTTTTGGCCTTGTATTCCTGATTTTATCATCATTTTGCTGCTCTTAAAGCTTTGGGGGGATTGAACCAGGCAACATCTAAAATGTCCACACCATAACTAAGAGGCTACATCATGGATCTGGGAACAAATGAAAGGATGCAAAAAAGGAACTGCGGTTAAAGAGAGCACTTATATTAAAGGGTAATAAAAAAGCAGGGAGAGGTGCTCCTCTGTTGAAAATGAAGTTGAATCATGGAACTGGTAAGTAGGTCAGATGCCTTCAAAGGCACAATTAATGGCAGACAGGGAAGTTTTAGAAATCCTTGATTAACCCTCATAAATTATTTCCCATCTTGGAGGTATTCTATTTGATGTGCAAGACTGGTAGTGCCACCTGTATGTTCGTATGAAAGAAGTAATTTGTACTTTAGTCATACATGCAGCTGTTATTAAAAGCCATCTTCATTTTGTTTTTAAAAAAATTCTTGGGTCATGTCAATTAGACATACAGTCAGTGCCTGTTAACAATAGCTACTTTAGCCACAGGACAATGTCAGGTTTATTGTTCTCCCTCATATATTTGAGCCAGCTCCCCCGAAGTTGGAATTATTTTACTTTAATGCCACAAAAGACTATATCAAGCTGACATACTCATTGTTTATTTTATTTTTTATTTTCAGGCCAGACTTAGTGCAACTAGCCTTGTTTAATTTGACAATTTTATACAAGAAGAAATATTTTGACCTAACAGAATCCCTTCAGCCGTGGTTAAATGAGCACTGGGATGACCTTCAGCTGTCTCAGGTGAGATAATCAGTTATCTACAGGTGTGTCTTAATCACCATGATTTAGGCCAATACCTAACCATCCTTCTTGAATGTACCAATCCTTTTATTTTAATAAATGTTTTTACTCAGATTCCCACAGAACGTCCTATACCTCTTTTGACTTTACATAATTACATATTGAACCAGAATTTTATGCATTCTCGTTGAATACAGGCCTTGCAGTCCTTATTGCAGGTTACTCTGCAACCTGTGCAACATTCACTTTTTGGCCCATATTCCCATGTTCAGTCATGCATGTGTGACTGCACATTTGTGAATATTGCTGGATGTTCTTCCTGGATCCAGATCATGAGCCTGACCCACACCAAAATCTGATAATGTCTTCATTTGCCCATTCCTGAGGTGCCCTGTAAATTTCATGGGAATCTGTTCATGATTGTGCAAGTTATATTGTAAACAAACATATGCACGAATTGTAATGAACCCATACTCTCTTGGCAGAGGCAACTATCATTTTTGTGCAAAGTACATGACATAAACCATGGAGTCATGTTGACTAGAATTTTAGGTTTATAACAATTGTGGGGCATGAGCAGGCATGGATAAATTATATTATATTACACAGCTTTCAGTAGGATATAAAAATAAAGAATCGGGGACGGTCATGCGAAATTTTTAACGCCTCACATGATAACTTGCAGGGTCCCAATGGGAGGTAATCGGTGTCAAATGTTGAGGGGCTGTGTAAAATTGAATTTATTTTTATTTTAAGTCATATTTGTATCATTGTATGATTAGATTTTATGTCATTATATGATAAAATTGATTAGAGTATATTCTAAAGGTTAATTTAATGTTTTCACAATATATTGGTTTCTGAGTTTGTCAGCAACATTCAGTGACTGCCACAAAAGCCAACTTTAATCCTGTTGGTCCAAAGGCCTGAAATTTTTGCATGCGGTTGTACGCTTGGTCGCAGAAACAAGCTTCTGAGTGAGATAAAGAGTATTAAGGACGCTTACCTCTGAGTTCCTGAAAGCCCTTGTAGCCCCTTTTATTTCATTATATCTTATTTGATAATTTATTTGTTATCTAGTTTGCATCTGATTGTCTCTTTGCAGTTTTCTGATGTTTTAGAAGAAGAAAGATGGTTACATGTGGCTAAAGCTTTAGAGAAAAACAGGAAAAGGTGAGCAATTAACACATTCCAAGCTTTGCAAATTCAGTCTCTCAGCATCGCTGAGTAGTAGTTCTAGAATTTTTGATAATTTAAGGTCAGCCTAGTCACATCTGCGTAGATATTTCTTGTGATTTAGTTTAACCTCAAAAGATGGGGTCACTTCCTCATTATATTGTACACCAAACCGTAATGCTGGCTTTATAATAAATAAGAATTTTGACATGTTTCAGCTATGCATTTGTTTAGAAGCTTAGCTGGGAGATGAAAAACATTTAAAAACCTCTGTTTATCATTATTATTCATTGCAAACATTAAGTGCACTCAGGCATGTTAAAAGTGTTATACTCATATTTATCAACAACTAGTAATTTAATTGTATCCCAGACAGAGTCTGGGGTACTTTAATTTTATCACTGTCCTGCCGCATTTAAATTGGGGTCATTTTCTTTACCATGAGAGTGGCCTTGACCCTCAATATTTCCATATTTGGTGAAAATCACACAAAACCTTAAATATTTCAAGAAAGGATAGATGGATTGGTCCAAAATTCAAGTTGACCAAAGATAGCTTTGTCTTGTACAGAAGACTGGGGGCGCTACCTGTTATCTTTTTCTTGTTTTTGTGCCTTTTAATACCCCCATCATTGCAACTTGACAGTAATGAGAGCATTATAAGTTGAAAACTAATGGCACCAGACAGATTTCTTTCATATTATGCACATGCATAGATATGGGTTATAGGATACAGTGTAAGTAAATTAGAGTCATGGTCTTTACTGTGAGAGTGGCCTTGACCTTCATTATTTCCATATTTAGTGAAAACGAACAAAAACATTTTTTCTCAAGTGGATAGGTGAATTTTTCCTGAAAATAAAAAAGGAAAGATATCAGATGATAAGTTATTAGAAGATTTTGAGAACCTGTGACCTTGACGAGGTCAAATCTGCTGATGTATAAGATTTTTGTGACTAAGTTCACACTGATTGTTTCTCCAATGATAACTTTTTGAAATACTGCATCTGTTTCCTTCAAATTTTACACAAAAAAATTTCCCCCAATATCTTATATCTTGGAGTTGTTCGAAGACTGGTGACCTTGAGCTTGGTCTTCAAGGTCAAATCTGGTGACCTTGAGCCTATAAAGTGTCATTGTATGCTTCAGAAGAAAAGGGTCTATTTTAAAGGGGGTTTGCCCAATGTCTGGGTATACTACAGCATCTCTGATACCAGAAATGTCTATTTTATTATGAATGTTCTGCGTACATAAACATATAAGAATATTTCTCAGCCCAGTGTCATATTTTATTATTCATGATGTTTTGTATTGCATTCTGCAGGTTTCAGTCAGGGCGTGAAATAAAAAAGCGCCAAACCCTGTGGGGATTGCGGGTGCGGGTTCCACCCCCTCCCCCCAAGGTCATATTGCCGGTCGATGGGCCAATCACAGAAGAGGTCATGAGCAATCTACAAGTTCATGGCCGCAAAACCAAAACATTCATTCCAATGCAAAGGTGAGATTTCATTCATGGTTCTGCACAATACCAAAATTAGAAGGGGATTGGAGGAGAGAGAGCCTGTTTAAAATGTAAAATTTGATAATGACCTTTACTTTGAATGTGACCTTAAATATGCATTGGACTTTTTACATTCCCGCCTTATACAGATGGTATTATGGTATACCGGCTGTCGTCCATTAACTTTTAGTGTGGCAAGGACAACCTACCTGGGCTTTGATGGATTTCATGACTCCCTCCATAATTACTTACCAATAGATTATCTCCCCCAAGTTCAATTATAGGCAGAATCTGTGCATATTTAATGAGGTCAGAGGTAACCAGTTTACTTTGTGGTATTACCAAAGTGTGATGGATTTCATGAAACTCATTGTAAATATTTACCAATAGGGTTACTTACCTTATATTCCCGACAAAATCCACTAATATTTAATAATGTCCCTCTTGAGGTCACAAAATATATGTGCGTTGTGTATTATGTTCTCTTGCAGTATATACTCTTATTTAAAAAAAAATTATTTCAAATAATCTGATTTCTGTGTGGTTATATGGAGTGACCCAAAATATGGTACACACATTAATCTGGGATGGGTTTGTTGTACTGATTGTGCCATTTAAACTATTTGCAGTTCTTGAAATAAATAGTCTTTTAATTGCATTAACATCCACCCAGTTTACTAAAGAATATGCAATAAGTCATATTTTTCAGGAATTTCCCCATGGATTTTAAGTGTTGTTGAGCAGGATTTCTGTAACAGATCTATGTATAAGAGTCCTGGCACCCCTTACTTTCTTCAGTTTCATGCTGTTATAATTATGTCTCAACACCATCAGGATTGTTAGGGGAACAGTTCCTCAGCAATATGCTTGTTGATTGTCCTGAAATTTGCTATGTTTATTAATCATTGATAGTTTTATCAGCAGAGCTAGTTATCTGAACTTTAGGAATGACCTGTGGCCAGTTTTCTTGTCAATCTAGCTATTCATGTGGCCCTTCTCATAATAATCAAGGCCATAAATTTCAAATTCTTTAGTATCATATTTTGTTAATATGGGTGATTTAAAGCACAATAGTCAGTGAGAGAGACTTATCCTGAACTTTATCAGTTGCTTGAAGATTATTCTCAGACCATAACAAAATTTATTTCCAGATGCTTGGCTCTACTGTACTACATGTATGTAAAAAATGTAAAAGTATTTGCTGCAGGTGTTAAATTTCTCCTTTCCACTAATATTTAAAATTTTTTCACAATACAGCTCATCTCCCATTCCATTCCGCTCACTGAAACGTAAAGCCTCCTATGACCCATGTGACATATTCAGGAAAATCAAGCGTGCCAAGCAACTTTTAGAAGATGCTACAACTGTGGTAGGCTTTTTTGTTTTAAGTTTACTACAGCAATAGGTCACTGTTACAAAGTTTCAGGAATACAAAGTTCATGTTACGTTTTGAAATTCCTTAAATTATCAAGAATTAAAATGAAATGATTACAGTTTTAGGCCTGAAATGGTTATATTATGTAATAAACATTTTATTAAAAACCACAAAACAGCACTGTAGTTACACATTTTATAGTATGTTTCACATGTTCTTTATAAAATGCTCTGTTTCTGATGTATAAGTAATATCTTAAAAATCATTTTATTAAAAAATAAAAATAAAAATTAATTCACTTCTCCTGAATCTGACTAAACTGGAGGACAGTTTGGAATGTAAAATATTAATTTTTAATATAGTTTTCGGGGGGGGGGGTTTGAATTTTTTTATGATTTATTACATGATTGCATGTTACACAGTACCTATGATATACAGATGAATGTGAACAAATGAGTAACAAATAGAATATACTGAGTGCATGGATGATGAAATAATAATTTTTAACCAAATGGTCAAGTGCTTGTTTCACAACAACAAGTTAAGGGTATCTAAAAATGTTTCTTTATCACTTTCAGGAAAGTATGAACGGATATTTGACCAACAGCCAAAATTATTATGGATATGGTTATGATCCAGCCTCTTACACCATGCAGTGCCCTCAAAAACTGCAGACCAACACACTTAATAGACTCATACCCCAACCAAATGACTTCAAAAACTACAACCATCCATTCAAATCTCAGTATGAACGCAACCAAGAACTCGAACAAGCTCGCTTGAAAGAGAGGTTGTTGGGAAACTTAAGTGCTGCACCTAACAGTTGTGAAGGCAGTGACCTTGTGACTGACATTGCGAGTGAAACGC
The DNA here is from genome assembly GCA_026874595.1 of Sipunculus nudus. Lineage (NCBI taxonomy): Eukaryota > Metazoa > Annelida > Sipuncula > Golfingiida > Sipunculidae > Sipunculus > Sipunculus nudus. Next base: position 49,169,986 of record CM049310.1, read on the forward strand.
CTTCATCGTCAATGATCAGTAGCATGAGTGGCGAGGAACACAGGCCACCTGTAGTACCAGTCAAAAGACCTAGGGGGCGCCCGAAGAAATATCGCTCTGTGACTACACTAGATGCTAGTCAGACTCCTAAGGATGGACAGCTCACCCCTGGCAGCACACCCAAAGATATCGTCAGCCTGTTATCAAAAGTTAATGGACTGGTGAAGTCAGAACTTCCGACAAACCATCAGGTAATAGCTTCAACAAAGGCAGCAACTAAAGACGAGGCGGACATTAAATTTGAGGTGGAAGCACAGAGACGAACCACGGACCGTAAACTTCAGTACCTCATTAACTGGAGCGGGATGCCATGATGAAGCATCATGTTTTATCATAGTGGTGGTATTCAAAATGTCCTTTTAATTCAGGTCCTGTCTTAAGAATGGCCTGTTTTAAGGTCTGCTCTTCTTTAAAGGTAGCTTATACCGTTTTCTCTTCTATTCAGGTTTTTTATATCAAGTTGATAATGTGCCTTCTCGCATGGGCTGGGATATTGTCTACGTACAAACCTTGCCCTGATGACCATGAGACGTTAACTGCTGTTATGAAAGGTCTGTAATGTGTGGGTGCAGAGGACCAATGATTGCCATACACAGATTCCATGTTTTTATAGCAATGCCACCTTTAGTATGTGTTGTGCTTACTGCATGATTTTTTAATTGTGATGTTTGTTTTAAGTTAGGGTTCACTTAGAGAATCCCTTTTATACCAAGTGTGATTGGTTGAAAATTATTGGTGCATGGTGATGGAGTTATGTTGAGAAGTTCCAGTCCAGGATCACCAGTAGGCTTTGGTTAGTGAGTTGAGTATGATTGCACAAATAACAGAATTGTCTTATTGTGACCAGGCAGTGCTGGTTACTAATTTCACACCATAAAAACTCAGATATCCAGTATATCATCTTCAGACTGCCAAGTCTGTGTTAGCCACGCTTTCACGTACCTTAATGCAGCGAACAACACAAGCATCTGTTTCATGAACAATCAATAGGCCTGCAAGCATTTGGGTCAAAATCAAAACTGCCAGTTAAATCTGATGAACAAATTATAAACAACACGCTGTTCATACCGTCTGAACAAGAACGTGTGCACTAGAACGAGACAGGTTTATATTGCTTTATTTGATTGGTCAAATTCCTGATGCCTTCCCATCAATGCTTAACGTTTGTTCTAAAACTATCACCAGTGGTGCTCAGAGAGCCACGTTAAACAAGTTGACGGAGTCATTTGATTTGTTCATTTGCATTGTTCATTATTCATGAAATGAAAGCGAGAGCGCCTCGCTAAATCAAGGTCTGTGAAAGCCTAGCTGCCAAAGACTTGGCAATAAGAAGATGGTATACATGCAACATAGATGTTGTGTCAGCCTGGCACCTGTGCTGCTGTTACATTCTGCACAGCTCTTGCATGTGTCAGACCACTTTGCCGTCAGTCAAACATTCCTTTCCAGGGACTGATGTCTGGGTAAGCAGCCTCACTCTGAGCTTTCGTGATAAAAATGGTCATGATATCAGCCTTTATAATAAATCAGGTTTGTACATCTATATCAGTGCCTTGAAAGAACTAGAACTCTGCATTCATAGGAATACAAGCCTCTGCCATGTAGGCATTCAATTTATTAGCCCATTTTCCCAGGTTCATTTGTGCATAAGTGACTGTACATTTGTGAATATTCCTTGATGACATTTCTAAATCTAGATTATGTGCCTTATCCACACTAAAATCTAATGATTCTTCTAGGCCCAGTCCTGTAATTGCCTGAAAATTTTATGAGAATCTGTTCATGATTGCATGAGTTATGTTGTGGACAAACACTCAAACAGACACGCACACAAACGGGATTGAACACATTCCCTTTTGATGGAGCCAACAAACAATTTACATGTCATATCAAGATTTAAAGCCAGCTATTCACTTCCATTATCTGAAGAATTATTTAGAATGCTTGCTTACTTTTTGCACATATTAATGGACTGTAGGTAATTCTTGATAAGATTCTTGTAATGTCTCTGCAACTTTTGTGTGACCTTGTTCATCTACAAGTTGTTACTAAACAAGATACATGATCCCATGTTGATAAACAAAAAAAAAAAAAAAAGACACTGAAGGTGGTAAGTTGCATATGTGTGGAAACTAAAAGGTCACTAGTTGTGAACTGAAATTGGCAGAACACTGGTTGTTCTGATTGGCTGCCAGATGTACTAATTGATTGTGTTTGGATTATTTTAACAGGCCCCCCACCTGTTCAAAACACGTGGATATAATTAAAATGAACTGCTTGTTTATTATGGGATCAACGTTTTCTGGCCTACTTTCATGAAAGGTTCAAGGAATTATCTTGATTCTGGAAGATATCGGAATAGGCCAAAACATGGCATGAAAAGAAATTTTCTTTCACAGCTAGTAATATTGTAGGTTTGTTCAGAAACTGCCTACCTCTTGTGCTATATTTAGAATCTTGCTTAAGTGTGATATGAAAAGGGGTCTAAAAGAACATTAGGTCTTGTGGTCCATTTCATAATACATTTCATGAACATGTAGCTGCTTTTTCAGATGATATGTAAATCACTGAACACCAAATCAGTAATGCCAAAATGGTTCCATATCAGTTATGTTTGACTAGTTTTTAGATGATTTGAATTTCCTTGTTTTCCTCTTCAGGCCAAAAGATGCCCATGCATATCCTGAAATAAAGCAGCAGGTAATAGAATGGTTAATGTTGCTTTTATAATGGGCTAAAGATTTAACTGTACTGTGTGCCAGAAATAAAGTTGATTAAATATCCAGCAGAAAAACAAATATCAGTCTGTGGAGCAGTTTTAGCTCCATTGACAACAGGTTATCTGAGCTATAACAATTGCCCTCCATCCACTAACATGACACACACCATAACAGTTTGACCTAAAACTTCTAACATTATATAGAAATAGGTACTTTATAAATCTTCTTGCATACCTAAAACTGTGACCCATGTTCTGTGAGTTACACTTTTTGTGCATCTTTAGCTTCTCAGATTTGTGCTAGTATTCTAGGTTGCAAAACAAATATGTTTGCATTCAACCCAAAAAAAAATAAAACTGTGCTTCATCTGCACATATAACATCATACCGGTTTTTCAGATCTGTTGAAATTTAACATTTTGGGCTGTTTATACATGTAATTCATACTCTCAATAAGATATCTCTGTAATGATTGCATGGATCTTTCTGAAATTCACATAGCTAATTGATCATGGATAGCTGTGCAAGACTGGTGGTTTCATCTAAATTTTCTTAATTGTGAGAAGTTTTAATAATATTTTTCAGACCTAAAATTAGGGTAGTTTTGCCACAGTAGGAGCCCAGCAGACACATTATTTACATTTAATGCACAGATTGAAAGAACTTACATTATGCAAAAGTACACATATATTTCTATCACAAGTTCATCGCAATGGCTGCAGACACAGTTGCAAAAATGCAAAAATGAAAGCAATCTAAGATGATAGAATTTGTCAGTGTCATTGATCAGCTGAGTGCCTTGACCATTGGGTCACTTGTTTTTCTTTCTTCATCAGATATATTAATGTTCTTAATGTTAAGTGATGTCATTGTGCCATTTAACGTAATAATAAATTAGAGAAAACACTAAAAAGGTTGGTCATGGTTAAGTCTAGGCTTTTCCATCTTGCATTTCATAGAATGTTACTTGTATTTAAACCTGTAACAATTTAGATGGAATGTTTAATACATGATTTTGATGGATAATATTTTAACATTTTTCATTGATTGTATCATCCAAAACGAAGTTTTGTGGATACTATGTTTTTGACCGGGTTCCATCGCCGGGTTTGTTTCCGGAGAACTCCTCTGAGACTCCTGGACAGATTTTTCTGAAACTTATACCAATTATCAGGTCACATGTGAACTGGTGCCTAACCAATTGGCGTTGACCTCTGACCTTTCCTTTCTGTTCAGCGTCCATTTGTGCATGATTCCACACAAAACCCACATATCTCGGGAACCGTTTGACCGATCAGGAAAATTTTTTTTTTGCACAGCGTCAGTCTGTTTGTCTGCCATGGGCTAAAATCACTCATATACATGTAGTGATTTGACTTATCTGCCCTTAAATTTTGCATATGTATACAACTTGGACAGCTTTCTGGATTTTATGGTAGGTGGCGCAACCTACAGACACATTTCAGCTGCAGACATCCATGCTTATATGCAACACTTCACTCTATTCCCCTTGCCACTCAATCCATGCCTCACTTTACCCGTTCCACTCTGAATTTTACGGATACACGTTGTTGCTTGTTGACTACCCGTATTCTAGTTTAAAGGGTAATGTACAACAGTAGAAAAAGACAGGATACAGTGGACAGTACATTATATACCACAACAAGTCTTCAAGAATACATACCATATCAACTAAACTGTCTCAGTGGTTTAATGTCCCTTTGTTGTACTTAAATAGTAGAAATTAGAAAAAAAATGTGGATTATCTTTCAGGAAAGATGATATATTCAGATTGATAATATTTGTTAAAGAACTTAGGAAAACTAGTTCAAGTGAAAATGTCTGAGCATGAATAAGGTGGAGCTCAAATTTACTTCTTGAGACTTCCATTCCTTTTCAGAAAGTGAAATTCAAACTGGTCAAAGTTCAGAGAGTATGTATGATAATATTGAAAACTTGAAGATTTTCTTCTTCAAATTTGACACACCAGTTCTTTCTGCCAAAATCCTGGAGAAGTTGGAAAAAAAAACCTTTTTTTCTTCCTTTTATTTTTAACATTTATTTAGTTGTATGGTAAAAGGAATAGCTGGCCCCTGTCTTTGAGAGCTGTCTTGTTTTTCAACATGAAATAGCTTTCTGTCTTTGTCATAGTGTAACACTTTTTAGTTATATGGTGATTAAATTTTTAAAGGAGGATGCCATTAAAGTGTCTGACTTTGGAAATGCCACCAGAAACCCTAATACCTTGATGGCCCTTTCTTGATAAGTGGTCAGTTCTGTGCTTCTTGATGTTTTTGCTGAAAAAAAATTAAGCATAGTATTAGAATGTATTTTTTTGTTTGTTTAGAATAAAACCTGTGGTTTGATCAGTGGACCAAATTAACTTTTAAAGGGACAATCAGGAGCAATATTATGCCTACTCTTCAGTTCAGTTTGCTTTGTACAACCGTTTTGGGGCGAAACCATCCCAACACACAGTCTGATTTCCTTGCACACGGCTGTTTTACACCTTGTTATGGCTCTGCGTGTTTGTAAACACAGTCCACGTGTGTCTGTTTACCATACAAAGTCCGCCATCCCGGAGGTCCGATTGTTAGCCGCAATGCGCGATTTATCAGCCAGTGGGAACATGTATTACATTTTTGGGCCAAGTCTGGGTATCGTCTGAATGACACGTACTGTGGCCCGTCAGTGCACGCGCTTTGTTTTTGTTTACACCTGCCATCGCGTCCGGTCTACTGTTTTTAACATTCGTTTATAGGAGTAAGCAAACGCTTTCAGGGCAATATTTTGGCAGGTACAAATTTATAAGTAATTCTTAGCTATATAAACTCAATTTCATTATTGTATGAACTTTTGGGCAGATACATTCCTTAATTAAACACACTCAGTTTGAAACTACAATTTGCGTCAAGTGACCCCATATCAGTTGTTCAGGGTCACGAGCCTCCAGTATTATACCATGAGAAAGCATATCAAACCCTGAAAATATATATCAGTATTCAATGTTATGATAATGATAGTATAATATTAGTAAACCAGTTCATATTGAAAACACAGGCATTGGGCAAAGCAACATTTCAAAGTCTTCAGGGAATATTAATAGCATCTCTGGATGATTTTACCTTAATAGTGATGTCAGGTTTTTGGCAAGTTTTGTTTCATTAGCTGCCATTTAATACTGTTTTAAAGGGATTATACTATTTCAGGAAAGTTCAAATTTTGACTTTCTCAAGTGATATTACTTTTTTATACCTCTTTTCTGAATCAGCATATTCAGGACAGTGATTTTAGATTCTTCACACGCATATATAAGAGAATTTTGCTAGACACACACACATACACAGACACACACACACACACACACACACATATATATATATATATATATATATATATATATATATAAATATATATAGGTATCGTGGTGCGCCATGGCATTGTTTATGAAATAGAGATAAGGGATAAGCATTTTTTGTGTAATCTTTTGCGTCGATATCACCGCTTGGCGTAAAAAGTATATATTGAAATATGCAATACTGAGCGCACTCTTTGCAATGTTGAGGACGCTTTATGTAATACTAAAGCATTCGGTTGTTTGATGCTTGCCGTGATATCACCGGTGGGCGGCAAAAAGAAATACGAAATATGCAGAACTGACCACGTGCAGTGTTGAGGACATTTTCTGTAATACTGAATACTGTATGGCTCAACATGTGACTGCAGATTTTCTTGATATAATGTTAAAAAGCGTCATTTAAAGGAACATTTGGCCAAAAAGCGTGCATTTTGGCATTGACGTAAATATTTTAAAATGCTTTTAGATGATTTCAGGGAGATTTTATATTCTTTCTCAGGAAAAGTTAAACATGAGAAAGAAAGGTTTTACAGGTACATTAAACATTACATCACTTCTAGAAATTTTTTTAACTTGTTGCAAGGTTTATTATGTCAATATAGTGATGTCCTTAACCCTGTTATACGTGATCAGGGTCATTTCAATGTTAATGCCAGAAAAAAAATCTTTTTAATTGTCGTAAAACTTTAAGATGTGAGGATGTAAGTTTCTTTTGTAATTCACTCTCTGTGAGGATTGCTTTGTGTTGTTGCAGCAGGTATGGTAACGTAAGGGATGACGTACAGAATGATATCAGGGCTTAATGCATGTGAATAGTAGGCGAGATTAGTGTATAAGCTTAGCATGCTATTATTCAGAGGAGTATTTTCAGATAGCTGAGCGGTTTTAAACGTTGATTTAAGCGATGTATGTATGTGTGCCGTGTTATTGGGAGAGGATGATTTGGACAAGGTTGAGTATACAGATTTTATAGCATTTAATTCACAGGGGTTTGTTTTAAACACGAGGTCTACCCTGCCCCCTGGCTATTTTTTTCTCTGGTCATGCAGTGCCATCACTGATGCCACCCGAAGACTGATTTGTTAAATTACGGTTCTACGTGTTTATATATTTATAGTCACGTATAAAAAGTTCGTGATATTAATGCATATGATGCAGTCTGACTTCACGCATTTAAATTGAAAGATTATAATTAAACGAATGTTTCACATCATAATATAATTAGGCATTTTACCCTAACAGGCAGGTGGGTTTCTATTACCCTGAACAGTAACAGAAGGTCCGACCTTCGTTTTGAAACACAGGATAAAAATTGCACATCTCTCGTATAAGATAAACTCATTCAAAATAACTAAAATGCAGCCAGGATAAATTGAATAAGTTGAGTGGGATCCTTTTGTATGGTGATACCGCTGTAGTTTCACGTGTCAGGTAGCAATAAGCATGGTTCGGCATCGGCCGCCTCCTAGTGGTACATATAGGAAGTAGAAATTCGTCACGGCAGCGAGTCTATATGCAAGAGATTATATGTGTTGTTGTGCTTCCTTCGATTTCAAACCATTGAACCTGTGTATATATTTTAAAATTTGCTTTGTATACCCGCATGATTCCAATGATTAATGTTGATAATTTTCAGTTTCTTTTATACAATAAACATGTAAAAGTGTTTCCAGTGTTGCTTTTCAAACGTGATCTCGTGTTTCTATGTCGCACACCTTAGGGGGTCCCTATAGTGAATCCTGCCACGTGAAGTTCCCCTGTCGACATAAACTTAGAAGATATACTAAGACATAAACACCTAAGGTGACATTTTATGATATGTTCATATTGACATCTTTATTCATACACAAGTCTAATGGTACCTGGATTTCTAAGTGCCTCCGCCAGGAAGCTATTCGTTTATCCCCATTCTATTGTGGGGATGTTTGTGTGTGAATGTGTTTGTTCACAACATAACCCACGCAGTCATGAACGAAATCTCATGAAATTTTCAAGACATTTGGGGAATGGGCTAAGGAAGAACCTGTTTTTGGTGTGGATCTGGCACATGACCCGAATTCAGGAACGTCACCAAGGAATATTCACAAATGTACAGTCACTTCTGCCACAATGAACCTGGGAATATTGGCCGATAGACTGGCCCAGTCGATGCAATGGTTTAAATTAATTTATTCTACTAACAGAGCAATCAAACTTGCTATTGCTGTGTCGCACCGCTGAGAACAGGTACTTCCACCTCGCGGCAAATTATATGACTAAATAACGGCTCTCTGGCCGACTATTTCATCGACTGGTAAGGGCCACTGGTTAAGGGACGTTCAGCGCCACACATCACCGCCCCGCTGAACTAAGGTCTTTTCAAGTGAAGTCAGCAGTAATTGGTGGTCTTTTAACAGAACTTTTTTCAAACCCAACATGGTTCTTTCAGCCTATTGCGAGCTTCCAGTTGGCTTCTATATAACTAATATTCCCATTTGATCAGTCTAAATATTTTTAGGCCCTCGCATACGTTGAGTTCAGCGAGACTTTCAACAATATAACCCTCAGCACCAGTGCAACCGTTTATAAGACCATCGCTGTTCAAAGTTTAAACAAAAGCCTGTTTAAACAAAACGCAACAAAACTGGCTCAGCCAGTCAGCGTGAGACATTTAAGTGTACACGCGACGAACGCAGTCAAAATGTAATACATTTACCCTATGGAGCGTAGGCATTAGAATGCAGATTTCTAGTTTTAGTGGTTTAACCATTCAGTGTAGAATGTAAGGTTTTCTTTCTTTAAGTGCGGCCAACTACCAATATTAAATTTAGGGTTTATTCCCGCTAAATATTGATCCTTTTTGGGTAAGTATTTTTTCTAGGAACTGACAAATTAGGTCTGTCAACTGCATCCCCCCCCCCCCCCCCCCCCCACGGCAATCAACACCGTCTGCTTTGTTAGTGGCTCCACTGCTTGGTCACACCAGCAAAAATTAAAATAGACATTTGGTCCAACCCCCCGCCCCCTCGGAAAGCCCATGAAGACGACCACTGCTTATATCCTTCACAAGATGGACTGGAAACCATTGACTACCTCGGGCAGAGTTATTCCTTTTGCCAGGACAAACATCCTGTGAACTGTCTTAAGAACCACCGGCTTCTGTGGTCTAGGGTCAGAGATCGTGAGTTCGAATCTCAGCCGAGGCAATGAGGTTCTCACGGAAGGCTCCCACCCAGGGTAAGCTTACAGCAGGCTTAAAGGGAAGGCCGTGCCCCGCGGCCCTGTTTTTCTCACAAACGTGTGCGCCTTTCGGGGGTACCTCGGTCGTATGATCCAGCATTGGGGGCTGTTTCACACCAAGGGCCCGCAGGTGTTATGTCACCGAGCCTGGTTCGCACCAGGATATAAAATAAGAGGAAGCATGTGCTACTGCCCGGTCACACATATTGTCTGATGTACATTCTTAGCTGAGCTGACATCAATAATGGAGGCGATTATAATGCGGAAAAAAACCTCAAGCGAATCACATGTTGCAATATCCTCCAGTCGTTACTGTATCTACCATAGGTCATACATGGAAGCTGCAACGTATAAACATAGAGAGGAGTGACCCACAGCGGAGATGTACAGTTTCTGTCCACAAGGGAAAAACACTGTCGAATAAAAAAAACAACATTCAGGTCATCTCTGAAAGAAGGCTACAACTTCTTCCATCAAAGGTTAGACAGGCCCAGTCGGTAAAGCCTTTCAACCTTTCGCTAAATGGCAACACCTGTGACAGGTACTGGTAATTTACTCTGAGTATTCCTTGACCCAGTTACATGTATCGAGACATGCGCTGACATTGTGATTTACATCATTTAGTGCAAAATAATCACTAAATCCTGGAAGGTCCGAATGTTTAAACTACCAGACTACCATATGACACCACAAGACACTCGCATGCTACCGTCATGACCAGGGAAGGGGCCAGGTACAATTTAACTGATTTTCACAGAGTACCTAGGTACAGGTACAGGTACTTTAGAAAATACCTAGGTACGTACAAGTACAGGTACATTTATTTTATGATCACTTCAAAGACGTTTTTAAAGATAATAATAGCGGCATAAATTCACATGTATATGCAAGTTAACATGTTGCCTTTTTTTCTATCGAATAATATTGAAGTCGTTTGCTAAAGTAAATTCTAAATATAAGTATAAAGTATATTATCACACTGATGACTTGTTGATTATTTAACACTACAGGTAATCAATTTTAATACTTTATCAGGAAAAAACTATAATAAATGAAAATGTACAGGTACAGGCACTTTAGTTCAAGGTACAGGTACAAGGTACTTCCTACTCATGACCGGCAGGTACAGGTACTCTGAAATGTGGCCCCATCCCTGGTCATGACACTTATTGCCTGTACACTGGGGACCGCTCACTTACCTGTCCAAAGTACTGTCTGGCAAATATTGGACTACAGCCGTGACAACACCACTCAGTAGGTTTTAATATTGGCTAGCATTCCTAACTTGAGTCATACCAAGGGATGCATCGCAGTGATCTTCCATCATCTTGCATTCATAATGTGGTAATCAGCCCATAATCTAAACATTAGGCTACGAATGATGAATTAAAACAAAATAATACATGTGAATTCACAAACCTAACTGAAACTCCGTCACTTTGATAACGAGTCATTTCCTGTATCGTATACAAGTTCATTCAACACACATGCGTACCAATGTGCCGAGTTAAAACGGAATTTTTTTAACTCGTGTGTTGTAAGAAAGTATACTGAAAACGCTGACGATTGTTCTGGTTTATGTCAAGTGACGGGCCATGAGGCGTTGTCAGACATGACGAAAATATTTGCATCATGATAGAGCCTTAAAATGCGTTTCTCGTTGAAGGATGTTACGTCACCCTGACGACCAGTACGCTGGTCGTAGACTCTCCTATGTCGGAGGCTGAAATGGCGCTAATATAAAACTGATCTACACTAACAAGAGAACCCAGATCTGATCAAGTTACACAGGAAACCAACCATCACAATTGCCGAGTATGACCAAGTGACTAGGTAAGTCGTCCATTTAAGACTGTGAACATACCAAATGTAGCTGCCTAAATAGGGCAACATTCTGTTGGCTTTTTTTTTGGAATGCAAAGCTACATGGACGCTATTTTTTCCCTCCAAACATTCTTCTGCCCGTGTTGGCGCTCTATTTGTTATATAACGATGGTTTTCGTTAACTGACTTTGTTCAAAATAAAAGTCTCAGGTGACAGATTTAATCCTGACTGACCTAAATTTGCAGGTCATGAACTTCTTGGCCAAATTACCGCTAAAACCTTTATTATCGCTATACATTTCTTTTTTCGACACCAGTTGCTTCGGTTTACAGCTTGTCGCTAGAGAAATATTTTAATATATCACATAATACCACTCAGAATCGAAGGTCAGGGTCAAATATTGGGGCATCCCTCACGATTGGTTGGCGATTGCGTGAATTAGCTAAACTGACCCGACCAGACCGGAGCGAAACAAATCTGCAAAACGAGCTTATAATTATAGGTCTATATATCACCGCATCATAAATGGCCTCAGTTGAAACATCTGATATGTAAAATGTTTGACTACAAATAAATTTATAATAACAGACCTGTATTGTTGTTATCTATCATTTTTTTTCAAAAAGTCTTGGGGAAAATAGTTACGTTTACCGCACTAGACTATTAATATTCATTGAAAAACAATATTTTTTGTAATTACCAGTTTGGCTTCATTGAAATAAAATACAACAAATCTAGCTCTGATCACTATATAGACTGTAGCTTTCAATACTGTGTGTCATGCTTTTATGCAAAAAATGAGAAAATATGGTATTGCATATGATTGGTTCTTTATTTATTATAAATTATTATCTGTATACCCGATTAATGTCAAACTCTATCTCATATGTAATCTCCTTTATATAGAATTACAATTTTAAATTCCTTTTGATGCTGATTTCCATCCCGACTAACAACATTAATTTCATAAATCTAGTTGAATTGAAAGAATGGTTATCAGTTATAAAACATGTTCAATCCGAACAAAAGATTCCTTTAGAATTATTTTCAGCTAATCACAGTAGTACTGAGTTGAAATCCAGAAATAACACACGTTTCCCCAGGCGAAGGTAATTCAAAATATGGTTAAATTCTTTTGAAATTTAATATGGTTTTGTGTTAGAAATTATATAGGAAGCCTTATTGTACAATAAACACGTATCTATGTTGTTACTTTACAGTGTCAGCAAAAAAACATTTTGAAGGGAACCAATGATTAAATCCCATTTATTTTCTGCTCATATCATTTTCGGTTGTTAAAAGTTTCGTGTTTCAGAGGGATTTCTACCTTTTCTCAATAAATTACTAATCTTTGATTAATAATAATAATAATATCTTCGGCGTAGTAATCTAATGTTTCACTCACCATCTCACTGATACAAAACTCTTTATAGATGAATGGTCCTGTTAATAAAAAAAATGTATTTTTTAAATTAATATAAATAAACAATTTAAGTGTTGTGAGTGTAGTTTTTTTCTACACAGGAGTTCAGCAGAATATATGTGACACAAATATGTATCAATTACAAAACTAGATCTGTTGTATTAACTTGTAAACAAATTTTGTAATCTACATATGAAAAGAATTTGCTTTTTTGCCGATAGGGCCGGCATTCCATAGTACGCTTATTTAAGCGCCCCGAGATGTGACTGTCAAGACTGAAAGGCTTTTCCAGTGACATTTGGTCACCGTGCAAATCTGTCATCTAATACTGTGGCCGAAGATCAGTTTTTGAAAATCAGTCATTCTTCTGCAAACACGGGCAGAAGAAGAGAGAGAGAAAAAAATATTTTTCATTCGATGTTTTGCACTGGGGGGGGGGGGCACCAACAAAGTCCACCAACCAAAAATTATCTTAATATTAATAAAGAAAATAAGCCATAACCCCCATGAGCCTCCCAGAGGTAAAACGCAGCAAACACTAAAAGCTTCTCCCTTTGATTGGTTTGTCTGTGAGAAATTTTACTCAAACAGTTATGAATGGATCTTGATGACATTTTAGGAGGGACACGGTGCACTTCATTTAATTTTGGAATCACAATGTTATGTTTTTAATTTAAAGGTTTCTTCAGCATTAGAAACTAAGGTTATTCCTTTGTCTCAGTCAAGGGTCAGAAAAAATTCACTGAAATGAGTTCACCTGTCATCCATGCATCCATGCGTATTTTTTTTTTGTTATTTATCTTAAATTTTTACATAAACTATATTTTTTTATATTTTTGGTAAAGAGGGGCTGCCCCCCTTGGCCCGCGGCTCTTCTTAATGCATAACTAGCAATTTTCTTTTCTCAACATGCATGGAAAGTATATCAATGTCTAATGGTCCCATTATCCGGTTTTATTTTATCTGAAGAGACTTAGCTCCATCTCTGATGGCCCGATATATGCCGATTTTTGGGTTGTCTGACAGTTATACCGTAAGTTCTGAGTGAGGATGGCGACTGACACTGCGCACACACGGTTGTTGACTGAAGAGCGAACTTTGCAGTGTGACCACCAAATCGGGACTGGCGAAGTGCAGCCGAATTTCGGGAAATGCTCCCGATTCTCACAATATCAGGCGGAATTTAAGACCATGGGTTAAAACGACCTCGTGTGGAGATAACTACATGAGTCTAAGGGAAGACCCCGTGTTCCAAGTGCTTGATGAATAAGTCATCCTGGCTTGAAAACGGGAGGCAGGAACTGGGGCAGGTACTGTGGCCCAGTCGGTTTCACTCTAGGTCTGGTTTTCATTCTCTGTACGTTTATTCCCTTATCTGGGGGATAACCCACCTGTAACCATATTGTTTCTATTCAGTACTTGTTTATGTACTTTTACAATATAAACTCTATACCTTTTATTACATATCAATCAAAAAACCCTGCTGGATTACAGAATGCAGAATCCAGAACCACAGTATTTTAGCTGGCCACCTGATCAAGCCAACACACGCGTGCGTCTCTAAAGCAAGCGAACAGATCCAACCGATCCTATAGCACAGGCATGGATTCAAACCTAGTACCGTAACAACAAGCAAGGCACTATGTATAACTCCAAGGTACTCATCATACCAAAAACAGCCCTGCGTAACCATAAAATTTCATGGTAAAATTTTATCCGCAAATATGATCATTTCAGTCGAGATATTAACTGAAGCATGCAGATTTAACATGTCGTTAACTCCTCATGTTTACAAAGAAACTCAACTTAACTGCGGGCCTCTATATCAAGGCATCTTATGTATACAGCTTTTGATGTTAAAACCAGTCTATAATATATCATATGGGCAAAAGGGTTACCATTCAATAAAAACCTAATCCGCGTGGTTCCTTTTTTAGTAGGTTTAATGTTGTCTTTATGTAACACAAGTTCATGTTAATACTTGATTTCCTAATCATCTTAACCAATTTATAAATTCCCATGTAATAAAGCAGACTTTTTCCTTTTCTTAAATATCACGATCTCAGCTCTCATTCACGCAACCATGACATAAAAAACCGAGGCTTCAGAAATATAGGCCTACATACATCTTCTTCGTTTGGTTTTCTTACGCTGCAGGGACTTTTATAATCGAATATTATATTGTAAAAGAACAAAGGATAAATTTAATTGATTCAATATGGGTTAAGGATAATTAACTCTTGTAATGAAACCCAGTGACAAATAGTAAATTGGTTTTTCACTAACCTAACTAGTGCTTAAAAGGTCATATCATTCAGCCATTGTTAATCGCTTAATTAATTTTTATTGTTATCCATAAAACATATTGAGGGCAGAAGTTTTACTCCGTATAAATTGACGGAAGGAAACAAGTACCAATGGGCGGGATCAACATATACATTTAATTCCGAAAAAATATAAAACGTAGCTAAATGGAAATTATTAATTAATGCGTTTTCGACAGAGCATGCCTAATCACTGTGACACGACCGGTAGCCCCATCTGTCATACTGTGCAGAATCGGACTTAGAAGAGTAGGACTCTGCTGATTGGGGGCAATGAAATCATAGCCCAACAATGCACCGGGGCTTTTAAAAATACACCAGTGGCGTAGGTTTAAATTTAATGAAGAAGGTAATGTAGTTCGTTCATATATATTGGATAAGAATAGTTTCAAGGCAAACTACATAAACATGGGTGAATATGTGGTGAGGATTTCATGGAATGAGTAATATTTTGTTAACACGCGCATGTGAAATGTAAACAGAAGATATTTCTTTGATAGAAATAAAATTTTGATTTTGAAATTTTACAGTTGAGACAAGTAGTCCCGGTCATTCCAACATTTCTAGAAAGGAAGTGGTCCGTGTTGGGTAGAAATGGCCTCTGGCGGCAGGGTGCGTATCTGTAATGGCTCAGATCCAAAGGGAGGCTTTTGGGGAGTCGTTACAACCCCCCCCCCCCCCCCACCCTGCTTCTGATAACAATTTGTATTTCGTCAGACTTGTGAATTATAACGAATGGAATTGCTGTGAAATATCGTTAAAAAAGCTACCTTTCATTATATTATGTACAGTTCTCTTGTCATATTCCGTTTTTTTTTTAAATTACGAGGCAATGGTTGAAACTGGGTGTCACTGACAATCAGAAGTGATTTGTTATGGATTAATTGAAGGCTGGAGGTTTATAGCCATCATAAACAAAAACATGCACATTCGATTTGATTTTCTGTATTGCTTTATTCTAACCGTTGTTAATAGCCGGCAACCGATTTGGTCTAAATATATCTTTGGCCATAAAGACTTCACCATCAAACCCCTCAGTTATATGTTGAAAAGCCCGGTAAATGTTGTCCTTTGACTTCCTGATATCTCAAATTGCCGTAATTCCTAATTTGGAAGTCATTACCAGTAATTAATGGTCCTGTAGTCTTTATTTGCATACATATGCATACATACATTTATATATATATATGAAATAATCTTATCATATCAGAGATGTTTAAAAGACGAGGGACAAACCAGAGAACAACATTTAAACTTAACCATGTGCAACCAGTAATTAATGGTCCAGCAGTCCAGCGGCCATTACCTTGACAATTGAGCGAGATGAACAAGTAAGACTTAATCTGCTCGGTCTATGTTTATAGATATAATTCTATATTGCATATATTTATAGATGGTAAATATTCGATTAGTAATCGATCATCGGTCATTTTATCTTTCAAACCACAAATAAATATATATTTAATTTTGAAACTCAGAAAATAATAAATGATTCAAATCCAATCATTGTGGGTCATGTTTGTTTGAATGCTGTACAAACTAGAAATCTGCATTCAAAGGAATGCAACCATCCAAAATGTGGAGAGTGGGGAGGTCCCTATAATATGGGATGCTAAAAAAAAAAGAAACGTGTTTGCGTTCACCTCTTCGGCCCATATTTAAAGGTTCATTTGTGCGTAAGTGACTGTACATTTGGGAAGATTCCTTGATGGGATTCCTAAATCCAGATCATGTGCCGCACCAACACCATAATCTAATCGATTTTTCATTAGCCCTTTCCCACACACACATACACACACACACATATGGATTAACGTTCACCCCCCTGACGGAAGCATTAGAACATGACTTTATATCAAATCAGTGCGGGTCCTGTGTGCAGGAATATCCTACAAATAACATAAATATGTGCCATGATATTACTGAGCATCTGTTTATAAGATTTTTAAGTCGACGCTACTATGAAGGCAAACAAATACTCTTCTCATACTAAGATCATGCACTAAACCTTCCGAAGGATTTTTATTAACTAAATAACCTTCATATATCAGATGTAAAACGCCAACGTTCCTTTATATTTGACATCATGTTGATGTTTGTAATTTCTTAACACTTCTGAGTGTAGGGAATTTCTACTATTTATACTATATATTTATAGATGGTAAATATTCGATTAGTAATCGATCATCGGTCATTTTATCTTTCAAACCACTAATAAATATATATCTAATTTTGAAACTCAGAAAATAATAAATGATTCAAATCCAATCATTGTGGGTCATGATTGTTTGAATGCTGTACAAACTAGAAATCTGCATTCAAAGGAATGCAACCATCCAAAATATGGAGAGTGGGGAGGTCCCTATAATGTGGGATGCTAAAAAAAAGAAACGTGTTTGCGTTCACCTCTTCGGCCCATATTTAAAGGTTCATTTGTGCGTAAGTGACTGTACATTTGGGAAGATTCCTTGATGGGATTCCTAAATCCAGATCATGTGCCGCACCCACACCATAATCTGATCGATTTATCATTAGCCCTTTCCCACACTTACATACACACACACATATGGATTAACGTTTACCCTCCTCACGGAAGCATTAGAACATGACTTTATGTCAAATCAGTGCGGGTCCTGTGTGCAGGAATATCCTACAAATAACATAAATATGTGCCATGGGATTACTGAGCATCTGTTTATAAGATTTTTAAGTCGACGCTACTATGAAGGCAAAAAAAAAAAATACTCTTCTCATACTAAGATCATGCACTTAACTTCCCGAAGGATTTTTATAAACTAAATAACCTTCATATATGAGATGTAAAACGCCAACGTTTCTTTATATTTGACATCATGTTGATGTTTGTAATTTCTTAACACTTCTGAGTGCAGGGAATTTCTACTGTCTGTATTAGTAAGAAAAGTAAAAGATGGTTTACAACTTATAATTGAAAGGTCTGACTGGTTGACAGTCAATTCATATCCCTCTTATTTTTCTTAATATATCTCATTGCACCAGGTTTGAATATTAGTTGTATGACATCATCAGTTCATAATTATATTTTTTTAAGTATAATCTGAGGAAAAACTCATCTCGATATCAGCTGAAGACAACACGATCCGGTTCACAGGTGGCGTCAGCCGAAGAAGCGCTGTGTTGAGGTTGATCATAAAAGACCGTCTGTATCAAGTTGTGTACCACGTGACCAGAGACCCAGACTTGTAGCTTACCCAAAGCGGTGTTCAGTTACCTGAAAATCTGTAGTCTCTGGGGAGAAATCTGAAAATAGTACGTAACTTTCAGTTCACTGGTTGTGTGGTATTTTGTTTATGTCCGTTGTAAGTTTAACTTACATGGGAGCGAAATGAAATACACTTTACATTACAGCTTAATTTAAGTCATCAAAACCACAGAGGAGGTGGGGTATAACTAATAAAACAGTGAAAGTTTATATATTATTGCGTTGCAGACATCTTGATCTATACAACTTTATATATATGACTTCGGCTTCATTCTTTGTTAGATCGTCACCTGTATGTTTAGTTGTGGAAATGAAGAACATACCATGGTCAATTTTCGTTAAAAATATATTTTCTACTATTATGATTTAAGGATAATGGAGAAATATCAGCGCTTACTTTTTGTAACTTTAATATCGTCTATTTTTGTGACTTTAGCTTAACCAAAGATTCTGTTATGCGAGTGGCGGAAGACTAGATACCATATATTTGTTTTATTTGATGTTCAATAAGGCCGAAAGTTTTCATAAAAATAATAATTAAAGGAATAAATAATTGTTCTTGGAAGATAATGTAAATGAGAGGGGTTTTGCTCAAACGGTGTTTTATTCTACCCCCGGTAGCCTTAAAGCGATTTTAAATTATACCATGAATAATCTGAAGCGGGGGTATTCAGAAATCACGGAACCGGGAATCTGAGTCAAAGCAAATTAAATATATATATATATATATATAAATTAATTAATGCCACCGGTCTTATAAAACCACCGGTCTTTTGAGACCTCCCTTGTGACCGAACGCATTCACATTGGTTATATATATATATATATATATATATATATATATATATATATATATATATTATATATATATATATATGTATATATATATTCCCGTTAAGGGAATAAATTAGGTATTCCATGCAATAATATATATCCCCAGCGTCTTATAGCCTCTTCAGCGATAGCTGTATCTTGCAAGGTTTAAACGTCTTCACCGAATGCCAAGTAAATAATCATGGGTCCACAAATCAAATCCTGTCATGCTGGCATCAACTTCGTCATCAGTGACAGATCAAAAGAACGGAACAGTAAGTCTCGTGAATTCTGGGTAATGGTCAGAAAGTTCTTGCAAGAAAAGGCTATACCCAGGTATTCCCACATGATTTTCTACAATTCTTGCGCAAAATGCATGTCTGAAAATATGTTCGTCACCACGGTTTCTCCGGTGACCATAAGCCTTATTATGAATATACAGCGATATCAATACCAATATAACGCAGTGGACGAGCTCCATGACTTTTCACATGAACATGATTTAGCAATCAGGTTTCTTCGACGCTGAAAGTATTATTGGATACGGCATTCAGCCTGACACATAAGGGACAACTACATGACTTTATATATATATATATATATATATATATATATATATATATATATATATATATATATATATCTGGCTATGTACAACATATGGTTCCATGGGTGGAACAGTTAGAGCTTATTTGTAATCTGTATTCCATGGTTATCATTAATGACACAATTAGTATTAGTAAATGATAAAAACGTAGTAATAATAAAGTCATTGAGAATCCATCTAGGTATTGAGACAAATTAAAAGCAGTAAAACTAGTTTAAATATGTGTAAATTTGTGTCCGCCAAAACAGATTTTTGCAGTTGTTATATTTTCTGCCGCCGCCGCGTTCGTTTCCTTGTAACTCCTCTGAGACCCTTGGTACGATCTTTCTGAAACCCTGCCTTTTTATTTAATTGATTATAACCGATATCTCAGGAGTTGTTCAATGTATTATGCTAAAACGCATGTCCATAGATCTTGGATACCTCCATCTCGTTCTCAAGACTAGGGGCGCCATTCTGCAACAGTTTTTGCGTGGCGTCCTTCCGTGTGTTTTGTTAGGGTGAATATTTCATATCTACCGGCTTCTGTGGGTCAGGGTTAGAGCACAGGATTCAAAACGGGGAGTTCCTGGGTTCAATGCTCAGCCGGGGCGGGGAGATTTTCACGGTCGGCCCTCACCCATGATGAGCGCTCTACAGGCTTAATGGGAAGGCCGTGCCCCACCTCTGTGTTTCAGTCACAAACGATTGCGCCTTTCGGGGGTTCCTCAGTGGTATGGCCCAGCATTGGGGTTGATTACGCACCCAGGGCCCGCAGGTGCAATAGTCACCAGGCCTGGATAAAGCCAGGATAAGACATGAGTTGAAGCGTGTGATAGTGCCCTGTCACGTAGCCCGGAATGGAATTCAGCAGATGTACGTATACACAAATAAGTAAGTTTTTGAAAAAAAATCTCATCTCTCATGATTGGTCCAATGTATTGCATTGAAAGTTAGCATGTCCATCCATTTTTTATATACATGACAGGTGGCGTCACCTACAATTACGTATTAGTAGAATACATTTAAGCATTTATCTCAGGGGTGGTTTGACGTATATCCATGCCTCTGTTTTTCGGCGGATACCTGTAATCTCTTGTCGACTGCCTATATATTCTACTTTCATCACCTTTCGTGTAGTCGATACACACATATATGACCAGTATGCACGATTAACTAGCACAAAACTTACAACTTTTACGCCTACTGAGGAAAATGATCCCCACATTTTAATTAAGCTTACAAATAACTTTTAATACAATATGTTTTATTTGTGATTATCCATGACAGTACCAGATTAGATCGACAGCTGATATGAACGGTTCTCGCCTAAACAATCCCTGGTATATATTCGTCATAAAATATGCAAAGATTCTGTTGTTACCATAGCAACGAACATGAGCACGTGTAGAACGGTATTGATATATGAATGAACGAATAAATGAAGGCGACAGGCAGAAAAGTCCGACCTATATAGCCATATATATAATATCTTGTATGAATATATGCATAGCCATGTTAATTTAAAGATGCATTTTATAATTTTATTAGCAATTATAATAGTTTTTTTATTATAAGAAGATCTATTTTTTTTTGTTTCATAAATAACAGGCGCGAAAACCCCGTTTGGATCCGCGACGGATATATCACATATGAGAGCTAGTTAAAAAGGTTATTTACAGTAACATATAAACAATCGATGACATCTTAATTTTTTTGCTAACATGCGATACTTGAAACCCTGTAAATATATGACCTATTTAATTGATACCCAATTGATGATTTTTATTTCAATTTTTCTAGATTTATGTTCGATGGTCAAGGATGGTTAAATATAGATTAATTAACTCCGAGCCCGTAATGTGATCGGACTTTTTACTTCATTTAATGAATATTTCTTTCCTGAAAGCAGGTGTATTAACTTTAATTATTCGTAAGGGTACTTAATGCCATGCCTTAGATAACCTACGCGGTGGAGCTGTTCGGCCTCGGGCGTTTTGAACAACTGTCTCCCGTATATGCGTAGGCTATAGCTTTTTGATATGGGAAAGCGGATACCCTATGCTGTTACGCTTTATAGAGCGATATATAGCTATACAGACATGTTAGGTTCGTTAATATTTATTTTTTCGGACGTCATGCATCCGGTTTTTAAAGAAATGAGTTGGCTTTTCAGTACCCACAGTGATAATGAACTAAAGAAATTTTGATCTCAAGCGAATTTTCATCCATGCCAACTTTTGGCAGCGCCCGTGAATCTTTTTAGTACTAGACTCTTGCACCAGGGTTTTTTTTCTTGGCAGCCAGACGTACAACCAAACAGAAAATAATAATTCATACACATTCATCCGTATAAACGTTCGAATCATTTCAAACACCAGGAGAAGGTGCGCGTGCGTGTGTGCGTGCGCTCGCATGCACGCGTGTCATCATGCGTGATTTTAGTTGTGCATATCTATATAATTCAGGGCACCAATGTGACAACTCGTAGGTTTTGCGTGTTATTTCAAATTTTCCTTCCATTTGGAATATTCTTCAAAGTGCCATACGACTGTACCAGCTCCTTCGACAGTATTCAGCACATGCATAATTTTACAGAAAGAATAACTGCAAGATGGACCGTGATGGAGTTCCTTTATAGGGACATAATCAGTAGTAATATTATGCCTACTCTTTCACACCGTCAGTTCAGTTTTGCTTTTTAAAGAAGTTTCCCGGCAAAATCATCCAACCACACAGTCTCAGTGCCTCGCATACGGCTGTTTTACACTTTGTTATGGCTCTGCGTGTCGTATACACTTCACAGTTGTCTGTTTACCAGAACAAGGTCGAATGAACGGAGGTCCGATGTGAGCCGCAACACGCGATGTTTCAGCGCGAGGGAAAATGTTTAACATTTTATGGGCCAAGTCAGTCAGGGCATCACCTGATTGACAGGTGTAGTGGCTCAACGATGCACACGGCCCCACGCGTGATGTTTACGTTGAAACGTATAGTCGCGCCCGGTCCACTGTTTTCAACACTCATTTGCATGAGTAAGCAAACAGTTTCAAGGCAATATTATGGAAGGTACAGTTTAATTTTAAAGGGAAGAAGCTAGTTTTTCGGGTTAATAAAACATGCACAAAGGCGAACGAGCCGCTTTAAAGCTGTTATTTACTTATTCAAATAATTTGAAATTATATCAGTTGAATCAAATTGATTTTGGCTATAGTGAAGGGTCCTTTGTTCGCCATCTGACCTTTCACTGACAAAGTATAAATCAAAACCTTTGGACCCAGAAACCTATAACTTAAAATCCAGGAAAGGAACGTATCATGGAGACACGTTCTGTAGTACTGCATGTCAATGTGCTGAATAAATGCCACAATAGATCAATGCCTGTGAATGCATAGTTTTCAGTTTCACTCTGGCGTTATGACATATGGGACATTTCTAATTATTTTCTTGGGTTTACACATAGCGATGTATTGTTTTTCTGAAAACCATGCCTCATAATATAAGAAAGACAACTCATGATGAATCTCAATGGTAAAATAAAATTATTTGCATGCGAGGTAATTATTATCTCGAGATCTAGAAACAAGTGATCTCAAGAAAAGTACAAATATTCTGTGTCCCAGATCAGCCACCGTGGATTCAAGTAGTATTCACCGGTTTTTGTTTGTTTTTCTCATGAGAGAGGTCGCTGTCATCAATACGGAGAACAGACTCCGTTTCCTGTTACATAAAAGCATAAAAACATGTTTTTATCTTGTAATTGTGATTCGTACAAGGAGTAAACGTCTAAAGAAAAATTCATGATAATAATGATAATACGCTTGATCAAAAATGGTTCATGGGACGTTTTTGAGCAGAAGTGTGTCCATGATTGACTCGCAATTCGAGACCCTAGGTCTCCAACGCAACCTTCATTAAACAACGCTGAGTTTTCATTCTTTCAGAAACTTTACAACTAAAATCTTCATGTAGAACCTTTATTCTCAGTAAACTCTTCTTTCGTACAGTAAACTGAAAATCATTTCCAGAGCGCAAACCTCCGCCATTTCCTTGACCTTCATGCAGCGGCATCCCTAAATTTGACGTATCCGCCTCACAAAAAGCGTCACTTGATCTTTAAACCGTGGCCTTCCTTCCATAAAATTCCAATACGATTCATAAGAAAAGCAATTGGCGATGGAGACAACAAGCAAAGTCTGGAGCCAGCGTTGGCCACACAGCGGAGCGCTTGTCAATAATAGATAGCTTGTAACGTCTTCTTCATTTGATCGATCTCTTTGATTCTTGCTCGCGGCCAGATGGCTTCTTATGTACATGTGATTACGCTAACATAATTACTACAATTATGATGACGTCATCTTTACGACGTCAACATAATGGAAGTTATTACGTCAGCGCAATGGCATGCGTTTTTTAGTCCTATATGAATTTTATTTTAAAAAAATAGAAATACAGGCTAAAGCAAACGGCAGACAAAAGAAACGCATTACCCTGGGCCCATTTTTTACCAGTTTGTCCCAGCCTCCATACTTCCGAAAATGTCATTGAACCAATTGAGAACAAACAACATCGCCAACCCCGCAAACTAGATGTGTGTAATCGTACGACCATCCGGAGATTCGCTAAGATTCTCTAATTAACCTTTCACCTGTTATTTCACAGCTTTCCGTAACGCGGGTTTAATTGGTCAGTGGCTGAACAAAGGCAGCTACCCATTATACCAATGAATGGGGCTGCTTCTGGACGGGGACAAAGAAATCACTGGTATATAATCCTTTAAATTAAAATTATATAATGGTGATCTAGATAACCTCTTAATTAAAGGTTTGCTCTTTGGGTGTCACCCTTTTGTTACCCAAAATTTATTTAAAATACGTTCATATGTTTTTGCGTAAATTTACCAACAGACAAACCAAAACCAATCAACCAGTGAACCAAGGGACATAACTCAAGGGATCAGAAACCAAAACTATAACGTTTAACGTAAAGGACATGCCCAGTCAGTCACAACCCAGAAAACATGGTAACGGGTCTTCCATTTGTGCTCGGATAAAAAAATAAATAAATTAATACAAAAATAAAAAAGCGTGTCATTTTTTTTGTCAGATTGTATATTACATGAACAGTAGGTTGTCCCCTGTGAACAGCAGCGCTGACCAAAATATTCATTCAAAAGGACGACGGTACAGGGATCCATGAATACGAAAAATACCCGGTCACCATTTCAGACCATTAAGTGTCGTAAACAGATACTTGCAATCTGTATGATGTCTGCGCATGCGCACGTTACATTCACCATTTTGAAATATCATATCACAAATCCATCAGAATGTTTAAATATGGATAAAAGTGATAGCTCCAAAAACAGGACAGTGACATCCGCTTTAGAATTAACACGAACTCCCTGGAGCACATCTCAATAAATATACGTGTACATACACAATAAAAGATTAACGTTAATTAATTAAACACCAAGGTGTGGCACTAAAAGTATATGGTATATAATTATCAATATTTATATCAGATAATTTTATAACTATAGAATTGATGAACTAAAGGATACCGTCTGCATGAGACGGGGTGTGTCTGCAGCGTCACTACAGTGTAATACATGTGTATTAATTATTTTTATGAATGCTTCACTTAATCCTGTAAGTTTTAATTAACAGTTTTAATTAGCACGATCAAGTAAACAGCGAAACGTACAAAAAGTTAATCTGTTGAATTAATTCTGAAGGCGTAAATTAAGGTTTTTCAGAGAGTAGTTATTGAATGGTATATTAAATAATTTGAGCCTGTCTGAAATTATGATTACAGTCTTATGGCAATTTGCGCCTTTGCATTGGCCGATACGTTTAAAACAATAGAGATGAATAAAACTGAAGACCAACATGATTCAATGATTTATTCGCATAGATTAAAAGGTAAGCCCATGCATGCAAGCTCGACGTCGCCTGATATGATCCATGTGTTCTCGGGTGTCGACAGGCAGCTTTTATATTTTCAGATGTTCCGTGTTAACCAGCTGAAGCACGGTATAGAAATATTTGAAGAAGAGTTACCATAACATGATTTTAATGATTATGCCAAGTTTTGTGTCTAAAGAGGGAATCGTTAGACACCAGGCGCACATGATGACAGTTCTTTAATATGTAACCATAGCGTACTGTTGCGTTTAGATTTGCTGCTATAAACTCTATAATACAGTCTCGATATACATGTCCCCCCCCCCTCCACTTCCACCTGAAGTCGTTTCTACTCAATACGATCCTCTTCGAGTCTGGATTAGTGATGATAACAGGGACTATTTGTCTTAACTGTCAAACTTTAAAATCTAAATTTATTACATTTCAAGGAAAAACCTTCTGTTAACATTTCACATGCATGAATGCTCACGAATCATTACATATTCCATTGGGACCTTACCACATAAACACGCATGTATATTAATGTGCCTTGAAAAATCCAATATAACGTATTTGAAAGAACTGTACACTCTATTCTATACATTTATACCTACGCCGCTGGTATATTTAGAACCCCGGTGCATTGTGGTAATAGAATTCTATACCTACAGTCCTTAACCAGCAGGGCTATACTCTTGTGAGTCTGATTCTGCGCAGATTGGCTTCCACTATACCAACCCTACTTCAAACCTTATGCTTGTCAGGATAAAACTACCAAAGCAAGGGAATTTATAGACAAGGAAGATATCCGTGTATAGACAAGCGGCGCTGGACTCCGTAGATCAGGTACCCGTTTCGATTCCTGCAGACGTATAAATGTAAACGGTGAAATCCTGATTGATCCTGGGATATTTCTTCAAATATTCAACCACATGTCACGATCGACTTTTAATGGAGCTTATACTTCTAGCCTCGTTCATGTATAACCTATAATCATGAAATCTCAATCATAACGTATTATTTTCATCGGCTGCATGTATGGACTTTAAAAAGAGGGAGACAGGCGCTGCATGGAGGGCTAAATTCAATCGATGACAATCACTTTTGAGTGCAACTTTATATGATTTAAATGGAAATATTTTACGTTTATGCAGGAAAGAAACTACCTAAATTAAACTATATTGAATCCCATGCACTTGCCTGAATATAAGAAAACTCCGTGTATGCAGGAACTTAACTGTTTTACCTGTTACAGATACCTGGCTATATTTACAATATATACGGTTTCGAAGACTCGAATTTACACATACAAAAACACAGTGATACTAAAACACACACACAACTTTACAGGGTTTCTTCTTTATATATATATAGCTTTTGATAGAAAAAAAAGTCAATTCAACATCTTTGTGTTTCTTTTTATTTGATCATTCATTTTTCCAAGGGAGGCGATGAAAAACGGATGTCTGGGATACAATGTATATTATGTTCCATGTGGTTTCATTTCTAGATTTTAAGAATACAATATACCAGAGAATATATTAGATTTGTAATATGCAGTTTTAAATTTATCGCATCATTTCTTCGGCTCACCATATAAAGGGACGGGATCAGTTTTATAGCAATCAAAAGCATTGCGAAAATTGTAAATTCGTCATCATCTGCGGAAGTGATTACTTTCCGTGAAATTGTTAAAATTATTTTACCATGCCAGTTATACCTCTGCTCTCCTCACGTCCGATTTCACCGTTTCTGACACAGCCAAATAATGGAAGCACCATAAATCACGCTTTATATAAATGTAAGTGTTTCAAGTTGGCCTTGATATATAATCACGCGTGGTCAGTAGTGCGATGCGTGTCCATCCGTCTCTGTAAGTACAGGGAAGCTTTCCTGACGGCAAGCCCATGTCGCCCTGTCAAACTCCACCCTCTGCTTTCATCCCTTCCATGCCTCAGTTCCCCGGCGGAAGACTACAACAAAGTAGGTTTCCTATGAACGCCCACACAAGTAGTTTCTGCATGGTAGGTTTGCTAGGGGAAATTGAGTGATGCATGAGTGTTTGATATTAGGGTCAATTTATTTCAGTAAAGGCTACAGTTTTTTAATGTGTGATTATTGTATTTGGAATTTGAACTGAAGTTTCTCTTTATACACGACACGTCCGGAAACAAAACATGCAAAAGCCAACTGTGTAGGAATAGGTCGATAGCGTGTGGAGCAGGGTAAGAGTCTTATTAAATACACATTATATAGAGCAGAAGAAGAAAATAAAACGCTTTCAGTGTAGAAGTTCTCCAGCACATCATCTCCCAGCCAATTTCATCTTGATGCCAAGCAGTGAGGTAGGACTCAAGTCCGGAAGTTAGCTCGAGTCAGCACACGAGTCCACTTTTTTAGGGACTCGGACTTGTACTCGTGCTAGTTTACTCGAATAATACAGGCCAAGTCCAGATCGAGTCCAGTGAAGTAAAAAAAAACATTCTGCCACATGACTTGAATACTTGTATAAAAGTGTTAACTAATATCGAAATACTGTAAAAAATGCCACATTCAAAGCTTTAGCTCTGTACCTTGAATGTAATTAAACATTCAAGTATAATTCATGTGCAAACTTACTGTAAAATACACATGATATTCTAAAATATCCATTTTAAAATTCTTTCAGTAAGAAGTTTTGTGTTGGACTCGGACTTGGACTTGGACTCGTTTCGTTTTCCAAATGAATCCTACTTGAAGAAGGAGGACTTGGACTCAAACCCCATGCAAGGGCTCGGGACGACTCGAACTCGAGTAGCCTTCGTTTGGATGCATGGTGTGCTTAAACGTTAATTATACACATAAATTTAAGGCTTGCATGCATTGGAAGGCCTTAGCTGAATAATAGGCTCTCCACTGAAAACAATATGGACTATTTTCTCTTTGTTGTGTATTTTACCCAGTTTGTAATTAGAGTTGCAAAGCCTATTTTAATTAATCATGTTTCTGAACTTTTTTTCATTAGCAGTCGTTTTAAAACGGTGTATTCCTGACGTAATCAATAGCAAAGCAGTTAATGGTAAAGCTTTTCTACAGATTTTCTGACAAACTCGTGACTTCATTTATTAATATTCATAGGGAACAGAAGGTTACCTTTGTTTCTTGGCAATAGGCGTTGGTGTTGTATAAACATAGAATTACTTTTTTTAGACCAAGTGCATTTCCTCCCGGACCCACTGTCACATGTTAATGTGAGTTAACCTGTTCCGAGAGCTCAAAATACTAATTTGTTAATGACTTTTGCCGTTGTGTTTCGTAGTTTAGTTGCCAAAATCCTTTGTACACTCATGTTTTAGGGATAATTTAAAGAAAATTCCCCCCCCCCCCCCCCGATGCAATTATTGAATAAGCTACCGACAACCTAATATGACAACCTAATATGACATAATAAATAAGTTTATATTTTACGGTCTTCTTTGCTCTTTCGATTGCAGAAATACTTATTCCTTTCATTAGCAGCATCTTTATTTCGTTTGATCGATTGATTATTTCATTCATTTTATTTCATTTCATTTCATTTTCTTCTTTCTTCTTTTTTTTATTAATTAATTATTAAATTTATTAATTTTTTATTTATTTATTCATTCATTCAATAATTTATTTATTTATTCATTTACTTAATTATTTATTCTGCAAGTTAGCTTGCACCAGAAGAACACTTCTGTTGCAAACAGGGCCCTGTTCCAGATATGAAATACAAAAATTTTATGATGGATTCTTTCTGCTCGTCTTTATAAGACATTACCAGGTTAGCGTCTGTTGAATATGCTTGTTGGTTCTAAAGTTGTAAAACAAATTAAATGTATTTCATTGATTTGCAATTGAACTTCTAAGCATTATAGATGTTTAAAGATTTCATAAAAGTAATATTGATTCTCTTAAAGTGATGAAAGTAAATTGCTTTTTGAGTTTAAAAGGAGCATTGACCGATTAAATAATTATATCTTAATAACATGCAGTCAAGGTAAGATGATGTTCTAGAGTCTTATAGGCAAGTTTTGTACCTCCTATATGCAATAACGACATATTTTATTATTCATAACAATAAAAAGCTGACTATATATATATTGAATTAATCATAGTAAATTTACTTGATAAATATCTTAAATGAAATAAATTTTACAGAAAAACAGCAATTCTAATCCCGCTACGCCTACGGATTTTGGGTATGGTCTTTGGTCCTGGCAATATGCTAGTAACTGTGCATGCAAATTAACACCTGTGATATTTATATTGGCTGTAGTGCATCATTCATCGACTCACCGTCTTGACGGCACGCCCGGGACACAAATTTGTGTATGGAGAATGGGCGAGCATTGTATATGCTAATATACAACCATTAAAAGGAAAAGCCAGTTGGCTTATGCGCAGAAGATGCCGTCCTAAACAACGGTTTCTCCCGTAATCCGGCGTTAGTATTCAGGCAGCGCTTCGCTTTAAGTGTAATATAACAACCCACCGGGCAATATGTGTTGATTTTGATTTAGGCACGAGCACAAGATTCGTTTAAGATACGATATAGGTGGTCTCCTTTAATTTGTGGCTCAAGCTTTTCTCCGTAGGCCTCCCTGTCAATTCTGTCTGGTGTATACATACTGTGCTGATGTACTACTTGCATAATGAACACATGCGTGCCCGCTCATTCTATAACATGTCTTTGTGCTCTATTACTAACCTTTTTTTTTACATGTTGTGGCATAAACATTGCGAGACAGGTTATTTTTATGAGCCATAAAAAAAGGTGTATTTTACAGTTACAGTTGATCCTGATTAATAAATAAATGTCGATCGAGTGCCACCCCCCCCCCCCCCACCACATACACTTAACAGTACACACACCCACATCCACATATATATATATATATATACATATATATATATATATATATATATATATATATATATAGTGCTTAAAGGTACATAATCATTTACAATAACAGTATGTGTAGTATCCCACGTTATGATTACAGGATACGGTCAGTTAACAATGCTAATTATATTTAGATGATACCGTATATAGTTGACATGGTTAAAAACCTTGATTTTTTTAAATAGGGATTTTATATCACTTTTCTTCATAATATCTTATATATTATCTAAAAAGAATGGTACATGACATAGAGACGCTTGTATAGCTGCTAGTCCAGCCCATGTCATAGATCTTAGACACCAGATGGATCCATGAATCTGAGACACTAGGTCAGTTCATTAGATATTGTATCTGTTTTTTTTTCTTTGATAGCCTACGTTATCCACTGTACTAGATTCCATTAAATATACCACCCATGGTTTGTGTAACACAGGGCTGCCATTTTTATGACGGTCCCTCTTTTAGGTGACAGCAAATTAGCAAACCAGGTTTAAGGTCTTGTTTATGCCCAGATGAAGCAGGAAATAACATTTAGTCTTGTAAACTATACCTATAGCTTATCACGAATTGCACCGGTAAGTTGTCAAAAAATGTAAACAATATCATTAAATCTAAAATAAGTTTACTGTCTGGTAATTATGTTAAGATTTTCAGATTTATGACTTCCTAAAACTTTTTCTAGCTCCTGAATGGACGATATTTAGTATCCAAGTCAGAAGTATGTATTTTGAACCTGGTTGGTTGGTCGGATTGAGCACTGCCAGATTTTACTCTGAGAGCACTTCGGCATATCTTTTTAAAAATTCATAAATGGCTCCGTTTCAGTAGGTTAGTTTTAAGAAAAGATCAACAGATCTCAGTGTAGTTAGCATCAGATTCACATTTTATTTTTATTTCTATATGATGTTCTGCTGGAATGAACTTTGTTGTATGGACATTCATCAGAATAAATCTTTAATATTTATCATCAGCTGAACTCTCAGTTGGATTTGTGTGAACTGGAATGTGGAATGGAAGCAAACTGGCGCTCGTGTTAAACGTTGAGCTAATTCACCCCGTTCTGATAGGATCCTCATGCGATGTAAGAGAGAAGGGAACGGTACACACACACACACACACACACACACACACACACACACCCCACACACACACATATATATATATATATATATATATAAGTAACCATTGGCGGAATACAAACGGTTCTTAGCAAACCATCCCGATCCAGGTATACGTACTCCCTTCAGTTCACCTGTTTAACACATGTGGTTCTTTGTGTGAATAACATAACATGACTGTCTGACAAGCGGTCGGAAAAACGCCTAAATAAGGAGAAAAAAAAAACAGGAAAGTAGAAAAAGCGAAGAAACACCGCTTGGAAGCCTGACAAATCTTGATTTGTGAAGTTGACGCGGCATGGCTACCAGGTGCGAGCCCGCCATGTTTATTCTTCTGTGCCACTGATCGCGCTTGATGCAAGTTTATTTCCACTTGTTTACATGAATAAGTAAAGGTTTTACATTGAAATATTGGCTGATACCATAATTCTTGAAAGAGAAACATTATACTTCATGTGTATTTAACATGCGAATAGGTCCCTTTAAGACCTTACCATCAGTGACCTTGAGATCTATCTGAGACGTTCCCCGCGTGTGTTCAGCCAGTTTCCAGGCAAAAGTAAATACAGGGAAACAAAAGTGTTGTTAAAATGGGACGCAACGCCCTAAACTAGGGTTAGTTACCAGGCATGTGTAGACGTGGGCCCCTGCTTCCGGCCGGGTGAGCCAGTCATGCGCGCTCCGAACGACCGCCGGAAATGGGATGGTGGGCCGCACAGAGGTACGTGCGAGTCCCGTGGGGCGGAGAACAAGTTTGAATTTAATTATCGTTCCGACCCCTATCCTGTTTTAAGGTTATACAGGCAAGGAAGAAACTAAATGCTCCATACATAATTGCTTAACAATTGGTTTTGCTAAAAAAAATTTTTTTTCTCAAGTGTTCATGAAACGCTTCTCTTTCAGTCTTCAGTTTAGGCCTTGGGCCAGACATAATAAAATTATATTTATATATCGTTTGTGAAGTTTTAATGGTCCTACGTTTCGTAAAACTGAATGTGCGGTTTCCACACCGGAATAATTCAAATACTAAACGCAAAATTTCAAGGGGTTGATTTATAGAGGGCGCATGGGGCCTCTCGCCATTTCGACTATGGTTTGCAAATCTGGGAAATAGCATAAAATAACGTTTAATACTGAGAGAAAGTGCCAGGTATTGCGTCTGGCACACTTTTCTTTTATACTTCTGTATGCGAAAATTATGTAAAACGTTTTCCAGCACTCTCGGCACACATGTGTTCACGTGTGCAAGTGTATTGAGCCGCCAACGTCTTTTTTTAGGATCTCATATCCTCCTTTGAGTTTAAAAGGTGCCCACCATTTTCCCTCTTTTAATTCCCAATAACATTTGTATTTTAATCGTTTCCCTCGCGAGTAAGTCAGTGAGGTCGAATCCATTTGGATCAAAGGTACGGCCGTGGAGTACTGCAAACACGTATATTTTATCATGTGGACAATTACAACATTTATCAGTGACACTGCGAGATACAAAGTCTAAGATTGAATGTTACCTTTACACTTAATTGCACCATTTTGAAGGCACTCTATTCACACAGATGACGGGAATAATAGCTTATATTCTATATAACTATAACAAACATATTTCGTTCTGTGTATTGCTGATCAACCTAGAAATGTTCTCTATAAAGTGCTATAAAATCATAAAAATGTCAAGTTTAAAATGTAATTAGATGGTTAATAAATCAAAGACGACTAAAAACTTCACATTGCATAATTTTACGTGTAATTTCCCAGATTTTTATTTTTAGAAAATATCAGTGTTACATAACTTTTTGATTCTATGCATTATATTACAATGGAAAAAAATATGAATATTAAGTGCACAGTTTGTCTCCCCGAACAGAGGCCTTCATTATACACTGCTATAAGCCTTTATGAAATAAGTAAAAAACAGAACTAGACCTTTGCTTAATTGACTCACGTACAATTAATGTCTTAATCTATCAAACCTTGTTCCCCACATCTTACGCACATGTTTTAGATACGGCCAGACTCATGTGATGTAATTGGACCCCGCCGAATCAATATCCCATCAGCTAAACCGAGTTATACAGACAGCTAACAAGGGGCGGGCATTCTTATGGCGTTCTTTGATGTTTTAATCCATGGATTATCCTCCCACTATTGCACACATGGGTCCGGTCTTCCCTCTACATTAAGTCAGACACATTCATTATTTCGGTCACAGATTTAGAAAAAGACGGGACCTGGAAACAATGAAATTAAAGAATATAATCTTTGCTATCAGTCGGATTCTGTTATTGGATATACTTATTACATCTGACAAAAAGCAGTTACTTATCATTTCGTGCGATTTTATACAATGATATATAGAATAATATACTGTTTGATGCTGATGTGGGGTTTTTATATGGCCTGTTTTATAAATCAAAATGCACATATTAGATTTGTAACCCTGCTGCATGATGAATATTTTGAAATTCATATATTAACAGAGTATAATTACAGAAGGATAATGAAATGAGCTTAATCAAAATCGCATAAAAAGGTCTTCTGCGAATAGGTCAGAAGAATCCACGATTAAAAAAAGGTCCCCGCCAAGTAGGCGTAATAATGCCCCCCCCCCACCGCCCCACCCCTCTCCAGGGGAGACGTTGTTTTCAGTGCCGTCGTCGTCAGTAGGATATCTTGTAAACGCGATATTTTTTGAAGGGCTGCATATTTTCCTCCGAAATAATTAACACTGATGGTTCCCACAAAATTCGCGGACGAGTTTGAAACCGGAAGACCTTGACCTTCATCTTCATGGTCAAATCTGCCTTTAAAATGTGGTAGGCTATCTTGTGAACCCGATCATTTTGAAAGGGATACATATTTCGCTCTGAAATTTAAAACACTGGTTGTTCCTACGAAAATCGTGGACGAGTTCGTAACCCGGTGACCGTGACCTTCATCTTCAAGGTCAAATCTGCCAAAATGGAAAATTATTGTGAAGCCGTTAACTTTGGAATGTATCACATTTTGTCCTCAAATTCGGTACACCGACTGTTCCAACAAAGTTCTCGAAGGAATTCGAAAGCTGGTGACCTTAAACAATATCTTCAAGGTAAAATCAGCCAAATTATAATTGTCTGGTGAACTTGATAACGTTTGAAGGGTTGAATATTTTCCTCCCAAATCTAAAACACTGAATTTTCCTACAAAAATCTGGGACCAGTTCGAAACCCGGTAACCTCGACCTTCTTCTTCAAGGTCAAATCTGCCAAAATGAAAAATTATTGTAAAGCTGATAACTTTGGAAGTGTATCACATTTTGTCCTCAAATTCGGTACACCGATTGTTCTTACAAAGTTCTCGAAGGAGTTCGGAAGCTGGTGACATTGACCAATATCTTCAAGGTCAAATCAGCCAATTTATAGTTATTGTCTTGTGAACGCGATAACGTTTGAAGGGTTGGATATTTTCCTCCCAAATCTGAAACACTGAATGTTCTTACCAAAATCTTGGATTGAAACCTTGTGACCTCACTGGGTTAGATCTCTCACCGTGTCATCATAACCTATATGTAAACGGAGGTTGGGGGGGGGGGGGGGGAGACATCTGTTTTAGCAAGTGCGAAAACATGACATTCTAGTTAGACCTAGTTGTATTAAACTGTATGCTTTGTTATTTTGTTTAGTAGGACTATCCTGTAACCTTGACCTTGGTACAATCAGAATCAATTGGAATCTTATAATTATATATTATAATATATCTCTATTGGATATAATAGGTGACACATTTTTATAAATTAAGGATGAATCATTTTCCCTAAAATGCATCAACAAAGCTTTTTTCGAGGTGTAGGTAATGTGACCTTATTTCTAAATAAATATGAGCCTGAAGGTGTCTGAAATGTTTATAAAAATAAAATTGACCGAGAAGTCGTGCCAACAAGCCCAAGCCTTGTCATTGATATTTTTGAACACGCAATCACAGAATTTTCCATTTCCGATGTAAAATTTCTGACTTTGTATTTCTGTCACACCTGATATCCAAAACTTATTAATATTTCAACCCCGTCCTTAACATGGTAAGATTCTGCTTTATTCATTTTATCCAGGTACTAATGATAGCAGTCTTCGGCGTGGTTTACACGTCAACGTCAAATGTTTTATTGACCTAAAATGTCCCAATAAAGGTTTCTCCGCGCTGCTCTCTGTCCCTGTATTTGGTTTGTTAATTGGGTTATAATTCTATGGTCCCGTGTTCTGTTCTTTTGAAAACACGCCTCTTCTCAGGAGAAGAAACTGTTCAGTGCACTTTGGTGTTCTTGTCCTTACTACCCTCACGGTTTTCATTAAGGATCAAAGCGATAATACAAAACCTTCCTGATATCCAAGCAATGCAGATCTATGGAACGTTGACCAAGGTTCTTTATTTCTCTTTTCAGGGGCGGGTTTAGGGGAGGGGGGGGGGCGAAGGGGGCGCCCCCCACCCCTCCATTTTCGACCTAACCAAAAAAATCTGGGGAAAAAAACTCATAGTACACCAAGTGTATAGAACAGTTACAATGGCTCGGCTCACCTCGCAAAGTGCCGGAGCCCCCCTTATACTAAATTCCTGTATACGCCCCTGCTTCTCTTTTCAAGTCAATTGTATTAAAGTCTTCACTCTATTTTACCGGTTAAAGCTTAACTTGTGCTATAAATGACGCAATTAGGATCTGCTTCCTTTACCGTTCACTGTGTTTGTGATGGTTGCTGAATTATTTTGTGTTTCTGCCGCAGTGAGTGTTCCATAAGACCACGGTCTGTATTTCACTGGCAGGTCTCTGTGGAATTCGGACGCATCATCTGACCTTTTAACCTTTATTCCACTGCTTCAGACACAATATAACCCTTCAATGGTCCTCTTTTTTATTTAAAGGGACATGATAAGTAGCAATATAATGCCTATTCTTTTATCCAATTAGTTCAGTTTTGTTTCTAAGCAAAACCATCACACCACACAGTCTTGTTATGGCTCTGGATGTTGGTGTTGTGCCTGTTTACCATAACAATGCCGTGTGACCAGTTTTGGTCCAATTGTTTCAGCCAGCAGGAACAAGTATTACATTTTTGGGACAAAGTCAATCAGGGCATCTCCTGCTTGACACGTGTTGTTGCTTCGTAATGCACACGGCACCACGCGCTGTTTTTATGTAGACACCTGCGATGGCACCCGGTCCACTGATTTTATCACTCGTTTACATGAGTAGGCAAACGGTTTCAAGGCAATATTTTGGCAGGTACAGATTTATTTTAAAGGGAAGAAGCCGAAAATAAGGAAATAAAATATTTGTCTTGTTCTTTTTCCTTTCCTTTCTGCGAGAAGTCGAGAATGACACTATGGTTTATTTAAATCACAAGACTTAACAATAGCCCTCCTTTTACAAGTTGAACAATTAACAAGACAATACAGGTCAGAGCTGATTTCACCATAAAGAGAGACCTCTGATTATTAGCCTGACATCATATAATATGGCGTGACATCACCTAATCAAACCACAGTCGAACTCTCCGGCACAAAAAAAAATCGTTCACAAAAGTCGATCTTGTTTTATTTAATTCCATGGCTTTTTTAACTGGTGAAGAACCGACCATTTTGGTAACGGATAACCCGTAATTTTTTACGACGAATCAATAAAAATCCATCAGAATATTGTTTTAACCAATCTAGATTTTCAAATGTTTGACTTGTTTAATAACCAAAAACTTTGTTCCCTGCATTGATTGGTTCATATCAGTATTTTAAATGATTACTCGGGTAAATAATCCAGGTAATTTGAAGAAATGAACCAACAGACAGACAAAGAGTATGGTTTAGCAAAAACGTTATGGTATTATCATGCTTTTCCCTGATCATATGACATTTTTATCGAAACTTTAAAAAAAAGGTCACAAAATATCGCCCGCCCGCACTGATTTCTGAAAAAAAGTGCCTGAGAACCAAACTTTTTTTCAATAATATGAATTAATGATTCTTTCTTAAGTAAAGTTCTTATAACGCTCCTGTGACGGAACATGAGCTTGTTTATTTTGGCATTTGTAAACCTCAAGTTAACTGATTTACCGCTAGATATTTTTACTGGATACGTTTGGATTACGGTCAGTGGCCATTATGGTTCCCCCCCCCGCATGATATAAAACACCTCAAAACTGACAGTCTGTACACGTGGTATCGGTGCTTTTGGGGTTTAATGTAATTTTTAAAAAAAATCTAGATATTATCTTTTTTTTATACATGTCAGATATTGGAATTGACCAATTCAAGTACCACCCTCTGATGTTTCGCTCAGAGCGTGGTGTCAGAATCATATTGTGTAAGCTTTGTCCTTTTTATCATTCAGTAACCAGAAACGTACAGGTCCTGCGTGTTGGCAAAGTAACCTGTGTATATTCAGTCATCTGACAGGAGACGAAATTTCTCACGTAAATGGTGGAAAGGTTGTGACTTTGCCTGACATGTGATACTTATAACAAAATAGTGTCAAAGGTTAATAAAGCATGCGTGACTATTGTTTTCTTGGTCTCCATAGTGGGCGCAGGCATCTGCAAAGTTGTAGCTTTTGTATTCAAATGAAAAGAAATTAAGACTTCGTGTTTGTATTTAAAATGTGTAGTTTAAAAGAGGATTAACAGTGAACTGATTTTATTAGTTTAACGAGCATAATACCCGTTTGAACACGGCCGGATTTTCAGTTGCCCGAGCTGGATACACTGGCGGAGTTTCTAACAGATGGCGCTGCAATGGCCCCTTTGCAAAAAAAAAAATCCATAGGACACGTGGCTGTATTTATTTTCTTAAATAACATAAAAAAAACCTGAAGTCTGGACCTCTTTTGGACAATTTTAAAAATAAATTCTATTTAACTTTTTTTTACCTGAGAGTTTGTGGTTTCCTCAGTCAAACAAGACCAAGAAAATGGGGGCTTGTGTATCCCCTTTTCCAACCATCCTAGCCCGAAAGCAGTGGAGCCCAAGATACCCCACCAAGCAGCCTTAAACAAGCATTTGGACAACATGTCTTTGATTGATTGGCCAGATGATTTAAAAAATGACCGATACTGTCAATTTTTATTGAAGATTATGTTTAACATACTTTAAAATCAAACAATTGGGTTATTTTGAGGCTCCATCACTTAATGGCTAGAGCCAACCAGAGCA
The DNA here is from genome assembly GCA_026874595.1 of Sipunculus nudus. NCBI lineage: Eukaryota > Metazoa > Annelida > Sipuncula > Golfingiida > Sipunculidae > Sipunculus > Sipunculus nudus. The sequence goes on from CM049310.1 coordinate 49,208,632, forward strand.
AGCCAAATATTCACTACTCTACTTTAGGTATACCTTAATTATTATTATAGGAAAGGCTACAATAGGAAACAACCATATTCATCAATGATCCAGATTTCGCGACCGATTAATGAAAACATTAAAGGGACATAATAAGTAGCAAAAGTATGCCTATTCTTTCACACTATCAGTTCACATTTCTTTATCCAAAAGTTTCCAGGCAAAACCACACCATACCAATCTCAGTACCTCTGTCTGCATGAGCTGTTTAACACCTTGTTATGTTTTTGTTTAGTGTAAGTAAACACAGCCCACGTGTCTGTTTACAATAACAAGGCCGCGTGACCGGAGGTCCGATTTGCGCATGCGCGACAGATCCCAAACAGACGATAGTCCAAACTGGTCCATATATGGACCTTCATGTCCTGGGATATATCTCTGCTGGATGGACATAACGGTTCAAGGGCCGAAAGTAAATTCATTGTTGAACCTGTCGCAACAGATTTATGCGATGGGTCAAGGGGTCTCAGTGGAAATTTTGGGGCCAAGTCATTCAGCTAGGGCATCTCCTGATTGACAGTTGTTGTGGCCCAGGCTTTTCACGAGTCCTATACTCTTAGTTCATGTTGACGCCCGTGATCGCGCCCGGTCCACTGTTTATAACACTCGTGCACAGAAGAATGCAAACGGTTTCAGGACAATATTTGGACGAGTAATAATTTATTTCGTAGAGAAAACGCTTTTTTTTCCGTGTTAATTCAAGATGCTTTATATGCGATAAGGCCCCTTTAAAAAATATGTGACCAAGAAGAAAATTTGTAACACGTACGTCATGACAACATCTGATGTATCAAAGACATGAGGGCTTCATCGTATTTGTTTTATTTCAGCGTCTGTGATACTCGAACAAGTGAAGGGCGTGTATATTTCAGCTGGGGTTTTTCTGGCTTTGATAAATTTTACACAATTGCTCTAAGGAAGAGCTGACCATATATACCGTCACATTATTGCCTTCGCTAGTATGCGTTAAATTCCTGTTCGCCTGTTTGTGTGTGTGTTTACTACATAACTCACGCAGTCATAAACAGAATTTCATGAAATTTTTAGGGCATTTGGGGAATTGTTCAAAGATTCGATTTGATTAGGGTGTGGATCCGGCACCTGATACTGACCCAGGAGCTTCATCAAGGAATAATCACAAATGTGCAGTTACTTATGCAGTTAACCCGAGTATATGGGCCAAATAAGTGAATGCCCACATGGTGGAGGCTTGTATACAATACATTAGATTGCAGAATTCTTGTTTTGTTTTCGCTACATGTTGACAACAGGGCGTATAGTGCGACAATTTACTGATGACCATGATGACAATCAATACGGGTGAACGACTCTCACAAGAACTGATTAAAATAATGGTTTGGTACCATATTTAGAAGTCAGCCTGAGAACAAGCCTGAATTTTCATTCTCAGTCTGTAAATTTCATAAAAACATTACGACCAAGATTTAAGAGTATGTTAAGAATTTACTCCTGTCACATTCAGTGCACATTTTGTAATTCGCTGTACTAGGCGCGGTCATTTTAAAGGGGCCTATTTCGATATCTGACGTCTGTCAACTAGATCCCTTGAAGCTTTAGTAAAATTAGGCCTAAAAATCCCGATCCTACCACACAGGCTGTTCGTCTTTTTATATCCACATGTTTATAACATGTGGGGAGCTCTCCAAAATAATCCAAACACATTTAAAAATGATATCTGTCGGCAACTCAGACGACCCGATGTTTGTTTTGCAACAAGTGACTTTCAGTTTCCACACATATGCAACCAACCACCAAAGTGACATTTTTTTTAGCGAACCTGTGAGCTTATGCGATGGTGTGGCGTCGTCCGGCGTCCGTCGTCTGTCGTCCGTCGTCTGTACGTTAACCTATACTATCTGTAAAACGGCAAGAGTTAGCATCACGAAATTCTATGCAAAAAATTAGTCATCTGAAAAACTCTATCCGATTTTGCTTATTTTTTTGGCTAACTGCATTTTCTTAGATTTTATAGGGAAAAAGCTATAAAAATCTTCTTCTCCGAAATTTAGCCAAATTGTCCAATATTTCACAGAAATGATTCCTGGAACAATCTTTCTCAAGTTTGTTCGAATGGTTTTAGTTCGGTGATTTTTGGCCGAGTTACAGAAAGTTGAACTTAGTCATTTGTCCAAAAAAGCATAGTAAAATTACAATCTCAGAAACGGCTGGAGCTATCATTACCAAATTTTATGCCAATGTTGGTCACATGAGTCATATCTGAAATTGAGGTATTGGTGGCGCCACCTGCATCGGCCTTTTTTGTACGGGGGTCATCAGTGCCCGTAATATACTGATGGCTACAAAAAACTTCTTCTCTGAAACCATATGGCCAAATTGTTTAATATCGCACAGAAATGATCCTTGGTTAGTGCTTTCTGAAGTTTGTTCAAATGGTCTCAGTTCAGTGACTTTTGGCTAAGTTATGGGAAGCTGAATTTAGTCATATGCCATAACAGCCCATTTTAGCTCAGTGGCTACAAAGATCTTCTTCTCAAAAACCACCGGGCCAAATTCTTAAATCTCACACATTAATTGTCCTTAGATGTTGATAATTCAAGTTTGTTCAAATGGTTTTGGTTCAGTGATTTTTGGCTGAGTTATGAGAAGCTTAACTTAGCCATTTTGCTGTATTTTCCCATATGAGTTGTAAACTTGTAAAACGTTTTTTTGACTGAGGCAAATTTGTTTAATATTTTACAAGAAAATCCCTGAATAATTCTTATAATAATTGTGAAGCAGATACATCTAGCCTGGCACCTGTTTATCAGCATCCATTACATCATGCCTCTAAACATTTAGATTTCAGGTTATCTATGGTTAATATTGACAAGAATGTTTTTAAAAGCTTTTAAAAAATGTAGATTTATGATTTTAAATATTCCTCATGCCAGGCAATGTTTACAATCACAGGTATACAGCTCTCTGTGGATATATATAAATATGGCTGTACATGATTATAAATAATAGGTATCAATACTCAATTCAATTCAAGATTTTGCCATCAGTGAGATGTATCTGTATCATAATTTTGCATTCATTATGCATCTAGTAATTTTTAGCGAACCTGTGAGCTAATGCAATGATGTGTCGGCGTCCGCCGTCTGTACATTGGTTTGCATTTGATGAATTTTAGTGGAGTTACATGAATTTGAACAGTCATTTGGCCAAGTAAGCATACTGACTATCTCAGAAATGACAGAAGCTAGCATTACCAAGTATTGTGCAAATGTTGGTCACATGACTCATATTTGAAGTTGCAGATTTTGTGGTGCCACCTACATTGACCGTTTTTATTTGGGCAAAAACCTCATAATTGTAGCCTCTTTCAGCTTAAAATGTTTATGATGAAACTGTCAAGTTGAATTTTTCAATTTTTCAAAAGAATTATTCTAGGACATGGTTCTTTCAATCATATCAGAAAAGCTTTTGTTGGTCTTATGGCCATTATTATGTCTATTTCAAACTGAGGACTGCAAAACTGTTCTTCTACGAAATTATTGTTTCAATTATAACTTCTGTAACATTGCACAAAAAAAAATATTCTTAGGTGGCCTTTGTTCAAGTTTATTTGAATGATTTTTGGCAGAATTTTTGGACCTTTATACAAGAAAGAACTGTATCTTTTATTATTCTAGATATTTTGATAAAAAGTTTATGAATAAGTCAGCTTGAAAAAAAGGCATTTTAGCCAAAGCCTTTCAATATGTGTAAACAGATTCACCAACACTCAAGATTGTGTCTGTATCTTTAAATAGGTTGAGAAACTGCCAACTGTTTCAGATTTGGCAACAGATCAAGAGTTCATTCAGTGCAGCCAGATTTAGGTCAAGAGTTCAATCAGTGCAGCCAAGCACAAGGCATGTGATCACCTCATGGGTGACATGTGATCACCTCATGGGAGACGTGTGAACACCTCATGGGCACCATGTGATCACCTCATGGGTGTCATGCCCCTCAGGGCAGGGCCCCTGCATGAGCTTATGCAAAGGTGTGGCTACTATTTCAGACTAGGCAACAGGCTAGAGGTCAGTCTCGATCTGTTTATAGCTTTGACAGACTGCCAACTGTATCAGATTAGGCAACAGGTCAAGAGTTCACTCAGTGCAGCCAGGTATGGGTCAGGAGTTTACTCAGTGCAGTAGCTGCATACTATTTATAGTGTTTGCAGACTGCCCACTGCATCAGATTTTGCACCAAAGTTCAGCCTTGATCTATTTATAGCTTTGGCAGACTGCAAACTGTGTCAGATTATGCAACAGGTCAAGAGTTCACTCAGTCTAGCCAGGTGCAGGTCATGAGTTCACTCAGTGAAGTAGCAGTGCAGTAGCCTGAGCCAGCAAATTTGTCACAGTTCACTCGGGGCAACTGCCTTTCTCACCTAAGCCAGGTAAGCCCCATGCATCAGACTCAAGGTAACTTTGATGTATTGGTCTGATATTTTGACCTGTCTATGTGTCTTTGATGGCTTTCTCATTCACAAGACAGGTGTCGCCACCTTCAATGACTTTTGCACAGTGTATGTGCCTGCTTATTTCTACAGAGGAATTTGATATATCAGCCTGAAATTGGGCATATATATACATATCGTATACAAGACTGGTGGTGCCACTTATAATAATTTTTGCACAGTATGTGTCCCTGCTTATTTTCAGGAGGGGTTTGATATATCAGTCTAAAATAGGGCATATGTATATATCTCTGATAGCTTTGTTGTATACAAGACTGGTGGTGCCAGCTACAATCATTTTTGTGTTGTGTTCACCCATGCCAGAATTTCAGCAGTGATGTTTGTGTGATTGTTTCTTGTTCAAAATGTTTAGTACTTGAATTTTTCATATTCATGAGAAGTAATGGTCCAGCATTGAAGCATTATACCTGGTGTATTTCCCAATGCACAGGTTCGCATAAGGCCTGTTACGCATGGTTACCATGTTTACAAACAGCTAGTAAAGATAAAGAAGTCCATAGTCATCAATCACAGAGGTGTTGTAAGAACTTTTCATATTAAAAATTTCCTATAATTTATTGTAATAGGAACGTAGAATAGACCAAGAGTCATGTTCATTCTAATAAAAAGGTAGGTGATCAGCTGGCTTTAAGATGAGTCAAAAGTTTACCAGTGTATAAATATCTATTTTTTTCATCGATATTCATTCGTCAGTTACGGTGAGAAATTTTCCCCATAGCCAGCCCTACATTTCATATTAACGAGGCCCAATATATGACAAGAAAACAAATAATATCGGCTTTATATATATATGTCTTTGTATATATATATATATGCCTGTATATATATATATATATATATATATATATATATATATATATATATATATATAGTTACTATAACAGCTAATGATTCAATGGGCGTATGCCGACCTGCGAATGGAAGTCAACAAGTGGTACTTGACCGGCGGCCACGGACTAGGCCCACTGGCTCACCCCGCATGGGCACGTGGTTTGTGTACTCAGAAGTACTCGGGACACAAACTTTCCCCTGAACTAGTAATTTATGTGGATTCTTAGCGTGCCTGCAGCACAGACTGAATATTCTGTGAGACATCTGTGACCCCAGAGAGTGTGGGCGATACCGAGAATAAGCAGCAAGTGTGTACGGAGTACTACAAAGTATCACAAAGTACAGCCTCAGTGACCGCGTGGACATTACCCGTCGTCCTCACTGTCCCGGTAAGCCAAATCCCATAGCTATAATAATGACAGCCTGTTTATTCGAGTGTAACCCTCCTGAATTCCTCTGAGAGAAGTTTGCATTACATCTCTCTTATTACTAAACAATTACCAGATTATTTAAAAGGGACCAACATGCGCACGTTAAATTTGCGCATTATTTTAACTTATCTTGCATGCACTTTGGTTTTGTGTTCAAAATGTTTTGTACCATTTCGGCATTTCAGTCGTTTTTCGTTCTTGGACATTTTTACATTTTATATTATTATTGAATGACCAACACTGCTGTCCAGGTGTTGCTGGAGGACTTCCATGGTTACACGTCGTGCGTAAACTTACAAACACAAACGCTCCCGCTATCAATACACCCCGCAGTCAACGAGGGAGTCGGACACACAATGTAGTCCAATGTTTGTCCACACTGTGTGGCGCCTGTGACAGGAGACGAGTTTAGAAATCTGATACCATCCACTTCAGTCATCGAGCTGTCATCGCAGTCCTACACTTAGATAGAACGCAGGCATGGGCGTATCGTATGTCTTAAAATCTGGAAGCCTTGTCTTCTTTGAATACCAAAATCGCACTTCTAGAATTTTCTAATAACTTAAGTGAGTAAAAAGTTTCATGCGTGGTACGCGATCTGGTCCAGTCCCTATCCGCCTGGTGTTATCATGACATGTCAAATTTTATCATAGATCAAACGATCTACAACCGTGCGATTTCCGTTTCACTGTGATAGTGTGAATTTCATTTAGATTAATCTCTCCATTTATTGACCTAGGTATACGAGTTATCTACGTTAAGTCGGATTTAGCTGTCTTGATCTTAAACACGATGGAAACAGACTTACATGGTTATGAACCTACCGTCATCGATGTAAATATGTAACAACATTTAAGTTGATAATTTTCTATTTTCACCATTTAACAAGTCTTAAAAGAAAACCTGTGGCGGCTGAAATAAAACCTTTTAATATTCATCATATGAGTACGCTAAAGATAGACATTTAATTATTATTTAATCATTTTGCTATATAAGACGAAGCTTAATTTTAACGAATGTTTCAAGTTCATTTAGTGCCCTTGTAGCGGAAATGACCAACTGAGATATAAGGCCAAAAAATAAAAAAAGGTATGGTTCTCAGGCACCGCCCGCATCAATTTTATACCCCCGCATCAAACATTTTTATTTTGATTTTCAATAAAAACTTTCCAATTTTGAGCTGCTGTCGCTCTGACATTTCTTTCAAGAAGATAAAACAATACAATTTCCTTTGTTTTGTAGTGCTTTTACTTGTTTTACAAAATAAAACTATTATTTTCATGCTTTTCCCTTATCATTTGACATTTTTATCGAAACAAACCAAAAAATTTAAAATAAATAAAGCGCCCGCCCGCATTGATTTCTGAAAAAAAGTGCCTGAGAACCATACCTTTTTTTTTATTTTGGCCTAAGTGTAAAATTGTACCCTTTTAACCTGTTAACTGAAATAAAATAGGCCTACAGTTACATGAGAGTTTAGGTTGGTGCGACAACGTAATACACTTCCATCACAGCAGACGTTCTGGTTTCGAACTAAGTTACCCCTGGGCTCTTCCGCTTCCAGGAGAACAGGGTGACGCCCTTTGTAAAATAAATCACCGCCGTGACCAACTGTGGCCGGCATAATATTCACTGCGTCATGATTAATTCTTAGAACACTATGTCTGACGTCACATCGGGCGTCTTCTTCCGATTAGTAAGTGAATCATGCCAAAAAAGGAACTCAGCTTCGCAGAGCGTATAGTGGGAATTTATTAATTTTTTAGTAATTATAATTATATAAGCCAGATTATTGTTGTGGTTTCAAACTGATTTTTTAAAAATATATTGTGTCGAGTTGTGCCGCTTAATTGATGATTTATGTGATTTGTTTTTCTTCATAATCGACTTCATATGTGGCTTTATTGTATGATAAATCACACGTAAAGTAATCACATTTATTGGGGGGGGAGTGGATTTATTCTTTAAGAAATATACGGAAGGACAGGATTGACGTCTCCTCATGATTAAGATTACAGTTCAAAATACGTAATAGCATGATGTTTCCTTCCTTAGCCCACACGCATAAAAGTTATGCCGCCTCTGGGAGCACTCAGATTTTTTTCCTTACCGGTCCAGACACAATACTTGGAACTTTGCCGATTTCCAAAAAAAATTTTTTTTTTTAATTCAGTTTTGTTCCAACTTTTGTTATTGTACTGTAAAACCAAGCCTATCACGACCATCTTAGTTTAGGGACCATCTCAAAACAACGACCACTTTTCACGGCCCCATTCTTTTTTTAACTTTATATGAGACCTCGCTTAGACGACCACCTCGAAAATGCGACCATTTTATCGGGGTACCGTTGGTGGTAGTAATTTCGATCGAGGTGTCACTGTTTAGGATAAACACATGAAAACTTTCGTCCATTTTCCTCACACTTTCTTATTTTAAGGAATAAGTTCCAAAGCAAAAATTAGCAACGTTATCAAGGACCTTAAAAATATTGAAGAAGGAATAACTTTATACAGTATACAAACATGAAATAATCGGTTAATAATCGATAATATTTTTGTACAGTCATAAAACATGATTTAACAATTGATTCCTGTCACAAATATTTTGGACCATACAGTCTTTATGAATAATCAATAGTGCTATATATTAAATTGCCAACTGAGTGCCATTTCGCTAGTGAACACGTTACTTTGTGCATGGACAAACAATAGTGCCACCCTGTTCTAATTTTTTGCAGGTTATACATTTATAAATTATTCACAAACCGGCCTCTTTAGGGTATAAGCATTTGTCTGGAGCTTATTGCATGCTTTTTCAACTACGTAACTGAATTTATCATTAGGTCAGTTTAGAGGTTGTATTTTTAGAAAAAAAATCCATTGTATTTGGATCTATATTGATTGTCGCCGATTCAAAAAGGTCACGGGACGATTTAATGGTAGAGATGAGCAGACAGATTGGACCCCACGTGGCTGTGGCACGGGGGGCTTGTCTTGTCGCATGCTATATATCCTATGTTTCGCTCAGGGTTTCAGGTCGCCATAGAAATCCACGGTGGCCAGCGTGAGCTGACTTCCGCCAAAATTTGTGCCATACTGCATTGTTTTTGTATAATATGTGCTAAGCGGGCCTGTGTCTTGTGTGACAAATTTTGTTTGTTTGGCTTCGCGGGGGTTTCAATTCGCGATTTTAGGGAATGGGACATGGGGAAAATAAATTTGTTTTTATTATGTTGAATTTGTTCTTATGTGTAGTTCGAGGAGCAGGATTGATAGAGCGCAAAGCCCTGTTTTCTGATCCTTATTGCTTTTTCTGCAATACAATATTATTTTAACAAAAATAAACTTTCGCGAATAAGACGCCTTAGTTTTATGGGTTAACAGATTTTTATACAGTGACCTCAATGGCATACCATGTAAATTATAAATCTGTGCCTGAATCGTTGCAAGGCAAACTATTAACAAAATAATTCTTAACAGAGCTTTCATGTTATCCATAAATCATTTAATTTCTATTACAGAAAATTGGAGAATTTTTATATTATTTGCCTTTAAAGAGCAAGAATTTCATGTGTTCGATGTAGCCGTGGGTCAAATTGTTGAGATTTTGTCAGCATATTTAAAAATCAATCCAATAATTTGCATACTCTGTGTAACTAACTGTGAAAATGGAACCTTCACGAAACAGTGAAAAAGTGAATATCGCGAATATAAAGACATTCACAGTATACAAAGAATGGTACTCGGCAGAAAAAATACCCCCTCCAAAGTATAAAACCAATCCCACTAGATCCCCCTCATTATCTAGATATTCCTTGGATTAATAAGGTTCAAGGCCTTCAGTTAAGCTAAAATGATCCAGAAATAAAACAAAACTCATGAATATATATAAAGTACTGATAACTTGTTATTATTTTTTTTTCATGTATACAACTTGCAAGTGCGTGAAAATATAATTTCTATAAATTTGCTGAAGCTGAGTAACATCTTATACTCGATTTTTTTCGGGCTTCTGTATTTTTGCTGGTAAATAATTTATGTGCCACCGAGTTTCACGCATGCAGTATTATTCCTTATTCATTAATGACTGCGGTTATTTCTAACACACTTTTTCTTTTTAACTCTTTAAATTAGTTTCCTTCTGATGCAGGTATTAGGCTTAAAACACAAAAAAAAATTAAAAAAAAAAATTATCCATGTATGTATCGTAGTAAAACATTGCATAAGGGGCAGATACTGAAACTGGAAACTGGCTTTTCCATATTGTTGCAGTAAATTTAGTTTTCTGCTGGGGCTTGTATTAAGCCTAAAATGCAAATAACAATGCAAAAAAAATAATACATGTATTTTTGTTAAATATGCCATAAGGGGGGATATTGAAACTGGATGATAAGAATTAAAGTGCCCAGAATGTCAATATGTCTCATGCGCTGATTTGAAATAAATCACACACGTATATATCATTCAAGTATATAATTCAGGTAAAATAGATAACCCAATAAGGTATGACTGTATGTATACTGTAATATTAGATACTTTATCAGATAAGCAACTAAAAATCTGCATTTTAGGAATGCAAGCCATTACGATGCTCCCAAAATCGTGTTTGCATTCACTTTTTCGCCCATGTACACAGGTTTATTTGTGCATAAGTGACTGAACATTTGCGAATATTATTTGATGACGTTCATGAATCCTGATCATTTGCCAATCCTGATTCACACCAAATCGAATCGTCTCTTCATTGGACCATTCTGGAAATGCCCTGAAAATTTCATGAGATTCTGGTCATGATTGCCTCAGATATGTCGTTAACAAACACACACACACACGAATTAACGGATATGAATACATACGCTCCTATATATAGCGAAAGCAATTACAAACTTGTTTTTGAGACTGGGGGATAAAGTTTCAACGATGGAGGTCTAATATTTTGCTAAGCGTGCACGGCAAAATGACACTAATAATTTGTTCATTTAAAATTCCGACAGCGCCCTAAGGCCACTTAAAGACCTTGTTTATTCCTGTGATTATGATTCATATTTTCCCGTGGGATAAATGGAATATGACCGGAAACGTGCAGTATCCATCTGTTGTGACGGGATATTGATTCGGTGCGGCCTCCCCGCATCAGATCGCTTTAAACTGTGGACAAATGAACCCGGGGGAGTCGCCTGTTACAATAGGTTCTTACTCACAGGGCAATCTCGAAAGGAATACAGCTTTATGATATGCTAAAGTCAGGGATATGTTGGGTAATTTCTATCTTACAACAAACTGGTTATTTGGTATTTCTATAAATCTGGTGATCTATGACCCAGTCCAAGTATTTTCTCATTTTTTCAATAATTCAAAACTGTAGTTTGTATACTTCATTGTAAAATATACACTGTGTAGGCAGTTTAGGAGACAGAGGTCTGTTTTTTTCTCCGCCGCCATTGCTTTATCATGGATGTATAGTTAGCACGTTGCCAGTCTGTTACGTTTCATTTTAGCTCAGCTGACTGAAAGTCAAACAATACCTTGTACCTCATACCAGATTTCTGTAGGTCTTACTTAGTCTAAGCTGTAAAATGATACTTACTAGATATAAAATGATGTTTTGCCAGATTGATTTGATCCTGTAAGGGATCTTATTTTTTTAACATATATAGCTGCAACCAACGGCACTTATCTAAATTAATAACATTTGTGCACCGTAAAAAAATTAATATGATGCCGATAGGCCTTAACAGAACTGCTGGCATGAAATGGGATACTTTGGTTTCATTATCACGTGAGGTTATGTGATATAATAACCATACCCGAGTTCCATGAACTGGATATCATGATTTTAAATATTTCACGCAACATTCAAACTGACGTCTGGTGGTTTTGTGCCAAAAATAAATCAGTATGAAAATCTTGGAGCCAAAAGGTAGTTGTTGTTAAGTCAGTTATGAAAGATCGTTGATTGTTTTCATTAATTAATTTTTTTTTCGTGCAAAATGAAAATAGCAGTTTTACGACATGCATTTTATGTAGCTGTCGTGTGTGCCGTGCCTGTCTCTTTTCTCAAATGATCAATGTCAGCTTTATGTTTCCAGACCTTTAAGAAATTTGATTTCAGAATGTTTTACAAGCAATCAAAGTACTGCTTAAGTGTAAATGGGCTTGAGATATATAGTTATCTGGAATGAAGGCTGACGTTATGACGCTTATGCACCATCTAGGAACAATCAGCCCATGCTTGTTCTTTTTACCTTGTAACGTAAAGTGTGAAATGGTGCTAGAGATCGATAAAAGATTTTCCACAATTTTCTGAAGAGTATTGTCGTCACAGTCACATTCTTTGCTTTGATATGAAGAGCGGCTTCTGTGGCCCGCCCTTTACTGGTCGTACTGATACAGTTCTGTTGCTGCGATAGACGGATATGAAGGATTCTCGGTTGATGATGGGATCAATTCTTCGGCAGAGAAGTATTACGCGGTTTTCCTAAAAAAAGAGGTATCCAGGACGATCAATTTTTCGCCAATTACGACATCCACCCACGTGTTTTTGAAGTCGGTTATTTTTTATACCTGTTTGGTCATGTATTTGTCTGTCTGTTAGTGTGTTTGATTTTTGTTGAATAACTAAATGGCTCTTCCGGTGAATTGATGAAGCTTCAATTCAAGGGGAGCTGCTATATCATATTATAAGGGTTATGATCATTATAAATATATATGTGATAATGGATGCAAGGTTTGATGAGGGCTGCACCAGACTCAGTCAGTTATAAAGGTGTAAAAAGTACACAGATACAGCCATTTCAAATGGATTACATTTGAGTTGGTCATGAAGTGCACACAGAGCATGGGTGCCGCATTAGTCCAAAGGCAGATGACCTTGAGACGTGTGTGTGATCTTAAATTTGCCAAGTAATCAAGTAGGAAAAGGGATTCCCCGTTCAGGTTTACTCCAAATAATAAAGTCATGAAATTTTAACTATAAGTTAAGACAGTTATGTGGAAGCATTGAATTGATTTGACAGTGATGTGAAAACTCGCAGGTACATGTCTGTTAGAAAGTGTACCCTAGCGAATACTTTGGTATATACCTCGTAGTCTGAGAAAAAAGTAATAAGTTGATCAATGATCTTACTTTTGTCGGAGTTGCTCTGCGCTTTTAGTTCACGTACAACACGACAGGAGATACATATATTATTATTATCATTTTTATATTATTATGATTATCATTATCACAATGTTTAAATTTATTTTTATTATGATAATGATTCTTCTTCTTCTTCTTCTTCTTCTTCTTCTTATTATTATTATTATTATTATTATTATAAAACAACGACAGCAATTTTTAGGAAGTAGACAGATATTTCCTAATTGGAAATTAATATTCTTATTTTTCCTGCCGTTTATTCCTCAAACGGACGCAACTCCGCCCTTATTGATAGAAAAAAAGTTGCAATGAATTTTGTACAGGCAAACACAAACATTTCACTCCAGATTCGGAGCAACTCCTATCTTCAGCACCAACAGACATACATAACTTTACAATGTCCCCGATGGTGGAGTTTAAAACCTCATATTAATAAGAAACCTGTTGACGAACGAGTTTTTAATGGCGTTTAACCAGATATGATGATGGATTAATGGCCATCCCACCTGATGTCACTTGTATTTTGTGTTACATTTACCGAAAAAAGTGTTAAATACGACAGATTTAGCATGGGTGCAACTTGCCTCATAGCAATCATAAAATAAACATGGCAGTCTATTTTTAATGTTGTCCAAATCAATTTGTCTGAGGCTCTGAGCAGGGCCTATTAGAGATTATTGGATTATGTGTTAGGAATAGCTTTGGTCATGCCTAGCAAAAGGCTAGGCACAAATAGGCACAAAAGGCTCTTTAACCTTGGGTTAATACCAGCTTTGAGTTTTCATTCGGGGCTTCTCGATCAGTTTCACCCAAATAACTCTCTATTTACCTCTTTTTTACCTTATAAACAGCCTGCGTGGGTAGACTTGGTACGTTTTTCAGGGTCCTGTTATAAAAAAACACATTGACATTGTACTTTTTATGCTGTTGTTGGACGGCCTAACACTTTCCTTATGACACTGATAATGATGATTACGAATCTTATTATTAGTATTATTATCATAATAATTATTATTATCATCATACCATCTGTGCGTCCAGTCGTGTTAATATTTGTATTATCCTATATGCTAACCATTTACTATATACTCACTATATGTGACCAGGAAACACGTCTCATGTTCGGTGGTTCTAGAAAGCTTTCTTCATGTCCCTGTTGTGACACAGGGTACAAGTCTCACGTTCATTTGTTCTAGAAAGCTTTCTTCATGTCCCTGCGGTAACACAGGGTACGAGTCTCACGTTCAGTTATTCTACTAAGCTTTCTCCATGTCCCTGCTGTGACACAGGGTACAAGTCTCACGTTCGGTGGTTCCAGTAAGCTTTCTTTATGTCCCTGCTGTGACCAGGGTACAAGTCTCACGTTAGGTGGTTCCAGTAAGCTTTCTTTATGTCCCTGCTGTGACCAGTGTACAAGTCTCACGTTCGGTGGTTCCTGAATGCTTTCTTCATGTCTCTGCTGAGACCAGGGTACACGTCTCACGTTCGGTGGTTCCAGTAAGCTTTCTCCATGTCCCTGCTGTGACACAGGGTACAAGTCTCACGTTCGGTGGTTCCAGTAAGCTTTCTTTATGTCCCTGCTGTGACCAGGGTACAAGTCTCACGTTAGGTGGTTCCAGTAAGCTTTCTTTATGTCCCTGCTGTGACCAGGGTACAAGTCTCACGTTCGGTGGTTCCTGAATGCTTTCTTCATGTCTCTGCTGAGACCAGGGTACACGTCTCACGTTCGGTGGTTCCAGTAAGCTTTCTTTATGTCCCTGCTGTGACCAGGGTACAAGTCTCACGTTCGGTGGTTCCAGTAAGCTTTCTTTATGTCCCTGCTGTGACCATGGTACAAGTCTCATGTTGGTGGTTCTAGTAAGCTTTTTCCATGCCCCTGCTATGACAAGGGTACAATTCTCACGTTCGATGGTTTTAGTAAGCTTTCTTTACGTCCATGCTGTGATCAGGGTACAAATCTCCTGTTTGGTGGCTCCAGTAAGCTTTCTTCATGTCTCTGCTGTGACACAGGGTACAAGTCTCATGTTGGTGGTTCTAGTAAGCTTTTTCCATGCCCCTGCTATGACAAGGGTACAATTCTCACGTTCGATGGTTCTAGTAAGCTTTCTTTACGTCCATGCTGTGATCAGGGTACAAATCTCTTGTTCGATGGTTCTAGTAAGCTTTCTTCATGTCCCTGCTGTAATCAGGGTACAAGTCTCTTGTTTGGTGGCTCCAGTAAGCTTTCTTCATGTCCCTGTTGTGACCAGGGTACATGTCTCACGTTCGGTGGTTTCAGTAAGCTTACTTCATGTCCCTGCTGTGACCAGGTACAAGTCTCATGTTCGGTGGTTCTAGTAAGCTTTCTTTACGTCCATGCTGTTGACAAGGTACAAGTCTCACGTTCGGTGGTTCTAGTAAGCTTTCTTCATGCCCCCTTTGTGACCAGGGTACAAGTCTTACGTTCGGTGGTTCCAGTAAGCCTTCTTTACGTCCATGCTGTGGCCAGGGTACCAGCCTCACGTTCGGTGGTTCTAGTCAGCTTTCTTCATGTCCCTGCTGTGGCCAGGATACAAGTCTCACGTTCGGTGGTTCCTGAATGCTTTCTTCATGTCTCTGCTGTGACCAGGATACACGTCTCACGTTTGGTGGTTCCAGTAAGCTTTCTTTATGACCCTGCTGTGACCAGGGTACAAGTCTCACGTTCGGTGGTTCCAGTAAGCTTTCTTTATGTCCCTGCTGTGACCAGGGTACAAGTCTCACGTTCGGTGGTTCCTGAATGCTTTCTTCATGTCTCTGCTGAGACCAGGGTACACGTCTCACGTTCGGTGGTTCCAGTAAGCTCTCTTTATGTCCCTGCTGTGACCAGGGTACAAGTCTCACGTTCGATGGTTACAGTAAGCTTTCTTTATGTCCCTGCTGTGACCAGGGTACAAGTCTCACGTTCGGTGGTTCCTGAATGCTTTCTTCATGTCTCTGCTGAGACCAGGGTACAAGTCTCACGTTCGGTGGTTCCAGTAAGTTTTCTTTATGTCCCTGCTGTGACCAGGGTACAAGTCTCACGCTCGGTGGTTCCAGTAAGTTTCCTTCATGTCCCTGCTGTGACCAGGTACAAGTCTCACGTTCGGTGGTTCCTGAATGCTTTCTTCATGTCTCTGCTGTGACCAGGGTACAAGTCTCACGTTCGGTGGTTCCAGTAAGCTTTCTTTACGTCCATGCTGTGGCCAGGGTACAAGACTCACGTTCGGTGATTCCTGAATGCTTTCTTCAAGTCTCTGCTGTGACCAGGGTACAAGTCTCACGTTCGGTGGTTCCTGAATGCTTTCTTCATGTCTCTGCTGTGACCAGGGTACAAGTCTCACGTTCGGTGGTTCTAGTAAGCTTTCTTCATGACCCTGCTGTGACCAGGGTACAATTCTCACGTTCGGTGGTTTCATTACTTACTTCATGTCTCTGCTGTGACCAGGGTACAAGTCTCACGTTCGGTGGTTCCTGAATGTTTTCTTCATGTCCCTGTTGTGACACAGGGTACAAGTCTCACGTTCGGTGGTTCCTGAATGCTTTCTTCATGTCTCTGCTGTGACCAAGGTACAAGTCTCACGTTCGGTGGTTCCAGTAAGCTTTCTTCATGTCCCTGTTGTGACCAGGGTACAAGTCTCACGTTCGGTGGTTCCAGTAAGCTATCTTCATGTCCCTGCTGTGACCAGGGCACAAGTCTCACGTTCGGTGGTTCTAGTAAGCTTTCTTTATGTCCCTGCTGTGACCAGGGTACAAGTAGCACGTTAGGTGGTTCCAGTAAGCTTTCTTTATGTCCCTGCTGTGACCAGGGTACAAGTCTCACGTTCGGTGGTTCCAGTAAGCTTTCTTTATGTTCCTGCTGTGACCAGGGTACAAGTCTCACGTTAGGTGGTTCCAGTAAGCTTTCTTTATGTCCCTGCTGTGACCAGGGTACAAGTCTCACGTTAGGTGGTTCCAGTAAGCTTTCTTTATGTCCCTGCTGTGACCAGGGTACAAGTCTCACGTTCGGTGGTTCCTGAATGCTTTCTTCATGTCTCTGCTGAGACCAGGGTACACGTCTCACGTTCGGTGGTTCCAGTAAGCTTTCTTTATGTCCCTGCTGTGACAAGGGTACAAGTCTCACGTTCGGTGGTTCCAGTAAGCTTTCTTTATGTCCCTGCTGTGACCATGGTACAAGTCTCATGTTGGTGGTTCTAGTAAGCTTTTTCCATGCCCCTGCTATGACAAAGGTACAATTCTCACGTTCGATGGTTTTAGTAAGCTTTCTTTACGTCCATGCTGTGATCAGGGTACAAATCTCCTGTTTGGTGGCTCCAGTAAGCTTTCTTCATGTCTCTGCTGTGACACAGGGTACAAGTCTCATGTTGGTGGTTCTAGTAAGCTTTTTCCATGCCTCTGCTATGACAAGGGTACAATTCTCACGTTCGATGGTTCTAGTAAGCTTTCTTTACGTCCATGCTGTGATCAGGGTACAAATCTCTTGTTCGATGGTTCTAGTAAGCTTTCTTCATGTCCCTGCTGTAATCAGGGTACAAGTCTCTTGTTTGGTGGCTCCAGTAAGCTTTCTTCATGTCCCTGTTGTGACCAGGGTACATGTCTCACGTTCGGTGGTTTCAGTAAGCTTACTTCATGTCCCTGCTGTGACCAGGTACAAGACTCATGTTCGGTGGTTCTAGTAAGCTTTCTTTACGTCCATGCTGTTGACAAGGTACAAGTCTCACGTTCGGTGGTTCTAGTAAGCTTTCTTCATGCCCCCTTTGTGACCAGGGTACAAGTCTTACGTTCGGTGGTTCCAGTAAGCCTTCTTTACGTCCATGCTGTGACCAGGGTACAAGTCTCACGTTCAGTTGTTCTAGTAAGCTTTCTTTACGTCAATGCTGTGGCCAGGGTACCAGCCTCACGTTCGGTGGTTCTAGTCAGCTTTCTTCATGTCCCTGCTGTGGCCAGGATACAAGTCTCACGTTCGGTGGTTCCTGAATGCTTTCTTCATGTCTCTGCTGTGACCAGGATACACGTCTCACGTTTGGTGGTTCCAGTAAGCTTTCTTTATGTCCCTGCTGTGACCAGGGTACAAGTCTCACATTCGGTGGTTCCTGAATGCTTTCTTTATGTCTCTGCTGTGACCAGGGTACAAGTCTCACGTTCGGTGGTTCTAGTAAGCTTTCTTCATGACCCTGCTGTGACCAGGGTACAATTCTCACGTTCGGTGGTTTCATAACTTACTTCATGTCTCTGCTGTGACCAGGGTACAAGTCTCACGTTCGGTGGTTCCTGAATGTTTTCTTCATGTCCCTGTTGTGACACAGGGTACAAGTCTCACGTTCGGTGGTTCCTGAATGCTTTCTTCATGTCTCTGCTGTGACCAGGGTACAAGTCTCACGTTCGGTGGTTCTAGTAAGTTTTCTTTATGTCCCTGCTGTGACCAGGGTACAAGTCTCACGCTCGGTGGTTCCAGTAAGTTTCCTTCATGTCCCTGCTGTGACCAGGTACAAGTCTCACGTTCGGTGGTTCCTGAATGCTTTCTTCATGTCTCTGCTGTGACCAGGGTACAAGTCTCACGTTCGGTGGTTCCAGTAAGCTTTCTTTACGTCCATGCTGTGGCCAGGGTACAAGTCTCACGTTCGGTGGTTCCTGAATGCTTTCTTCAAGTCTCTGCTGTGACCAGGGTACAAGTCTCACGTTCGGTGGTTCCTGAATGCTTTCTTCATGTCTCTGCTGTGACCAGGGTACAAGTCTCACGTTCGGTGGTTCTAGTAAGCTTTCTTCATGACCCTGCTGTGACCAGGGTACAATTCTCACGTTCGGTGGTTTCATAACTTATTTCATGTCTCTGCTGTGACCAGGGTACAAGTCTCACGTTCGGTGGTTCCTGAATGTTTTCTTCATGTCCCTGTTGTGACACAGGGTACAAGTCTCACGTTCGGTGGTTCCTGAATGCTTTCTTCATGTCTCTGCTGTGACCAGGGTACAAGTCTCACGTTCGGTGGTTCCAGTAAGCTTTCTTCATGTCCCTGTTGTGACCAGGGTACAAGTCTCACGTTCGGTGGTTCCAGTAAGCTATCTTCATGTCCCTGCTGTGACCAGGGCACAAGTCTCACGTTCGGTGGTTCTAGTAAGCTTTCTTTATGTCCCTGCTGTGACCAGGGTACAAGTATCACGTTTGGTGGCTCCAGTAAGCTTTCTTCATGTCCCTGCTGTGACCAGGGTACAAGTCTCACGTTCGGTGGCTCCAGTAAGCTTTCTTCATGTCCCTGTTGTGACCAGGGTACAAGTCTCACATTCGGTGGTTCCAGTAAGCTTTCATCGTATCCTTGCTGTGACCAGAGTATACGTCTCATTGAGATTTGGCCCCCAAACAAGGTGAGCGCTGTAGGCATAATGAGAATGTCCAAAAAAAATGCGTCTTTTGGGGGTTTCTCGATGTTATGATAATGTTACTCGCAGGTGCGCTAGACGCCGGGCCTTTTTAACCAGGATACAAAATAACATGACAGGAAGCGAGTGCTAACGCCCTGTCATTTTTTCCCAACCGAAATTTAATGCTTGTCTAACTTAGATAAGTCAGATTAAAAAAAATAAAATCCCTGATTCTTGTTATACTGGCATTAAGAAGGATCGATGACTAATAGGTTTTGCTTTGACCAATATTTAAATGTCGCAGGAAATATCAAATTTCTTCTGCATCTAGATATATATCGTAATATATACAAAAGCCAAATCGCTTACCATCAGAGTCCACGGCTGCCATTCTATGTTTCGGTAATACACGACACTCAGACAATATATTTAAATAAAACTATATGAAGAGATAAACATGACAATAATAATTTGTCGTATATAAGCTAAATGAAGATTTCATTCACACCCTACCATTGTAGACACACCGGGTATACCTTACTGTTTTCGGCTCTGGGTATACTAGTCGCTGACCTCGGGAACTCGCCACCAAAGCTGCAGTCCCAGATGGTTTCACGGCCCAAGTTTGCCAAACCATTTAAAAGTACCGCTTTATAGTCTTACTCTTTTTGTCTCCGCCAGGAGGGTATGCCTTCATCCCCGTTCGTGTATGTGTTTGTATGCGGGTGTTTTCGTGTGTGTGTGTTTGTTAACAATAAAACTTAGGCATTACTGAAAGGAATCTCATGAAATTTCCAGGACATGCATTTCGGAATGGTCCAATGGATTGGATTTTGGTGTGGATTCAGAAACGTCATCAACGAATATTCACAAATGCTAAGTCATTAATGCACGAATGAACCTGAGAATATGGGCCGAATAAGTGAATCATGGATTAGGGAGCATCCAACAATAGGGAACACCCCCCCCCCCCCCCCACACACACACACACAAACACACATGGCGGAAACTTGCATTCATTAGAACAGTTTTTATTTATGTTAAGCTTTCTGATTATATGGCCTATATATGCTCTATATGTTGAAAACAGTTTTCCGTCTATCGGTTACGCTTCTCGCACCCTTTATGAAGAATCGTTTGGGATACGGCGATGAATTTCATTTGAAAGACCAATAGGTCTTGGATGAGACCAGTGGACTGTCGCACGTAAGGACCTTTGGACTTTATTTATGAATATTATAGCCCGAATTAGTGTAAGCGTTGCTATTTTTATAACTGCGATGATTCTCACGGTAATCCGATGAAGACATATTATAATCAGCTGATTGCACTTAATAATCAACAGATTGTATTGAATAATCAACTGATGGCATTTAACAATCAGCTAATTACATTATGAGTGCAGGTTCTGTTTAAGTTGGTTGGGCAAAGTTTGTTCGCTACATGCTTTGAATACACTCAAGTGAACCCGGCATGGTGGTTGACACTATGTGGTTACGTTATGACCTCAAGCATTTCCACCAGCCACATGTCGAATTCACATTGCCGTGCACATTCACATTTGATTTCACATTCACACGTGTAAGACCAACATGCAACTGGCCACAATAAAGAGTGTAGCACATCGCATTTACGGGATATGTAATTCATTTGAAATTCACATTGCAGTCATATATACTGTGTTTAACAGAGGATGAAAACGTCATCCAAACCGCCCGCTAATTGTATAGTTTGCCATTTCTTTATATAAGCTGAGGAATTTGCCAAAAGTTACTAGGAGGTGGTTAGAAATTGTGCTTCAAAGAAGTGTATCGATTTTTCATGATTTTTTTGGGGGGGGTGGGGGGGGGATCAGTATGATCATCGATGGCTCTGACAATAAATAGTACCGTGACATAACATAATCTTCATAAAGTGGTAAAATAGCCGGAACTGTCAACTTATTTATAATAAAGTCTTATCTCATTAGAAAAAAGAGAGAGAGAGTTTAGTCTGCATGTTATGTATTCCAAGCAGTTTTAATAGTTGATGCATCCAGACTTTCCGTTGACCAGATCACCGTTAGTGCGACTGCTACTATACTATTACTACTAATATTGCGACTGCTCGAAAAATGGGGTTTACTCCAATGGACCCCCTGGATCCGGGGGTTAACCAGGCACAAGTTTTATTTTAAGAAACATTAACAGATAATTTCAGATGCCAGAATAGACCCATGCCAATGTCTGTTTAAGTAAGAATATATTTTTTATAAAGTGTTGTTCTGTAAAGTTGATGCGTAAGCCTTGACTACCGTTTCCAGGGTTAAAAGAGAAAAAGGGCTTGAATTCCATTTGGTGACGTGTTCAGAAGGTACTTTCTACCACCAGACCTCGTGTGTCCTCCGTCTCTTATAAAAACAGTTTAAATCTTTCTCAGTGTCCCGCGAAGCTATTATGTAACAGGTGTCTCTTACAGGCACAAGATATTGTTATTTGTAAATCTTAGAGCAGACTACTTATACAAACCTGAAATGAAAAAAATCTCTCTCTCTCTCTCTCTCTCTCTCTCTCTCTGACATTGTCGATAATTGTTTAGACATATCAAAATGTAAAATTTACTTAATTTTCATTGTTTTCTCTGTGTAATAGTATAGTGATAATAATAATAATAAAAATATAATAATAATAAGTAGTAGCAGTAGTTATAGATATACTGATTGAGGTTTTATAACACTGTCCGACATGGGGTACCCAAGGAAATTGACATTAATTTTATATATTTGCAAAAAGTAAGCTACGATGAGATGATGAGGCATATACACAATTTGCTCGATTGAAGCTTAACTATCATTTGCTAACTATTTCAGAAATACCATAACATCAGTTTCCAAGTGTATTTTTCAAAACATCGCAAAACCACCCAGAAAGATAAAGGTCAATAGCCTTATGTATGAAGAACTATACATAAAAACGGCTGCTTTGTTAATGTGTGTCATAAATATATGACCAGAAATAAGCACTCTCAGGAATGCAGACCTCCGCCATGTGGGTGGTCCTTAATGTTGGATACTCCACTTGATTTACTTATTGGCCCATATTCCCAGGTCCATATTCCAAGGTGCATATGTTCTCCAACGAGTGTTTGCATTCACTTATTCGGTCCAATCTGGCATATTTGACTGTACATTTGTGAATATCCCTGGAGGTCCTTTCTGGATCCGGATCATGAGCCGGATGCACACCAAAATCTAATCGGTTCTTCAGTGGTCCATTCCCGAGGCGCTATGAACATTTCATGGGATTCCGTCCATAATTTTTTTAGTTATATTGCGAACAAACACACACACACGCCCCAACAAGGGATCAAGGCATACCCTCCAGGCTTAAGCAATATATTAAAGTACATGTCACAGCATGTCACAAAACCCAGCAGAACTACAAAGTTGTGAAATATTAGTGTACGTTTTTGTCATGAAATTTTCTGCCTCATATCAGGCCTTTATTCCCTCGTCCACTTTAATGTCAAACTGTGTGATAACATTAAAGTTTGAGAGAATAAACTCGAAATTCCAGTGGGCACTGCTGGAACATAGTAGTAGTAATAAAGGCAGTTGCAGTAATAGTAAATACTAAAATACACTCTGTCTCCCTCATTTTTTTAGCTCAGCTGATTTTCAGTCATGCTGGGCTATAGCGATGGGTCTTTGTCCCGCGTCCTTCCGTCTGTCCGTCCGGCCGTCCGGCCGTTAGCAGGGCACAAATCGTAACCGTAGGGGCTAGGGCCATGAATTCTATGCAGTCTTAGAGGTTATAAAAAGATCTCCTTGCAAACCTGAAATTAGGTCACTGCGACCTATATTCTCGAAGTTATGGGGTGTGTTTGCACCCCCCAGAAATAACTCTTTGAGACAAAATTTTCATCCCAAACCTTCCATCTTTCACATACAGCTCATCTACCAACAGGGGAAGAACCATAATTTTTTTTTAGGTCAAAAGGTCAAAGGTCAAGGTCACAGGAGCCTCTTCTTTGAAAAGCCTGTGGATGCATTTTAAGCCAACCCTTTCATCCCAATTCTTTGATCTTTCACATATAGCTCACCTACTAAGTTGGAGAAGAATCCTATAGATTTTGAGGTCACAAGGTCAAAGGTCAGGGTCAC
Source organism: Sipunculus nudus (assembly GCA_026874595.1). Classification (NCBI taxonomy): domain Eukaryota; kingdom Metazoa; phylum Annelida; class Sipuncula; order Golfingiida; family Sipunculidae; genus Sipunculus; species Sipunculus nudus. The sequence continues at coordinate 49,232,054 of CM049310.1, forward strand.
AGGATCCACTTCTTTGAAAAGGTAGTGGACACATTTCAAGCTAGACTTTTCATTCCAAACCTTCCAGCACTGATATCGCTTCTCTGCCAACAGGGGAAAAGACCTGTTGATTTTGAGGTCAAAGGTCAAGTTCACAGCACCCACTTCTTGCGTGGAGTCATTTTCAGGCAAACTTTTCAATCTGTACCTTCCATCTGTCATGTATGGCTTACCTACCAATAAGGGAAGAAGCCTATTGATGTTGAGGTCAAAAACTCAAAGGTCAAGGTCACAATATTTAATTGTTTAAATATTGAACTAAACTAGTTAAACGTTCAGTCTATTTTTTACTTCTTCATTTTATAATATTGTATAATTGAATGGTATTTTCAGAACCATCGATGATCATATTATTAAAAACATTCTATGTGAATAAACATTGTCTATTCAACAACGTATTTGAACAAATAATGCACTAAAACGATTGAGATAAGAGAATTTTTACTATACTTAAGATGAAGAAAAAATTTGTTGGCGCAGTAAATAAAGTGATTTTATTTTTGGGTGATTCCCTTGCATTCATATATAAATACATATACATGTTTATTAGCACCTGGGACGTATTAGCTTTAAGCCGATGACAAGTTGTTTCAGTTAATGTTCAACAGATACTACATAATGACACAAATGTATTGGTGACATTTCAAAAGTCTTTGACTGTGTAGGTTGGGAAGTTTTGTTCACTATCTTCTCCTTTACCGGAAAACCTTCAGGGGTTCAAGATAAAAGGTTTCGTAAATTATAATTAACGAGTCTTGGTTCGCATGTCGCCACACCCTGGGGTATGTGTACAATCTCGGCCTTCAATACTGAATACTATACTTTAATGCATTCGGCTCAAGTATAGGCAAAGACAGGCGTTTTCGTATGCGAAGGGATATATGTATGCGTTGATGTGTTTGTTTCAGGGTTGCAGAACTGAAAATAAAAACATATTTAAAAACAATCCAAAAGTTGTTTTGAATTCATATTAAAACCGTAAGCTATAATCACTATTCAAAATCTGGTATATATTGTTCTTACTGATCGTATACATAGTTTTGACATGTCTCATTCATTTTCATATGATATTTTAACATTTAAAATCTTATTAAATATTTAACTAGTATGATATTGAAGAACCAAGTAACAGCAAGCTACTTTTAAGTAGGCTTATATTAAACTACATGACAATATTTAAAAAGTGGTTTTTTTCTTCTTTTTCTTCTTCTTCTTCTTCTGTCATGTGTCTATCTACCTTAAGACTGAAATTTAAAATTTTGATTTAGAAGAATTAAAATTTCATTTTTCAATAAGGAGACACACAGTACATGAAAAATTTAAAAAAAGAAACACTTTTAAGGTGTTGTCCAGTAAAACGTGTCTTACTGATACTTGATGCTTACAATAATAAACCTATTAATTTGATGTTACACAATCAGCAGAGTGGTGCTCTTGTGAGGCCTAATGATTCCTGAACCACTGATTATGGCAAGCTGGGTTTTTTTAATATTCTTACACAATCTTGTTGCATAGTAAATCAAAAGTTCAAACGTATGTATAAAATCAGACAGGTTTAATATAATGTACACTTTATGCGGTCTATAGTGAATTTAAAACAACTTTTTGATTGGTTTTAGATATAGATATAGGTTTTTTTCCAGTTCTGCTATACCTTAAACATTTCACTAAAGACAGTATGCATGTAGACATGAATGTGTACAAATATGTATGTAGTGTGCTAAATGTGCATGTGTGTGTCTATAGGTCTGAACATTTGTGTGTGTGTTTATAAGAATATTGAGAAAAAAACAGCTTGCCATAATCAGTGGTCCAGGAACCATTAGGCCTCACAAGAGCAAGGCTCTGCTGCTAAGGGTTTATGGGAATCACAGTCTGACCCCACAATGCACCGCGGCTTCTACATGCAGTACACCAGCGGTTAGGTAATAATGCAGTTAAGAGGGTATTGTAGTCCATTCAAATATGTTGGATTAAAATTGCCTCAAGGCAAATTACATAAACATGTTTTGTTTTTGTTTTTTTTTTTTTTTGTGGTAAGGACTTCACGGAATAAGTTATATTTTGTTTAAGCATTTGCATGTGAAATATAAATATAAGCAGAAGATGTTTCCGTGAAATGTTACAGATTTTGATTTTAAAGTTAGACTGTTCAGACAAGTAGTCCTGACCGTGCCACATTGCCTATCAGAAAAAGGTTCGTTTCGAGTAGAAACGACCTCTGGCGGAAGGGTGTAATGAGGCCCAGCTAACGCGCATAGTGAGCTGCAAAATGGCCTAACATACATAAAATCATGTTTAATATTAAAGTTGACTCTTGTAAAAGGCATTTTTTTAAGAATTGGAAGGTATTGTAAGGTTTTTTTGGTCAAAGTTTGAAAGATGACTTGGATATATGTCCAACGGGGAAGCACATCGTGTCCTTTTCTGTTCAAATCCGAAATATAATACCGAACTATTCATGTAAAATTACCATTAAACTTGCGTATAATTCAAGGAATTACGATTAAAGAATAAAGATTTCCAGAATTTAAAGTCAATCCATGTAATAACTGGATAATTTCTAAAAATCACAGCTATTAGTACTTTATATCTCGCTGAGATAGTCATGTTCAAACTTTGCAGCAGGAGTATATATATAAAGTAGGGTGAGATACTGGTATAATGTATCTTGATAGATATAGGAATACGGTATTGGTAATTGACATTTTCTTTTTTGAGCTTCACTTTCCACGTTCCAAACTTTGTATAATTTTTTGTTTTGTTTAATTTTTGACAATGTCATGCAGATAAATACATTAACTTGTCGTGCTTCGGGGGACTAGGTCGTTTATACTTGAAATGAACCTTTTCTTTTTAGGCCCGTGGGACGGCCGGGACTACTGGTCTCAAATGTCTTCTGTAAATCTTCTGTTTACCTATCACACGCGTATGCTTACATAACATTACTTTTTCTGTGAAGTACTTACCACAAAAACACTCATGTTTATGTAATTTGATGTGAAACAATTCTAATCCGACATATTAGAATGGACTACATTACCCTCTGCGCTACATTTTAACCTACGCCGCGGATGTACTAGTATGTAGAAGCCGCGGTGCACTGTGGGGCCAGACCGTACATACCCATTGTACTCTTCTGCCTAGTGCTAATGCTGAACCAGGCCAACCAAGAGACAAAAAGTATGCTAGTGGGTTGCACGATAATATAAAACGATGATATAAAGATAAAGATACAGGTTAAGATATGATAGTATTATGCAGAGGAACCTCGATACATATTGGACCGGCAAGCATGGGTCTTCTCAATAGAGTCCTAGAGCTAATAATTAAATGTCGGGATATATATCGAATGGCTAGTGAATCCAGAGATATATTTCAGATATTTTTATTATATATTTTACTCCGCTTACATCGCAAAAATCTAAATTTGATTTAGGGATTTTATCAGAAGGGCGTATACTCCCACTATTTGTTTATATAATGGTAATCGAACATCATACTTGACTGACCGGATTTTGCTCTTCCATCATAGCTAAAATGTTATTAACATGTAAAATGAACGCAACAACAGTTTATCATTCATCCGTACCGACATTTTGCCCCTCTGACAAAATCTAAAGTATATTTTCCGTATTCCAAACATATAAGCATGTCTTTTTCCTTTGCGAATCAGCCCGTGGTTTAATAGAAAAAAAAAATTTTCAATTATCATTTAATTGTAAAGGAACTGACAACAATAACCTCCTCTTATTCTGTATCTATTATCTTAGGCGCTGAACTGTTCAAAAATATATTTTGTATGTATAATTAATATCTACATATAATTGACCATGCAGTTACAAAAAAAAACCCAAAAGACGTTATTTTACAAACAACAAATTGTACCGTTCTTTCAAATGACATATATATATAATTTATAATAATAATATATATATAATATATAATATATAATATATAATATATAATATATATCATCATCATCATCATGCACAGGTGAGAGTCAGTATCCTGATCTTGTTATATATAACCAGTATAATCTTCAAACGATTATTGAGAACAAAACATGTTACTCTTGTTACTGATGATCACGAGACTGCTTTATATGACTGCATAATCTATATAGTATTTATATCCATAGAATAATCAATAGCGAAAGCTGTTTTGATATATATATAACGCCTTATGACCATAAAATATTCTTATGGGCCTTAATTATCTCCTTTTAAAGTTTCGGAAGTGTTATTAAAACGTCCCTACAGCAAATCAAATGTAGATTTGTTTATTTCATCCGAGACTAAACGACTAGTTTAAAGCACAAAAGACGTGCCTATTGAATAATATACCAGTCTACAGAGACCATTGGCCTGCAGAGGTTTACAAACTGTCTGAGGAATTAACAGGTGCAAAAAGTAAAGTAAACAGGATCGTCTCATACAATCACCGTCTGTAAAGGCAAATATACTTAATTCTGGCCTTTACCCACCTATTTAGTATCAAGGAAGTTACAATCACAGTAATTTTACATTCTTTTCATCAAACAAGGTATTTTTCACTCCTTACTTTAACAAGTGACCCATGGGTAATGACGCTCAGAAGACTGGCATGTTGACAACATGTCCTTGCACAGGCAACAAATTAAGATAATGTAGGTGGCATCATAATTCATGCATATTAGCTGAAGTTCATCAAGACCCATAAGCACACCAAATTTGATGACAATCCATCCTGCCGTTTCTTAGGAATCTGACAATTTGTGTGTATTTTGCATTATTTCTGAGGTGCTCAAACATGGCCTGTAAACCAGATAATATAGGTCACAGTGACTTAATTTCAGGTTTCTGAAGAAAACTTTGGATGGACACTGTGGATGTCAAATAAAAGATTCTAGGTCCAATGGTTATGATTTGTGCCCTGCTTTGGTATCAAAATTTCAATTATTCTGGGAGGTGCTTGAGAGAATATGGGTAACAAAGACCTAATTTCAAGTTTCCAAGAAGACTTTTCATGGACCTCCCTGGATGTCAAAAGAGAAGGTTCTAGGACCAATAATTACGATTTGTGCACTGTTAACGGATGACCGCTGCATAAAAGGTCTCAAAAGATCGAAAATAGTGTGTTAAAAGTTTTAAAAAATTGAGGTGGCACCACCAGTGTACATGAACCAATGAAACACTCCTTGATCTTTAAGCATGCAAAGAAAAAAGAATGATCAATTCATTAGTTGTTCAGATATTGGAGCTTTTTTATCAAGCTTTCAATTATTCTCCTGAGCCCCATGGCTCCGACAATATGGGTAACAGAGACCTAATTGTAGGTTTCCAAGAAGAAATTTCATGGACCTCCCTGCTTACCAAGAAAGAAGATTCTAGGTCCAGTCGTCACGTTTTGTGCCCTGATAACAGATGAACCCATCTTTTTAGGTCTCAGAAACAGAGAAAAAAATCGAAAAAAAATACAGGTGGCACCACCAGTCTGCAGAAACAGATGAAACACTCTTTGATCAATATAACTGCTAAGAATCATGGTGATTAATGCATTAGTTGTTCAGATACTTGAGCTTTTGTATCAAATTTTCAATTATTCAGGGGGGAGGGTTACTTCAAAGCCCCATAGCTCTAAGGATATGGGTAACAGATACCTAATTTTAGGTTTCCAAGGAGACTTTTCATGGGCCTCCTTGGACTTTAAGATACAAGATTCTATGTCCATTGCTAAAGCTCAGATGACTTACTGTCAGCTGAGCTAATAAAAAGTCTATTAGGCCTAAAAATAAAAGGTATATGGTTCTCAGGCACCGCCCGTGTCAATTTACTCCCCACATCAAACATTTTGATTTTGTTTTTCATCTTTCAAGAAGATAAGATAAAACAATTTTGATAAGATGTCCTAGGTTATGTTTTGTTTTTACCTGTTTAACAAAAAATAAAATCTGTTATTTTCATGCTTTATTTCATGACATTTATCGAAACATGCAAAAAAGGGAAAAAATAAAATATCGCCCGCCCACACTGATTTCAGGAAAAAGTGCCCGAGAACCATACATTTTTTGGCCTTAGTAAGTCAGATGAACAAGAGTTTTGTTAATGACAAAGCATTGCGATGTTTCATTTATATTTCCTACACTAACTAGAGCCCTTCAGCTTCTGCACATGCGAAATCAACCACCTTCGGTTACAAGCCTTTTTAGAAGTATGTCAACAGTAGCATCGCGTTTAGTAATAGCTTTCAGACGCACAAACTGATATATATATATATATATATATATATATATATATATATATATATATATATATATATATATATATATATATATATCTGCAATCTCATGCATTATTTTCAACCTCATCAAAATTAAGTTGATTGACACCTTGTTTTTTTTAAATGTTGATGTCATAAAATCGGGTCATAACGCTCGCTTTATGTTGTGGTATAAAGTGTTATATTGAAATATCCTATAAATACCAAGACTTCAATGCAGTTACAGTACTAAAGAGCTGATTCGATATAGCTATGCATAACAACTCAATCAATCAAGACTATTTTACAAATTTTCACAGAATTAGAGTATGACAGAGTGTTTGCGTCAACGAAAACAGTCTTGTGAAACTTTGCTGACAATTACAAAATTTGTTCATTCTTTTGAATTCAGTCATTTTATGTAACCTCTGGACATAAGTTTCAATCATTCCAAGAAATGACAGAACAGTAGTTATTTCAGGTAATGACAAGTGGTCACAGGCATTTCGTGAAAGGACTGAAAAGTTCAGGCATTTCATATTTCAGTGATTTCACAGATTAAATACAATACACACACACACACACACACAAACACACACACACATATATATATATATATATATATATATATATATATATATATATATATAGTGACACCTGTGTAAAAAGTCTTCCCGTGCATGGGACTGGCAAAAAGTGGTCTTAATTCACAGGTGGTCTTTCAGACAGGTTCCTCTGCAAATATATATATATATATATATATATATATATATATATATATATGTTACAGTCAATAAGTAAAATCAGTCAATTTGTAAATTGCCTGAACTTTTCAGTCAATTTACATATTGCCTGATTCACTCAGGCATTTTACAAAATGATTGACATTTTCAGGCATTTTACAAATCAGTCCAATTATTTGACAGATTGACTGAAATTTTGAATTGGTGTAAGACAAATCATTTGTTACAAATAGATTATTATTATGACATATATATGTATTCTAATATGGAATACGTGTTTACTTTAAGGAAACTATATATTTTTTTCTTCTTCTTTCCTAAACATCATGTGTAATAATATGATGTGAAATATTTGATAAAGAATGATAAGGATAATCAAAGTTAAACTGAAAAATCACAATAATTCTTCACATCATATTATTACATGCATGGCATAAAGAGAGAAGAAAAAAGTATAAACTGTTCTCAAATATTTCATAACTTGCTACTTTTGAGAACAGTTTATATTTTTGTCCTTTTTTCAAGGTATGTGTGTAATAATTTGATGTGAAATATTTGATAGAGAATGATGAGGATAATCGAATTTAAACAGACGCTAAAATCAAATACCTAATCAAGATATACTTGGATGAGTTACAAAGGGTGGTTGTTTACCACATTTACTGTGCATGCACTTATTATATAGAGCCAAATATTAATGGCGGATAGAGTTGAGTAGTTTCTTTTAATGGGCCGGCCATGTACCAAAGAGCCAAACTGTGGCCTATTTCAGACTAAGAGCTGAGTACTATATGAGCACATGAGTCAATTTTGCAAATGCTTTGATTAGAGCCAAACCATGAATGTTGTTAGAGTTGAGTAGAAGAGTCCAAGTGTGGTGGACAGGGGTATACCAAGTGTAACTGTGAACAGAGTGGCAAGCAGTGCAAGTCAAGCAAATGTAAATGTAACAGTAGGTGTCATGAAAATTTTACATGCCTAAATAAAAACTGAAACTGGAGCTAATGAAATAACCATATGTTTTCTTATTCAAGAACAAGAAACCAAATGGACGCTTATGGTTATTCAAGAACAAGAAACCAAATGGACGCTTATGGTTATATGTTTTGGCAGACAGTGCCATTATCATGTAGTTGTTAATGTCAAATGCATGTACAATATACTTTCATTACAGAGTAGAGCCTCACGTGATTGCTGGTAGATATATTAGTTAGCTTTTGTTGAGACAGTTTATTATTTACAACAAAGTTTCCTTTTATTGAGACAGTTTAATATTTTACAACACGTGATAAACGACTTCTGTATATAAGAACATTTTTGTTACCGGAATGTAAAACATTACACTATACAATATGATGTATAACGTATCACAATATTCCACGATTTTGTAACAGTGATATTTATTAAATAAATGGAATATAACTTGAATATTTGTCATTTTTTATTATTAGACTGATTTTTTTTCAGTTAAACTTTGATTATCCTCATCATTCTTTATGAAATATTTCACATCATATTATTGTATCCGCCAAAACAGAGTTTTGCGGATACTATGTTTTCAGTCGGACGCCGCAGCCGCCGCCGCCGTATAGGTTTCCGGAGAACTCCTCCTTAACCACTGGGCGGATTTTTTTTTTAATTCGGGATTAGATCGGGTCACATGTGAACTGCTGCGCCCTCATTTTTGGTCGACCTCTGACCTTTCCTCTCTACGAGCGTCCATTTGTGCGTCAGTTTCCACACATAAACCAACAAATCTCGGGAATCGTTTGACCGATCAGGCTAAAAATTTTGCACAATGTAACCCTTGGATAGCTTTATAACATACACAAAAAAATTGTGGCGCCATCTACAACCATTTTTGCACAGCGTCCATCTGTTCATCTGCCTTGGGATAAGTTGACTCATATCTTTGAATTGGTTGGACTTATCCACCTGAAATTTTGCATATTTATACATCCTGGACAGCTTTCTTGATTTTATGAGAGGTGGCGCCATTTAATTTATGTTTACGATGCAGACATCCAAGCTCATATCTGGGGAACCGTTTGACCGATTGGGCCAAAATTTTGCATGAGTATAGATCTCGCATAGCTCTTTATCATACGCAAAAGTGATGGCGCCTCCTGCAACCATTTTTTTGTACTGGGTCCATCTGTTCGTCTGGCGTGAGATAAAATCACTCATATCACGGCAGTGGTTTGACATTTTTAAGTTCTTGGATAGCTTTCTGGATTTTGTGGCAGGCCGCGCCACCTACATTTATGTTTAAGCTGCAGACATCCAGGCTTATATCTCAAGACTGGTTTGCTGTATCCTCCTGAAATTTTGCATGTGTTAGATCTCACATAGCTCTTTATCATACGCAAAACTGGAGGCGCCACCTGCAACCATTTATGCACAGCGCCCGTGTGTTTGTCTGCCGTTGGACAAAATCACTCACATCTCAGTAGTGGTTTGACTTATCTGCTTAAAATTTTGCATGTTTATACATCTTGGATATCTTTTTCGATTTTGTGGCAGATGACGCCACCTACATTTATGTTTACGCAGCAGACGTTCAGGCTTATATCTAAGGACTGGTTTGACATATCCCCCTGAAAATTTGCATGTGTATAGATCTCACATAGCTCTGAATCATACACAAGATTGGTGGCGCCACCTTCCACCATTTTTCCACAGCGTCCTTCTGTTTGTCTGCTGTGGGATAAAAATACTCATATACAAGTAGTGGTCTTACTTATCTGCCTAAAATTTTGCATATGTATACAACTTTGACGGCTTTCTGGATTTTGTGGTAGGTGGCGCAACCTACATACACATTTCGGCTGCAGACATCCAGGCTTATATGCAACATACCTCACTCTATTTCTTCTTGCCACTCAATCCATGCCTCACTTCACCCGTCCCACCCTGATTTCTTCGGATACACGTAGTCGCTTGTCGACTACCCGTATTCTAGTTACATATGTAGTTTAAGAAAGAAGATGAAAAAATATAAAGTTTGCTCAAATTTGCTAGGTTTACCATTTTAGAATACATATATATCATAATGATAATCTATTTTAAATAAATGATTTTTCTTACACCAATTCAAAATTTCAGTCAGTCTGTCAAAAAATTGGACTTATTTTTCAGTCAATTGTAAAATGCCTGAAAATTTCAGTTGCTTTGTAAAATGCCTGAGTGAATCAGACAATTTGTAAATTGACTTAAAACTTCAGGAAATTTACAAATTGGCTGATTTTACACACTGACTGTTACATATATATATATATATATATATATATATATATATATATATATATATATATATATATATATATATATATAAAGCACACCGCTTTCAATTGAAACATTTGATATTTTGATATTTTCTAATAGTACAAAGTACTTAAAACTTAATGTTCAAACTAGCGGAAACTAAGTACATATTGCCTATGATATAAAGATTTTCCACCAAAATAAACGAAATGACAAAACATATCCTGCGGCTTCACATCCTCTAGGGTTTTCTTTTTTATTGACCCGTTTTCAATGGTGAAGTTATATTTTTGCACGGAAATTTGATTTTTATGTGCTTTCGTTTGCCGGTCGTAAGTGTTGTAATACAACATGTGACTACTCCTTCCATTTCCGGTTTCGATTCTTCTAACGACTGGCAGTTTGGGTTACCGGAAGTTTGAAAACGTGAGGGCGTGTGCGTGACTGACGAATCAAATGAACACAACACCTTTCGTGACGCATAGAATATCATTTGTGTGACACTGCTTGTAATCTTATATTACTTGTCATATTTCTCAACATAAGACAAATGATTAGCATTATCTAAGTTATTAAGAGGAAATGTACAGTCGCCACACAGACTGTGACGTCATTTAACTTGTTTGACACTTTCAAAACAACACTAATATATACACCAGGTATTGAAGATGCTCCAAACAAAACTACGGGAGGAAGTAATATTGATATTACTGCAATTTCTTATGATGAAATGGAGCTGGATTTTTATACGTAAGAAGTCTAACCAAAGAAACTGAGCGCAAACATCTTCAGTAATATTATTCTATTGTTTTGCCTCATCCAGTTTTAACATTACATGTTTTTTGGAGCGTGCGGCCAGTTTTCGCTTCCTAAGACCCGTTAGAATCAAAAGCTTAAAATAACTCGCATCAAGGCATTACTCTCCTATACAACTACCACCGAGCGTACCTTTCGTTCTCATGTTGCTTTCTTTCAGCAGGAGTAAGAGTCTCCATTATTTACCTTCGCTACTTCAATTAATACTTAATGGAGAGTCTCAATTTTAGCTTACTCCTTGATTAGCCGTACTCATCATCGCCTGGGATACACAAACACTTTGTCATACCTTTCCTCTTACGGGAACACTGTGTTTGCGTTGTCATTTTGATTTTACAGCAAGGCGGTCTCAGGACGCACGTGTTTTTTGTTGTTTTTTTTTTGCAGCAATATGATCATGTACCATGTAATGTGCTGCAGATATGTTCCATTCCTTGTTTAAGAAGGTATAATTAATGATCAAGGCGTCCTCTAGGATAGGAAGCAGTTTAATGATAGGATAACTGATTTGTCGCTACTTCAAATTAGACTGCAATTGTACATGCACATACAGTCGTTGTTTGTTTTGTCAATACGTCATCATGAATAACTAAGTATTTCATTATTATAATACTCAAAATATGTAATTTATATAATAAATAGTATAATAACAATAAATCGGTTTTTTTTTCTTTTACTCCTGATTTCTTAAAAACGAAAAAAATGATAAAAACAAAAGAGTAAATCGGATAATTTGAAATGAATATAATTTGTTTTTATTTTATGTTCTTTAAAAACATATTATATGATATTGATTGCATAAAAGGTGACTGAGGCAGATTTACAGTTTAAAAAAATATTGAAATATACTAGTACGCGGTAAGCCAATTGTATATGCATGCTTAAGACGCCTGGTGTATCATCCCATATCTTTATGTCCGTGCAACAGATCCAATTCCCATGCAAACATTTATATCTTATATACAGCTGTCAGAAAAATTATTTTTTAACTTTATTAATTAACTTACAATTTCGTGCGTTACAGGGGTTTAAACAGAAGGCTTTTTTTTGCCATTTTCACTTATTCATTTTGTTTCATGAGAGGTATCTTCCTATAAGCCTGTTTTGTGTGTTTCATGTATGCATATGTTGTTGTTGCTGGGATACTGAATAACAACTCCGAAGTAGCACAGCGGAGCGAGCTAGGTATATTATTAGCATTATTTATTAGAGGCAGAATTAAAGAACAAAGTCATAATCTCTTCCTATTAATGTTGTAGGTGTATGTATCTTATATGAGGCTTCTCATGCACCTGATCCTGCTATTTAAGTTGATTTTTGCATTTTCAATTTCCACAATTGTTAGTTTTAGCGGATCACAACAAGCGTAACTTTCTAAATTGATCAAGGTTAGTAAAGGTTCGTTAATTTTCTGGATTCGTTTCACAATTTCTTTCATATTGTTAATTTCTCTTATATTATAACAAACATGGGCCTGGCCTCCTCAACTGATAAGATTTTTAGGCCATGACAGGCGTGAGCTATATATCCTTTGTAGGTTTCCTGACCTAATTTAGTCACGCTTGGTTGATTTTCATTTTTTTTTTATCGTATATTCATCAATCATAATGGCTTGTGGGCATCTCTACAATGAACTTAATTGAAATGTATTATACATATTTAACATTCTTGTTTATATCATCTATTATTGTGTCTCTGGGCACTGTTCCAACCAAATCTCCCTTACTAAACGCGTGTATATATACTGTTGAAGGATAATGTACAGCTCTGTACAGTTTCCCAAATTTCCTACTCCATTTTAAGTAAAAGCACACATTGCTCATACAAGAAATCTTGCTTGGTGTTGGATTCGGTCATCTGGACATCATTTTATCGCTATTATTGCGCATAGTGGTATACCCATAAATTGTATATGCAACCTTTGACATCCGGGTTTTTAGTGTGTTCGCTAAATTGCAGCCCCTGGGGCGGTTTCGAGAAAATGGAAAAATAAACCTGCCACGGTTCTATAATAACGTGGGGATGCGACATTAAAGTATTCCAAGTACGAGGTAAATACGTACGAGAATTTGTCTGCAGAGAGTGTTTGGTTGCAAGAGGACGTATATCGGCAAAGCTAAAAGCGAAATAACGCTTTTAAGGACCACGCCAAAAATGTCAAGTTTAAGTAGGCATTTCAATGGCAGAGGGCGCTTCTTTTGTTGTGACAGTTAATAGTACTGTAAAATATGTTTTATATACGACAGTAATTCTTGACACGTCATGTCTTGGCAGGGTGAAAACTTCAGATAAACCAGCAGTACTATTGTCATAAGTAAAACTATTTGTGGCAGGGTTTATAAATACAGTACAGTAAGTATATAGCAGAATCATGTTCTCTGCTTGCACCGTACTTCGGACATTCCCGTTCTGTTTGCTCTCTTCTTTGAAATCGAGGATTAAGACATCGTACTAAGATGTTATATTGATTTGCACTCGATAGAGGAAGAAAACTTCGGTCACTTAAATATTCACACAAGCCAGAGGGTAAACAACCGGACATAGCTATACTAAGGTCAATCCCCAATCAACCACAGGCGAGCGTACCTTATTTAGTACAGGTCTATAAGTTCTATATATAGTTGAGTATGTACAAAACTGGATAGGGAAGACGCCACTGCAGTTTACCCCGGTTTATCCAACTAAAACAAACCCAGTGGCATTATAGGTTTCAATATCTTATATTGTTTGATGTGTTATGGGCAACTCCCATATCAAAATGGACTCTATATTGACTTTGGGCGGCATGGTGAATGGTCGCGTATCATATCTTCTAACCCAGCACAAAGCCAGTGGGAATGTAGCTTTATGGAAACTAGGTCTCAATATCCCGTAGAGCCTGATATGCTGTGAGCAATGCATATTAAATGGGGGCACTATTGGTTTCTGTATTATTGTGAATAATTGTGATTCAATTACTCTGGTTTACAGTATCACTGAAAGGCTTGCCTCACAAGTATCGTAAAAATAAGCCCTGTGTCAAGAGAATCTTACCTAAAGACAGCTATTAGTAGTAATACCTGTGCTGTGCTGGGGGATTCGTATAAAACCCTCGTCTCTGTGATAATTACCTGTAGTTTTTATCCAGGTAAACTATTTCACGTCCGGACCTAACTGTCTTGGGTTTTTCTATATTAATATACCGGCCTGCCTTTGATGTATCGCATGTTATATCCTAATAAACACAACACAAAGCCCCGTCACGTCCACACTGGATTGTGGGTGTAGGCATAAATTTGCGCTCCAGCAAGCTTTAATTGACTGTCAGAGGTGCCGCTCGATTTACTTATGCGAAGGAGTGGAGGGCCTCTGCTAACAGATAATTCCATCCGCAGCCATGGAACAATTAAAAAGGCACAGTGTTGCTTTATGGTCTCTTCGGGACGTTTTCTCTGAATTATAAAGCACATGAACCCTTACAGAATAATGCAGTCTCAGCCAGCGGAACTTGGACCCTAGATCTAGTTGTCAATCAGGTTTAGCTAGTTTTAACCTTTAATAGAACTAATTAGGTGTGTTGGCATGATACCATGTCTGGTGGTGTCATATTTTATTCGTATTTTATATTGTTTTTAAATGTTATACATATTATCTAAATAATTCAAAATGACCATTGTTTCCAATATCTCCCCTATATGTTGTTAATGTTAGAGCATTCTAACCAAACACTTGATAAAACGTCCACGCATTCGCGTAATCCGCCAGTTTATATTGCAAGTTATTGGAAGAAATCTAGGCAATATAAAACGGTAGAAAGTTGCTGAGTAAACTCTCTTCTGCCAGTAGTTCAGGGCAGATGGTGTACGGAAATTATCGTCACAAGGAACTTGAAGCACAACACGTCTATTTCTCATTTGTGTTAAATACTGCAGTAGTAGAATTTAGGAAAAATGTTCCTGTGAAGTTTTTAAAATGAAGTTTGATAAACGCTGCATGAATGTACGGGTCATTTTCCCATTCAAATACAGTTTATCGGGTTCAATAGTTTTTTCTCTAACTTTAGTCATTTAGAACATTTGTAAAACTATTTAGTCAGAAGTGAGAAATGTTTCTCTTGCCAAAAGAAAAATTGACACGTCAACTGACCGAATCATATTTAGAATAAATATAATATCAATAAACTAATGATTATTTTTAAATTAAAATCTTCCGTACTCCATGATACGTACTACCATAGCAGGATGACGACCAGAAACTTCAGGAAGCAATAAAATGTACAAGAGTAGGAAGCTGCACTTGTTTACTCGGGGTAAGGTTGTGTAAGCCTGAGATGTGAAGGATTTTGTGTTGTTGACAGCCACGCCCTTCATGACAAGTAATACAGCAGATAAATAAACGCGGGACACCAGTGCAGCATTATGACTTTATCAGTTGCTGATAGGACGCGAGACCGAGGCGAAGCTCGTGACGGCATAGGACGAGTTGGCATGCAACGAGGTTTTCAGGCGGGCGGGTTTGCGGGGGTGCTCCCAGACAACTTTTATTCGCCCTTACCGTATGGACCACGAATTTCCCCCGCGTGGGTGAAACACAGACTTTCTTGGTAACCGTTTTTGCGAGGGCGTTGGTCTCCCTTAAGTTCGCTTTAAAACCTCTAACTCATTAGATTCATACGCATTCTACAAAAGGACATAAAAAGGGTCTTTATCAACATCATATGTGTAAAATTGCATAAACGATCCGACGCGGCAGGATTCTGACCAATTACATTTGACATATAAACATCGGCGTATATAAACGACCAGTTTAATCAACGACTCTGATGCACCAGTACCACCCCTGTCCTAGCCTGTACTTACTTACTACGGGAGTCTTGCTGATGAAAGGTGTGTGATAGCTGAGCCGGAGGAGGACCAAGCGCAGAAGCGATAAAGAATCGGGCGAGATCCAACAACAGTCCCCACACCGTGTACCACAGCAGAGCGGTGTCTGATAGCGAACAGGAGCAATAGTAAAGTGAACAGCGGATTTGGAACTGACTTTAAGATTAACTAACGTATTATATCCTGGTGCAGACCGCTCATCATTGGAATACAACATCTAGGTCCGGCAACTGAGGTTTATACAAAAGATTTAAGGTACGTAAAAATGAACCGAAGAACCAATATGTTTTTCACGTCTTGTTATATGAAAGAGCTCCCATGGTTTAAACGTTGTGAAGCGCGAGTGTGAATTTTCTAGTATATTTCTATTTTTCATGTCAGTCATATTCAGTCTTGTGAATGTTTGCCATGTTCCAGTTAGTTATGGGTTTTTATTCAGACCCGTGTTTTCTTTGCCTTTTTTTCAGCTAAAATATCTTTGTCTATTTATTTTGATGTTTATATCAAAAGTTCAAAATACACGTAGCCTTTTCAAATGTATCCCAATCAGAAGGATGCATTTCCGTCCTTTTGTTTTTGGAGAAACAGCTACTACTACGCTCCTTTTTATTATATATTAATCTGTATGTATACAAATACTGCATGACAGAAAAGGCAAAACAGAAAATGAAGAAAAGTAATTTGCAGGAGGAAAACTAGTTATCTCCTTCCTACATTTTTAATCGTGCGTGACTGGACTACATTTTACAAATTAGTTTGACGGGTTTCTTTCCTTAATTTCGTAAGTACGTTCAATGGCTCATCCAATATAACGCATAAAAAATGACAGAACACTTCCTTACTTATAGTAGGCGGTTTCGAACCAAGTTCATTTTCGCCGTGTTGTTCATGTTAAAACTTCATGGACCACGCAATGGCCGGCGAGCTGTTGCAGCATGTGCATGTGCACCAAATCACCCTACCCTAGATACTTTTTTATTGGTTTCAATAACTCATGATTGATTCCAAGACAGTCAGTTGTTTAAATAGTGATATAAAATATATAAATCAGGCCCTAAAGTAAATTTTGGGAAAAATCGCGAAGTCATGCTAAATCACATGTATTCAAACTATACATGATGTATATTTATAATTCATATATAATCCTGTGAATATTATTTTACTTTTTATGTGCTACCATGCGTGTAATATTTCCACCCCGATGTTTCACTAAAGATACATGGATACATCTCTTTAGAAGTGGCCGTGACGGTCGCGCAAGGCCACCTGGGAGAAAAGAAAACAGAGAATCATGGGATATGATGCTTGGCTTGTCAAGCGCGGCGTAAATTCTGGTCGGTCCTGTCGAGATCTGACATTATAACCGGAAACAGTTGTCACGTGATAGTGTAAAATATAACACGCACATTGTAGATCTAATGAAAATCGCTTACTTCAACTGAAAGTCTGGCACTTTTATGTTATTTCTTCAAAGACGAGGTTCAGCATGCAGCGCTACGTCATACACTTCCAGTACAGCAGAAGTCTTGAATCATTTCCCTTTTCATTTTAAATCATTGCACGCAAAGCTTCTTCATCATTCGTGTATGATTTGATTTAAAAAATGACGTGGGAGCCTTATCCAATTTGCACTTCTTCTGATTGTGTCACATGATACGTTATTAATCATCCTCGAGCGAAATATATCCAGGTATTTACGGGGTTCAAATTATGAAAAAAAGTACAACTTAATTTAAACGATCAGGCGTTTACTGAGGCCGTGTCAAATCCTATGCACCTGAGATTACCGGTAATTAAGTCTGAAACTAGATCTGTCTAATCCAACAGCTGTTTCGGTTTCACATTTCATGATGATTTTAATAATCTTTTTTTACTGTAAACTGTTTGAAAAATCAAGCTTTAACTTTTCCACTTTTAAAAGTTGGAGAAGGTATTTCAAATCCCGCGGTCTTTAGCAAGAAGATGAAAACAAAGAATTATATTCTTCCCTGCGTGCGAAAAACTCTGTATTTAAATAAGAGTACCAAACTTGGCTATTCATTCAGATTATTATAATAATGTATGTTAATTTTTACTAAGACAGACCATTTGATTTAGTATGCTACGCTGTTGTCTTAATTGACGTGATATGTGTACGCGATGTTATTGACAAATATATACATGTATGTGTATATATATATATATATATAAATATATATATATATATATATATATATATATATATATATATATATACCAAATGTGGGTTTATCATAAACATACATAGATCAGCTGGAAAATGAAGTGAACCCACATTTACCCCCTTAAAATGTAGGTTCAATGCCGAATAGACTTACCATATATACTATGATAATTAATATATAATAGTTCTTTTGCTAAAAATATATAGGTAGGTAGAAATATAGGTAGAAATAAGCGTCACATCTTTCTCTGGATGTGTTGAGCGACGTCATTGAAAAAAAAAATACCAAAAGTTGGCTCACTTTGCACAAAATAAATGTGGTTTCACAGACAAAATTGTCTAAATTCGTAAAAATAAAATTGTTGGTTCACTAGTTGACGCATTGAACCCACATTTTACTGCATAAAAATGTGGCTTCACCTGTTGTTTCAGCCCCTTAGTTCAACCCCGTGTAATACACCTGTACTTATTTGCTTGTAATTAGATTGTTGTATACCAATAACAGTCTTACACATGTTTCATCGCGCGCATCTTTTAATTTGAAGTTTTAGCAAAGAATGTTTAAGTAATAACGTCTATAAAAGAATAATCCAGGGGCACAGTGTTGTGAAACAATGTTTTCTGTTCATTAGACAAGAGCTGAGCGGGGCTTCTGAGAAAGGGCATTTCGTCCAGCCTATCAGTCTGATAATCTGATTGCGCGAAACACGGATAATGTTGTTGACAGTTAAACAGGTAGTAATAGGTGTCAGCACATGCAGTGTGACCGGTATAGGAGATTTTTTTTACCACCGCTTTTTCGTTCTGAAGTTCTAATATTCCCTGCTTAGCTTGCATTTTGATCCATATTTACTGGGACACCTATGACTATAAGACGTATCAAGTAACCGTTTTTTTAGCTCAACTGACTGTAAGTCAACTGAGGTATAGGAATGGCGCTTTGTCCGTCGTCCGTCCGGCCGTCCGTTAGCAGGGCACAAATCGTAACCGCTTACCCTAGAAACTTCTAAGTGGACATCCATGGAGGTAAATAAAACATCTCTTTGGAAACCTGAAATAAGGTCACTGTGACCTAAATCCTCCGAGCTATGGGGCTTGAAATTACCCCCCAGAATAATCAAAAATATAATACACAGCCTCCAATATCTTTATAATTAATGCATGGATTGTCATGAATCTTGCCTTAAATATTGACCATGACTAGTTTTGTCAGGTCCCGAAAAATGTTGGCACCACCTGTATTTTTTGTTATTTTAACGAATATTTTTCTATTTTTTTTTTTTTTTACTATTAAATGACAACAACCATGTCAGTTTCTTAGCTGTAATTACATCTAGTGTGCCAAAACCTGGTGTATGTATTGATCACAAGTGGATGCCATATAGTAATCACCCTGTCTGTCTGTCTGTTTTTCTGTCTGTCTGTCTGTCAATCCGTCCATCCACATAATTTTTTTTTCCAGAAGACAACTCCAGGTTGTATTGACACATGGATTTCAAACTTGACTTACGTATGGCCCACCACAAAAGCAAGAACCTATATGATTTTAGGGTGTCGAGGTCATAGGTCAATGTCACAGGACTCACTTGTTTAAAAAGATTTATAATAAATGGCTGCATTTTAAGCCAAGCTTTTCATCTCAAACTTTCCATTTTGCGCATTTAGCTGACTTGCCAGTATGGGGAGAGTATAAATAAATTTAGGGTCACACGGTCAAAGGTCAAGGTCACAGGAGCCATCTGTTCACAAATTAGTTTCCAGATGATAACTCCAGTTTAGTTTGACATATTGGTTTCAAACTTAACTTATATATGACTTACCTAAATTAAGAACCGTGTTGATTTTTGGGTCCAACGGTCAAAGGTCAAGGTCACTGGACTCATTTCTTCAAAAAGAATGCATATGCATTTGAAGGCAAACCTTTCATCGCAAACCTTCTATCTTCAAGATATTGCTAATCTGCAAAATTTGGGAAGATTCTGTTCAATTTTTGGGTCATGAGGTCAAAGGTCAAAGTCACAGTACCCACTTATTTAGAAAGATTGTGGATGCAGTTTAAGCCAAACTTTTCATCCCAAACTTTCCATCTTGTACATATAGCTGAGCTGCCAATAGGGGAAGAACCTGATTAATTTTGGGGGTCACAAGATCAAAGGTCATGGTCGCAGGGGCCCATCTGTCCACATATTTGTTTCTGGATGATAATTCCAGTTTGGATTGACATTGGTTTCAATTTTGAGTTATATATGACCCACCAATAATGTAAGAACCCTTTTGATTTTCGGGTCATAAGGCCAAAGGTCAAGGTCACAGGACCCACTTCTTTAAAAAGGTTATTGATGTACATTTAGCCAAACTTATCTTCCAGGTGTTGCTCACCTGCCAATATTGGAAGTAACTAATGGATTTTGGGGTCACAAGGTCAAAGGTCAAGGTCATGGGGCCATCTGTCCACATATCAGTTTCCAGATGATAACACCCGTTGTGAAATATTGGTTTCAAACTTGACTTATATATGGCCCACCACTAAAGTAAGAACTATTGCTTCTTGGGTCATGAGATCAAAGGTCAAGGTCACAGGACCCACTACTTAAGAAAGATTGTGGATGCATTTTAAGCCAAACTTTTCATCTCAATCCTTCCATCATCGACATGTAGTGCATCTGCCAATAGGGGAGGTTTCCTTTTGATTTTGGTGTCACGAGGTCGAAGGTTAAGGTCACAGGGCCCATCCATTCACAAATCATTTTATGGATGATAACTCCAGTTTGGGTAGACAGTTTTGCTTCAAACTAATCACAGGGCCAATATTTCGGAAAACATCATAAACATATATTCTTATAAATAAATGCAGGTGAGCGTCGAGACCAATGGGTCCCTAGTTAAATACTCGATTTCTGAGCCACGGAAACATCAAATACTATGAGCAACAAAGAGGGGCAGATTTAGAGAGTATGCAGGGAGCGCGCCCCTTTATAAACCTTAAATATCTAAGGAATCAAAAAAAAGTTTACGCTTAATAACAAAAAGCAGCTCTAGATTTTGCTTGTCACACCGTTTTCATCCAAATACCCTTTGCGAGCGAGAATTATCTACAAAGTCTACCGGTACACAGGTTTACCTGTACCAGGTGGTTTGAGGCTTTCTTTTCTATGATCCTTTTTCCGCCCCTGCGGAAGCATCCTCAAAATGGACAAGACTAATAATTCCCTTTCATAACACAGACGCAGCAAACTAAATAGTACTTTCAAAGCGTTAAACAAAAACTAAAAGTATTCTTTATCTACTAGCGTCTATTAGGAATTTTTGTTGCGTATCACACAAAGATGACGCTTTGGTAGGGAACAAACCGGAACCAGCCGATCCATTACTCCAAACTGTCAGACCCTGGACGTCAAGTACTGAAACGGGGTGACAGTATAATGATATTTTCAC
The DNA here is from genome assembly GCA_026874595.1 of Sipunculus nudus. Taxonomy (NCBI): domain Eukaryota; kingdom Metazoa; phylum Annelida; class Sipuncula; order Golfingiida; family Sipunculidae; genus Sipunculus; species Sipunculus nudus. Next base: position 49,253,635 of record CM049310.1, read on the forward strand.
GCGTCGATTTATTAACATGTTACGGGAGCCGTGTACCTTCGCCTGGGTGATCTCCAGTCTAATCGCAGCCCCACCAGGAATTGTTTCCTGTTATACTGATGTCGTATGATATACGTGTAAATACTGTTGAGGAACCCAATATCTACAGATCACGTATGCGTGATGAACATTAATTTTGTAATGGAGAAAAAAAAATCAGATTCTGTAACACTAGGCAGCGTGAAATGTCATGGGGATGAATAAAGAAGTCAGTGTTTTTTTTGTTAACAAATAACTATAATTTATTCTTAAAACAACCCTAACATTACAGTACACTAAATCAATACAATTACACACAACAACAGTATAACAGCAAATCAATATAATCACACAGTAAAATAAAAAAGTGCACAGTACCTGGATACTACCACTGTCACAGCGACAAGTCCTTTAAAATGTATAAACCTGACGAACAGTTCATACAAATCCACACAGTCCAATATAAAGCTCTTGTAACAATCCAGAAAGTAAACTGAAGACCATATAAGAACCGTGTTGATTTTTGGGTCCAACGGTCAAAGGTCAAGGTCAATGGACTCATTTCTTTAAAAAGAAGAAAATCTATAATTGCCGCACTTATCGGAATAGGTCCCACAAACTGACACACACGCTTCTGTGTCCGCTGGAATATTCTCTCACCTCCCTCTCGGCTCTAAAACATCCTCTATTTATAACCTTTCCTCCGAAAACTCTAGAAAATTCCCTTTCACAACAATCCATAATTCACAGTACACACGCACACAGAACATACTAGAACGGAACCGCCGTGTCAGGGTTTACACGTTGGCCAGCCCGGCCCGGCCTGGCGATGCTGCCATGGCAACGAGCTACGCGAACCAAATATCAACAACACATGGAACATCTGTGTGCACAATAAAACATTCATCTGTAACAATACCTGATAGCTGTATAAAGTAGCATGAATAATTATTTGTATGTTCAATCATGTGGACCAAAAAGTGTACTTAGAAAGTATGTCAAGTGCAAAAAGTCAAATTTCTTTTTTCACATTCTTATCTAATCATGTGTGTCGATCAGGTGAGCCTACATTTCTGTTACGACAACATTCGATTGCGCAGCTGATAATCAATTGTACTGAAGTTAGATATAAAGGGCATCATATCCTGTATTGCTTTTGCACACATAACACTTATATTGATAGTAATCATGATATTTTACCTATATGTATTCAGTATGAGATGCCTACCCAAATCAAATACATTGAACACATGCTTGAACATCTAAATATCGCCAGCGGTCTCTGTTCACTCCGATAAATATAAGGAAACTCGTTCAAATATACAAAGGAAAATGCATATTCATATGGTTCAAGAACTGGACCATTTCAATTAAGATCTCGATAAAATATTCTATATTATCAGGTTATCTGTGCCCGAGTATCAAAACATTACACACGATATCGTTACAATTAACCAATTGTTTAAAGCTTGTTCTACGACTTACAGAAAAGATGGGGAAAAAAGGAAAAGCACAGCCTTTCTATTGAGGTATTTAGCCGAGGATATCTGAGTATCCCTCACGAACAGCGTCTGATAATGTATCCAGTTTGTAAACACATTCACATGATCAGGAGACTACCCAGAACCCCTTGTTTCAGAGACAGGGTATATGGCGGCCACTTGCTTGCTATCGAGATAATGCGCCAGAGCCAGGGTTATCAGTTAAACCGCACATGCTTCAGTTGGAATTTGCCCACTGCTTCTCAAGCTGTGTGCCAATGTATACAGACTTCTGAACTCAGATGGCTCCTGTCGGGTGTCCTTAGCAAAGCTCTAGCAGTCACCAAACGACGCATTTTTATGGTCGCCGAAATGATAGTCACAACTTCCGTTTTTTTTTGGGACGCACTTAACGTAATGACAATATCCCAGCTTGTCAGAGTTGACGTGCTATTCGGTTTATGAGAACCGGTAAAACGCATGCTAGTTGTGCCTATTAGATTAAGTAAAATATAATACTTTTTTTTTGCTCAGCTGACTGAAAGTTAACTGAGGTATAGGATTGGCGCTATGTCCGTGGTCTGCCCGGGTGTCCGGTAGTCCGTTAGCAGGGCACAAATCGTAAGAATTTTGTTACTGAATTTCTAGGTAGGTTAATAAAAATCTCTTTGGAAACCTAAAATTAGGTCACTGCGACCTATATAAACGAGCTATAGGGCTCGTAAGTACTCTCCAGAATAATTAAATATTTGATACAAAACCCCCAGTATCTTGATAGTAAATGCATGGATTGCCATGAATCTTGCTTTGAATATTGACCATGATTAATATTGTCAGTTCCCGAAAACTGGTGGCGCCAGCTGTATATTTTCAAATTTTGACGATTAATTTCTGTTTTTGAGACCATATGACAGCGATGGTTTCAGCCAGTCTCCTAAACCCTAGTGTGTTAATTGATTATGATTGGTTTCTTCAGTTCCTAAAGTCTGGTGGCGCCACCTGTATTTTTTCATTTTTTTCATGTATTCTTTTCCTTTATTTTAACATTGCCAAATTATATTGACACTATCAGATTCGCAACTGTGTTTTTTTTTTCTGTCTCGAAACCTTGTGTGTATATTAGGGCCCCGCTTATATAAGCAGATGCCCTATGTTAACCACACTGTCCGTCCGTCCGTTCGTCTTTATGTATGTCTGTCAAATGTGTTGCCTGATGATAACTCCAGATTGGACTGACATATGGATTTCCAACTTTAATTAAATATAGACCACCTCTAACGCAAGATCTCTGTTGATCTGGGGTCATGAGTTCAAAGGAAAGATTGTGGATGAATTTTAAACCAAACTTTTTATCTTAAACCTTCAATTTTGCACATATCGCTGACCTGCCAATAGGGGAAGAACATGTTGAGTTTGGGGTCTCAAGATCAAAGGTCAAGGGCAAAGGGACCCATCTGTCCACATAATTGTTTCCAGATGATAAGTCCAATTGGATTGACATATTGGTTTCAAACTTGATTTATAAGTGACCCACTTATAATATAAGAACCCTTTTGCTTTTGGGGTCATGAGATCACAGGTCACGGTCGTAGGACCCGCTTCTTTAAAATAATTGTGGATTTATTGCAAGCGGAACTTTCCATCCCAAACCTTCCATATTCCTGAAATTGCTCACCCGTAAATAGCGGAATGTTTTTTTAGCTCAGCTGACTTTCAGTCATGCTGGGCTATAGCGATGGGTCTTTGTCCGTCGTCCTTCCGTCTGTCCGTCCGGCCGGCCGTCCGGCCGGCCGTCCGTCCGTTAGCAGGGCACAAATCGTAACCGTAGGGGCTAGGGCCATGAACCCTGTGCAGTCTTAGAGGATATAAAAAGATCTCCTTGCAAACCTGAAATTAGGTCACTGCGACCTATATTCTCGAAGTTATGGGGTGTGTTTGCACCCCCCAGAAATAACTCTTTGAGACAAAATTTTCATCCCGAACCTTCCATCTTTCACATACAGCTCACCTACCAACAGGGGAAGAACCATAATTTTTTTGAGGTCAAAAGGTCAAAGGTCAAGGTCACAGGAGCCTCTTCTTTGAAAAGCCTGTGGATGCATTTTAAGCCAACCCTTTCATCCCAATTCTTTGATTTTTCACATATAGCTCACCTACTAAGTTGGAGAAGAATCCTATAGATTTTGAGGTCACAAGGTCAAAGGTCAGGGTCACAGGATCCACTTCTTTGAAAAGGTTGTGGACACATTTCAAGCTAGACTTTTCATTCCAAACCTTCCAGCACTGATATCGCTTCTCTGCCAACAGGGGAAAAGACCTGTTGATTTTGAGGTCAAAGGTCAAGTTCACAGCACCCACTTCTTGTGTGGAGTCATTTTCAGGCAAACTTTTCAATCTGTACATTCCATCTGTCATATATGGCTTACCTACCAATAAGGGAAGAAGCCTATTGATGTTGAGGTCAAAAAGTCAAAGGTCAAGGTCACAATATTTAATTGTTTTAAATGCTTGTGAGCATATTTCAAGTGTAACTGTTCAACCCAAACCTTCAGTCTTTCACATATGCCACATCTATGCATCACTCAGTTTGACTCAAACTTCATATTTATGGGTCTTTTTGCTTGAATAAATAACTTATTGATTTTGGGGTCAGCTGGTCAGCAGGTTAAAGGTTGCAGGTCAAAGTTATTCACCCATTGGTTGCCAAGTAATTACACCAGATTTAAGTGGTTAGTAGTTACCTATCATTTAGAAAGAATCCAGTTGATATATGTGCAGAAGGCCAAGGTCATAGGTCAGGGATGTTCACAATTACTTATTTTATAGACTATCTCTATTTTTCTTGTATATATAACCATCCCACTCCAGCTGGTACATCTCCCTGTGTGGCTGTAATTGTGAGTGACACTGGTGACATATGACTCCCTTTTGTATCAGCCTATTAAGTGATAAGGCTCAGTGATAAGTACCTCGTTACTTCATAACAAAAACACTGTTGTCAGAATGCTTCAGCCAGGCATTAAGACTATGAGAGTATAGTATTAGTGTTTAGTTACTGATTTATAAGATGATGGGAACATTTTGCAGTTTATTTTATGGAATCCTAGCAAATAACTTAGTTTCCTAGATATCTGAATATTTTAATATATATCACCACATATAAAAGCAAGTGTTTGTTCTCATAATATGTGGATGTGTACCTTGATTTAGGATGGCTTTTTGTTTTATTTCAAGACTCTTAGTCATGCTTTCTGCATTTCTTTTCTTTCAGGTTTGGCAGTTTACCTACCCTGCTGACCCCATTGAAAAGCAGAGTGATAATAAAAAATATTGGACTTAGGCCAATATAAAAAAAGGTATGGTTCTCAGGCACTTATTTTCAGAAATCAATGCGGGCGGGCGCTTTTTTTATTTAAAATTTTTTGGTATATTTCGATAAAAATGTCAAATGAAAAGGGAAAAGTATGAAAATAATAGTTTTGTTTTGCTAAATAAGCACTAAAAAACAAAGGAAATTGTATGGTTTTATCTTCTTGAAAGAAATGTGGGAGCGGCAGCAGCTCAAAATTGGAAAACTTTTATTAAAATTAAAATAAAAATTTTTGATGCGGGGGTTTAAAATTGATGCGGGCGGTGCCTGAGAACCATACCTTTAATTTTTTTTGGCCTTACACTTTTTACAATTGCATATCTATAAATCTGATATGAGGGCCTGGACATGCCTTTTGAATTATTTTGGGCATTCATTACTGGATAATTTGCCCCAAGTTTGGTCTCTTATTGGAGAATATGGGATATCAAATGTCATACTTGTCAGAAATCCATTGTGTCTGCCAGTTAGCCACCTTAGAAATTCTTTCTTCAGTGCAGTTTCAGTAATTTTTCTTTAATGTTTGGTCCAATTTAGAGAATGTTTGTTGTCTGATTTCAGACTTGTCAGAAGTCCAATATGGCCACCAGGCAACCATCTTTTAATTCCTTTTGATCATATTATCTCAAGAACAGTTAAAGTGAATGCAGTTGGATGTATATTTATGTAATCTTGTAAAGGATTGGGTCAAATATTTCTGAATAAATATTACCATCATTTATAAAAGTGCAGTACAGTTGGCTTGTATTGAATAAAAATTAATAAAGAAGCACCTGTTTCTCAATAATTCTTGCATGTATTTCCTTGATTTTTGCTATATATTTTGTTCTTATATTTGCCCTTTGTGGTGTTCCTTTTGAGACTGACAGGTTTCAAGCAAGCTGTTGGAATAGTTCCTGATAGCTTAACAATCATGCATTTTCCTCAGACCATCAATTCACTGTGTTTTAACCAGACATAGGTGATATATATTTCTGTTGTCATAGAAAATTTTCAACAAATTGGCAAATTGGTTCTTCAAAATTTGACTGGAAGTTGTGAATCTCAGTCCATGATGTCACAGGTCATGCTTGTTGGATTTTGGGAGTCACAAGGTCAAGGCAGGGGCCATCATAAGTTCAGGTTTTATATATTATTTTAATGACCAATATTTTTCTAAATAAACTTCAGACAAAATAGCAAAATATATTAATTTCATATACATTACATTATCAGTTATATGAGTAAATAACCCGCTTCTATTTGACTTTTGACAACAGTTTCCATTTAAACATTTTTGTTTGCCATTTCATTGATTAGTAACCAGTATTCCCCCCCCCCCCCCCGGAAATCCTGCCTTGCAAAACAAATATATAATCAGACGATAATATGTCCTGAGTTTTGAATTGTTGATAAAAAAACATGCGTGAATCTACTATGTGTAATGAACATGGCAGTTTCAAGTTCACGTTTGAGTACATTTGTTGTGTTGTTGTGATGATTAATAAAGTAACCTCATTTAGATTTTCAAGAAGAACGATATCAAATAAAGCGATGTATGGATAGAAAATATGTATATTTTAAAAAACGAAAGCTTCCATAAAGAGCCGCAGAATAAGGATTCACATTGTAAACATTTTGTTGCCCCGGGAGTTCCAGTACCTTTCTTCACGTGGGTCTCCACTTTGCTGGTATTTAGTAGAAACCTGGTTCTCTCAGAAAATCGGGTGTAACTGGACACCACTACTTAAGTTGGAACAGTGTAACGGCTGTAGACAGCCTTGTTGGGAAAGTTATGATGTCACGTGACTTGGGTGTGCTGGCATTGACAGGACCCACCCGGTGACCGCTTCCTGCCGAAGATAGACAGTGGAAATTTCACTAAGTTAGTAACTGGCAAAAAAAACTAGTATCACGAATTAAATTTTCATCTTCATTTCTGGGAGTGGTTGTTTTTTTCACGGAACTCATTACGTGGTAATCAGCAATTTGATATTATCCTTTCAGACTCGAGAAAAATATATTTGTAATATGTCTACCTGCATCTGCTGCGGCATCAGTCCCAGAGTCTTCCATGAAATAATGCCCTGCTCATCAGGTTGATTACTAAATAACCCGTCAACCTGGACGTATGTATAAATGTCCACACCTTTGTCGTGAGCAAGAATAAGATATTCAATCACATCATTACTATGGGGGAGTAATGAAGAAAGAAAACCTATTTTTCCGCGGCATTAAAACCAAATGGAAGACCCGTGAACCATGTTCCTTCTACCAAATCAGTAACTGTCCACAGTTTTACCTAGCAGTCGATCTTTTGAAAGAATACACGTAGGTTTGTCTTTGAAGTATAGTGGGAATTTTACCCCAGATAACCTGCCAGTGTCTTTCATCATTTATAACTTGATTGCCAATAAATGTCTACGTTAAATATGACGTCTCCGGTTATTGAGGTAATATCTTGTTGCTGCGGGCTATATTACACTTCAAATGACAGTAATCATTTCTTTCTGTCCACGCAAAAAATTGTACATGTGTATTTGTTAATAGTGCGCTATACATCTAGAAACAGTTTGTGGCGTAACCATCTTACTATTTTAGAATTTGCATGAAAAATCTCGTTATGTGTATGACTTTTTATATGTAGATTAATAACATTTATATGTTTTATAATCGTAGATTTTTATTTACTTTAACATATTACATGCAATGTTTTATGTTGTAATATGTAAGTCTGTAGTCGCACGATCAACAGTTATAATTTATATATACATATACAGTATCAGTGATTATATTTGTACATAACAGAAACTGATAAGAATGATAGTGAACGTTATAGTCAGTTTTTTTTCAAACATTTGAATCTCTCTTGTAGTAATCTCTCCTGGTAAACAGAGCATGCAATATAACAAACGTAGTGCTTGTCTGTCGTAAAGGCTTTCTGCTCGTTTGCCATAGATACACGTAAGGACTATATAGGGCTTAATTTCTGGTTCCCATTTTCTTGATGAACGCAGTAATTAAATTGTTTTAGGACGGCCATTACCGTTAGTTACCGCAAACTGACGGTCCATATGATTTCAAACATATATGCTTTAGCAGATGTCTTTGAAATAGAGATTCTCATTATAAGAACATAGGTCCAGTTGAAATAAAAACAGGCATTGTGCAAAGCTCGTAATTGACAAGACAAAGATTTTCTACATCACCAGTATATCACTTCTTTTGCCAGATATCACTGAAAATAGACATTTGCGCGGTAATGCAGGGAAATTAGTCCAGAAGCACTGATTAAAGCAATCGCATAGGCGGTCATAAAAATCATTGCAGATTGTCATAATATTAGGAGGTTATAATTTATCCGCTAAATACATGGCCGCTACGGGGCTCCCAGCGCGCTGTTTAGTTTATTAAATGGACAAGGAAGACTTTTGATTGCATTTATACAACAAATCTCCTCTCGCAGATCAGGATAACCCGGAGAGGTCCCTCCGGGGGTATTTATGATGATTTGGCACTAGGCTATATGTTTGCACCACTTCTCCAAAGCCCTTGATAGGAAAGCATGTATAAAACAACACGGGCCAAGCCGCCTATCACTTGGCTACGCTGGTCTATTGTCAGGGTGCCCCGGATTGCTTTATATGAATCCCCCGCTATTCGCTCGTTTCAATATTGCCAGCGAGAAACAGGGGGAAATGATCCCTTATATATCGCGTAAGACGATCTTTTGTCTCACTCTGACATCCTGCAGTCACGCTAAATCTTCGCCACTTCATATGACGGTGCTCAGCGTATTATGTGAAACTATTTAATAAACCCTAGTTGATCCAATGTTTATCTTCTTATAATCAAGCTTGTGCAGGGTTTCCAACTTAATGCAGAATTACTGTGATTTCTATTTATCTTTGAATCAGAATCTATGCAGAATTGAGAATGAGGTACTAAAGTGCTTGAAAACAGTATACACGTACAAAAGCTGAGACAAACCAACACATGCGGCTCTGTATGCTGGAGTGAGTTTAATTGAATAAGGAAACTGAAATTTCAGATCTTCTCTGGCCGATATTCTATAACTATCAATGAATGCAAGGCTTTTGGCTTTGTTAATGTAACAAAAGGCCATAAAATGTTAGGTTGAACAGAGCTAGGGGATATGCTTTAAAATAAATATCACGATATACAGCTGGATTAAGATTACTATTATATTCGATATTCAACACGATATTACATTATTGGGCGTAGAGATATTTACCTGAAACATTTTGTCATAATCGTAAATGAAGACCCCTTTTGTTCACTCCTTTTGACAAGTGATTAGACTTTTATTTTTGTATCCGCAAAAAAAAACCAGAGTTTTGCGGATACTATGTTTTCATCCGCCGACACCACCGCCTCATAGGTTTCCGGAGAACACCTCCGTAACCACTGGCCCGAATTTTACGAAACTCGGAATTATGATCGGGTCACATGTGAACTGCTGCGCCCTCATTTTGGGTTGCCCTCTTACGTTTCCTCTCTGCACAGCTTCCATCTGTGCGTCTGTTTCACACATAAACACATATATCTTGGGACTCGTTTGACCAATCAGGCTGAAAAATTGCGAATTGTAGCTCTTGGATAGATTTATATCTTACACAAAACTGGTGGCGCCACAAACAACCATTTTTACTCAGCGTCCATCTGTTCGTCTGCCTCGGGTTAAAATCACTCATATCCCTGCAGTGGTTTGACCTACCAACCTGAAATTTTGAATGTCTATACATCTCGGATAGAGTTCTCGTTTATATGACAGGTGGCGCAACCTAAGATCATGTTTACGCTGCAGACATCCATGCTAATATCTCAGGACTGGTTTGACGTATTGACCTGAAATTATGCATATCTATAGATTTTACATAGCTTTTTACCATTGCCAAACTGGTGGCGCCACCTGCAAAGATTTTTAGACAGCGTCCATTAGCTCATCTGCCTTGGGCTTAAATCACTCATATCTTCGCAGTGGTTTGACTTATCTGCCTGAAATTTTGCATGTGTATACATCTCGGAGGGTGTTCTTGTTTACATAACAGGCGGCGAACCTGCTATCATGTTTACGCTGCTGACATCCATGCTAATATCTCAGGACTGGTTTGACGTGTCAACTTGAAATTTTGCATGTGTATAGATGTAACATCAATAAAACGCAAAGTGGGATACAGCGAAACTCCTAGAAGAAAATTACAACAATACTGATACTCCGATATCCCTGATGAAAAAATAGCAAGAATCAGATGTTTCATTTTGATAAACCCACCTGTTCATCGTGTATTAATTAAGTCAGTTTTTGTACTGCTCTTGTGTCCAGGCAAAGCAGATGACATGTATCCCATTCAAATAACATTATTTCAATTTTCAAACTTTCAAATTTGCGTTTTTAATGTATGGCGCATGAGTGGTGGGTAATGGCATTTTTGATAAACATTCCCATAATTAATATGGCATTAAACTACATTGATTCAGACCTGGAGATTCAGCACAAACGTCATTCAGAATGACGGCGACTTAATTGATAGCCAAAAAAAGCCTCGACAAAGTGCCTGGATAATACTCGCTAATGTGACTTGTATAACTTCACATATAATTAACCACTAATCGAAGTACCGTAAACAAACTACTTTGATCTACATATAAAATAAAAAATAATAAGATAGTGGCGCAAAGTTCTACAAGTGAATCCTGAATATTGCAAAAACGGAAATGTGAAAACATTCTTTTAAACATCCAGGTCTAATCTAATCATAATCTTTCAGGGGCCGATCAAGGATTTAGGAAAAGGAGAGTTCCAACCCATGAGGACGAATGACAAAATCCAAAAGGGGGTCCAGGTCGTAGAAATGTCCGGAAACCTTAAAAATAGGTTGCGGCGGCTGGAAAAGCTGGGATCCGGACCCCCTGCCCTCCCCCCCCCCCCCCCCCCCAGCCCCGCGTATAAGCCTTGGTTCGTTGTATTTAGAAATAAATGAAACTGAAATGTAAAATAGTTATTTATCTTTTCAATCTTATTTTCTCTCTCTCTCTTTCTCTCTCTCTCTCTCTCTCTCTCTCTCTCTCTCTCTCTCTCTCTCTCTCTCCCCTAATTTCGCCTCATTCCTAAAACAGCATGCACTTGTATGGCGTGTAGTTATAAGCTAGCTCTGTTTACTGGGGTAACAAGAGCCACCAAGTGCCTGGTATTACGAGGCTTATGGCAAAACAGGCCTGACCTTCGTAACAACAGACGATACATGATGGTTACTGTGAATTCTGATGACTGTGTTACTGTTTAACTTACCAGAGCCATCAAGATAAAAAAAATCAAAGTACCACCCATATCAACAAGATCTAACAGGTCCTGTGATGCAGAGTCTGGGTAATTATTCTTAAGTCAGTGCATCACTGTTGTGCGAGGACAGGGCTTCAATTTTGTTGATGAAATAAAAAGCCCATATATTAAGGAACAGGAAATATCATTTTCATCTGGTGAACAGATGTAATTATTACCTCCGTCAAGAAGCTATTATTTTCATCCGTGCCCTTTTGTTTTTTAGTTGTTTGGCTGTTTCACTTATAGCATTATAACGTCAAACCTTATGTGTTCTTGAGGTAGATATAGAGCACAGAACTCAAAGCCGGGAGATCAGTTAGTTTCAATCTCAGCCTGCAGGGTTAATGTGACGGTCGTGCCCTTCAGCCGCGTTTAAATCACAAACGAGTGTGTCTCTGTTGTATGGGTCAGCAATTAGAACAATTAACAACCAGCGCCCACAAGTGCAGAAGCCGCCGGGCCTGGTAAATACCAGGATGTAAAAAGAAGAGGCGTGTGGTACTGCCCTGCCAGGTAGTACGAAACCGGAATGGAAATCTGCAGATGTACATACTTAGTTAAGTTAGCATTGAAAAATGGAGGCGGTACCTGCAACGTCAAAACTACAGAACGCTTTTCCACCGGATTCTGTAGGTTATGGAACCGGGAAACCCCATTAAGTTTTGGTGCATGGTAATGGGGAGGATCCCATTGGAATGTATTGGTCCGGTAGAGGTATGCGCTCTACTGGTGCCATTCTAGTGATGTCTAACTGAATGAATTATTCTCTCATATGTAAGAAACACTAACCCTCCGTCTGTAGCAAACTTAATATTCAGTGAAACCTCGCTAACACGAACACCTTAGTCGTGTTAGCGGGGTGGTCGCGTTAGTGGGAGGTGTTTGTGATGAATTACATTAGTTCGGAACCAAAATGGTGGTCGTCATGCAGACAGGATTTCACTGTACTTTTTATATGACTGTATTTTTAATTTTAATTCCATACATAATGAAAACTACAGGAAAAATTCATCCTTTTAAATAAAACATTCTTAATGTCTGAATCATATAGATTCGCTTATTGAAAGAACATGATTACTTTACTACGACAAGTCTTTATTAATTAATTCCGTATTATTAATGTTTTTGTATTCGGAAATCCATTTTGGGTAATAAGCTGTCAGTCACACAAATCAGTGTTGCGCCGAGTACCAATATTTTTATTTCACGGTTTCTTTTCTCCACAGGGTTATCTGATTTTTGGTACCGTGGTAACATTCATGTTGAAGTATCACTTCAGTATATCACATTGTGTAAACGTTTATATTTTTATTAATGGCTCAGTGGTAATTTATCTTAGTCTAAAACAGATCCGCTTACTCGTGCCGATGTAAAGCAGCACGCTATTTTCAAAACGCATTTATTCGGCAAGTGTCAAAAGAAATCCAGTATTGTGCAAAAAATAACTTTATATATGTTAGTGCGGCATATAAAAAATACTAGCTGAAGGTGGCCTAAATACATATCAGGCCTTCGCAGAGGTATGCGCTCTATTTATGCATTCTAGAGTACTGTAAGCAGAAAAAATTTAGCCTCATATATATATATAATAATAATAATAATTATTATTATTATTATTAGGAATAATAAGGAAAATCCGTCTGAAACCAGACGAAACGCTGAATGACCAAGGTGTCATGTGGAATGAGACGGCTTTAATGTGTGTGGCAGCCTCACGAGCCCCAGGAGCTGCATCTGATGAAAGATATACAAAGATTATATAGACAGCATACAAAGTCGAGGGTACTCTGTCAACCTACTTGGATCGATAAGTCAGGTCTCTGAGTAAATTATTGTTCTAGCATCACCTCCAAGATCGGTATCAATCGTATGAAGGAGATATTTAGTCAAACCGAAACAGAGTCAGTCAAACAATCGTCTATGACTGAAGCGATGTTGTTTACACCATGATAGATACTGGAAAGAGACAAATAAACCCATCGGCGACACAGTCACGCTAGGCTGTCCTCTCATGCTCTGATGCTGGCCGTTTGGCTGTGTGCTGGGCTGCCGTAGTAAGGGCCTACATTTGTTCGTGAGGTGGGAGGGTTCGTGTGACGTCACTGCCTATATAAATTACCCCTTCTACCTACACACCCTCCAGCAGCGGTCCCACCTGTCAGCCCAAGCGGACTCTTGTACGCCGATGAGAAGTGCACTAAGTATGATTGATGTTTAACTAGGGTAAGTTAGTGATTGCTTGATGCACTGATAGATTTCAGGTATAATTATAGTGATAGCGCGTCACGACAAACGGGGCTCACTTTAAAAGTCCATTCCTTACTGCTTACTCACAATTTATTTATGATATGTAGACGTTATAACGTACGAACTACAAGAATCGAACGGGAGCGAGGCTAAACAGTCCGTTTTTGAGGTACGTTTTGAGTGTTTTATGTTGCAAGCATGATAATTTAGGTGATTTCGTTTCTCTGTTTGTCTTAAAATGTTCAAGCACCGTCAAATTATTTATCAGTAACCGGGTATTTCACGATTGTAGTTATATGTCTACATTGATACACTTACATCTGTTATTTAAACGCCATGATGCATTCACTGGACGTACGCCTGCTCGCGCATATATATATATATATATATATATATATATATATATATATATATATATATATGTGTTAAAAAATATTCCCAAAAAAAATAGGACGTATACATTATAACTTTATAGATGTTTTAATAAATTACATAATAAAATGTACATTCAAGATTTCATATGCGCAACCACTATGGCTATTATAAGAATAGCTTTCGAAAAGGGTGCATGAGCATTATTAGATGTGGTACATGCCACTCTATATTAAGGATCGAACACACAACAAACTTTTTTATGTTCCCACGATTATTAAGACTAGCTATTTATTTATAAAACCTGCAGATGCACAACAATGAATGACGTTACGGTTTAATATACAATCAGTCACTATCAAGTTTCATTAAACATTTGCTTACAAGTAACAATGAATCAAATCTGTTTTTATATAATCAGGTAGGAGGCATTGTGGGTGTGATACATACACTGACCATTTATAGCATGCTATAGTGATTATACTTTCTTTAACAGGTCTATCTTTTCCGGTATTTTATTTAAAGGTGTGCAGGTGTCCATTAAAAGACCTTTACATAAGAGTCGTTAACTGACATTTAGTATGGTGTTAATGTTTTACGTGAATTTATAATGAAACGATTCATTTTGCCACCTTGGACTAATGTCTATAGTTGCTAACATATAACGCTGAGCTCCTGCCAGCATCGTGAAACAACGGTCGTGCAGTCGCATGTTTCGTGCCAGTGAGCGAGGACGGCCTTCCAGAAAACCACGTCTCTGTCCCAAGGCGACAGCCGGCTTCGGTCACAGCTGACACTTGGTTTTCACATCGAGGCTCGGTGTCCGGAAGTCCCTTCAGGAACCAAAAGGCAGTGTTGTAAACAAACCTGAGGGACCACCTTCAACAGGCTAAACACAGAGATTGCTATTCCCTGTCTGTTTATTTTGACCCTGGGCGGGAACGCAATAAGAATATTAATTGAAAATATAATTAAGTGGAACGCTGTCCGTGGGTTGAAGTTCGTAAATATTGTATTAGCAGTATCGAAAGCAGTACAGTACTTGTGTACTTATTGACCCCAGGTTAATTGGAATACTAAGGACTTATAGTTCTAGCGTGGGATATACGTACAGGACTGCGATGTGCTCGGGCACATTGTGTAGTTGTTCCTTATAAAAAAAATTGTTACTAATGATGCCAGTCATGTTATTACTTCCGCTAGAGTTCTCAGTTTTTATTCATTTCTGTGTCACGAAAGCACATAATGTTTAGCCGATATTTGGATATTTTATAAGCATAAGTTGGATTTTGTTGTGAATACGAAACCTTGTGCTCATAAACACAGTTCAGAATCAGATGAACCACAAATTCTGGGAGAAATTTTCATCAAATGACGTCATGTCACTATGGACCATTAACTATACGCAACCTGGGCTGAAGATATCACGAATACGATCGTTGTAATGACTTTATATCACCCCCCCCCCCCACCCCCCATGGTTTCTCTATTAGCATCATGCATTATTTTGTATATCACGGAATAACAGGAAAAATAACAAAATTTGTATTAATTCTCATTGATACATCGTGATATGATTCATCTTCTTAACTGGCTTTGTATTTAATGCATTTCTTTGTTCTTGCTGTTCTGTGAAGATCATACATTGTCTCTCGGCTATATATACACACGTACATGTGTAAGTATGTATGTATGTATGATTTTTCTGGGAAAATAAGTCACCTGAAGAATATTTCAAGAACACAAGTGCACAGCGGACTATACTGTATTCCCAAACTGTTACAATGTACTATGTTTAATTTTAAATACCTTTTTGTTTGGGTTATGATAAGTATTGTATTTCACATATCGGGTTTGAATTACAGAGATCAAGATGAAAGCGAGTACGTTATCCATAGCAGCGGGTCTGGTTCTTGGCATCGCATTGTGCTGTCACGTGACCACGGGAGCACCCACAGAAAACACAGGTTAGTTTGTTTAGGTAACTTATATTGAAGCTCAAGGAGATTTAATGTCTTAAAATACAAAATCGGTCACTTTTTAGCTCAGCTGACTGTAAGTCAACTGAGGTATAGGAATGGCGCTTTGTCCGTCGTCCGTCCGGCCGTCTGTTCGTCCGGCCGTCCGTTAGCAGGGCACAAATCGTAACTGCTGGTCCTAGTAACTTCTAAGTGGACTTCCAAGGAGGTCAATAAAAAATCTCCTTGGAAACCTGAAATTGGTCACTGTGACCTTTATCCTCCGAGCTATGGGGCTTGAAAGTACCCCCCAGAATAATCAAAAATATAATATACAACCTCCAATATCTTTATAATTAATGCATGGATCTTTCCTTGAATATTGACCATGACTAGTTTTGTCAGTTCCCGAAAAGTGGTGGCGCCACCTGTATTTTGTGTTATTTTAACGAATATTTTTTCTATTTTTTACTATTAAATGACAACAATCATGTCAGTTTCTTAGCTGTAATTATATCTATTGATATCTTATATTATATCTATTATATCTATCTGTATTGATCACAAGTGGATGCCATATAGTAATCACCCTGTCTGTCTGTCTGTTTGTCTGTCTGTCTGTCCATCCTTCCATCCACACAATTTTTTTCCAAATGATAACTCTAGGTTATATTGACACAAAAACTTCAAACTTAACTTACGTATGGCCCACCACTAAAGCAAGAACCTATATGATTTTTAGGTCACGATGTCAAAGGTCAAGGTCACAGGACTCACTTATTTAAAAAGATTATGGCTGCATTTTAAGCCAAGCATTTCATCCCAAACTTTCCATTTTGCGTATTTAGCTGACTTGTCTCTATGGGGAGAGCATAAGTGAATTTGGAGTCACATGGTCAAAGGTCAAGGTCGCAAAGGCCATCTCTTCACAAATTAGTTTCTAGATGATAACTCCAGTTTAGTTTGACATGTTGTTTTCAAACTTAACTTATATATGACTCACCACTAAAGTAAGAACCGTGTTGATTTTTGGGTCCAGCGGTCAAAGGTCAAGGTCACTGGACTGATTTCTTTAAAAAGAATGCATATGCATTTGAATCCAAACTTTCCATCGCCAACCTTTCATCTTCAAGATATTACTAACCTGCCAATAGGGGAAGATTCTGTTCAATTTTGGGGTCATGAGGTCAAAGGTCAAGGTCACATTGGCCCATCTGTCCGAATGTTTGATTCTGGATGATAACTCCAGTTTGGATTGACATATTGGTTTCTATTTTGACTTATATATGACCCACCAATAATGTAAGAACCCTTTTGATTTTCGGGTCATAAGGCCAAAGGTCAAGGCACAGGATCCACTTCTTTAAAAAGATTGTTGATGTATTTTTAGCCAAACTTTCTGTCTCAAACCTTCTATCTTCCAGGTGTTGCTCACCTGCCAATATTGGAAGTAACTTATGGATTTTGGGGTCACAAGGTCAAAGATCAAGGTCATGGGGGCCATCTGTCAACATATTAGTTTCCAGATGATAACACCCGTTTATTTTTGTGAAATATTGGTTTCAAACTTAACTTATATATGGCCCACCACTAAAGTAAGAACTGTTGATTCTGGGGTCATGAGATCAAAGGTCAAGGTCACAGGACCCACTACTTTAGAAAGTTTGTGGATTCATTTTAAGCCAAACTTTTCATCTCAATCCTTTCATCATCGACATGTGGTGCATCTGCCAATAGGGGAAGTTTCCTTTTGATTTTGGGGTCACAAGGTCAAAGGTTAAGGTCAAAGGGCACAGCCATTCACAAATTATTTTATGGATGATAACTCCAGTTTGGGTAGACAAGTTGGCTTCAAACTGATCACAGGACCAATATTTTGGAAAACCTCATAAACATATATCCAAATAGACAAATGCAGCTGAGCGTCGAGACCCATGGGTCCCTAGTTTTTTATTGAAATAAAAGTGTCGAATTGTTAAATGGAACATCCGTAACCTGAAAGAGTGATTATGTCCAGGTTAGGATACTTATTGTTGTCAGAATACTCAAATTTTATTATTCCGTTTATAACGTTTGCAGGGTAACCTAAATAGGCATTTTTGCTTCTGTGAGTGGTTTAAGGTATACTTACACACTAGGGTCTTTTTTCTACTGATATTTTTTAGTAATAAATGATCCTTTTCAAACTGACACAACCATTAGCATCGTTCAGAATTATTTAAGTAATACGAAAGAGGTCGGGTCTCTTGAATCTTCCAGGTGAAGGACTTCCAGAATTAAACGCTAGGCGTGTTGAACTGGCGGCCATTACAATTAATGGGCTGGTCTATTTGTATCCACGAGTCATCTATCAGTTAAATCATGGTTTGTGTGTCTGTAAATTCCTTAAATATCTGCCTGGTAGTTTAATTGCCATCATCATACTTGGCTTATCACTAAGGCCATATACTGCCGACCACTCCGGTCACGTTGGGGAAATTCCCTCCCGAAAGGCCAGCGCGTGACCACGCATCAAAATTCACGGTACTGTGGTCCTGCAAGGTGTGTCATATGCACAGAAATCTAAAGTGCATTAAAACAACCAATTGACAGGAGAGATGACTTAGTGGGAAAATCTTCAATAGTCTTCCAAAAAAGCATGAATTTTCAAACTTGAGCAGGGATCGGATTTTGCCCTTTCTCACCTGACCAGTCCCTCTAAACCTTATTAATACTGTTTTTCAACAAAGCAGTTGTCTCTGGCATGGACCTGTAATGTCACTAACTCGCGGTAAAAAGTTCTCAGATGTGAAGCTGGTTATTACAAACATAAGACATACTGAGGAACACGTTAACAATACATATTTGAAATCCTTATCTAATCAACTACATACCACCATATGATAAAATCATTTAGTGTCAAGATATCATTAATGCATACAGACAACGATAAAGTGTCGGGTACCAGTGCATTTTATCCGCTTATGCACTTAACAAGTCTGGTAGATTTGTTGGCGTTATGACGTCACTTTTTGCTATGACAACTGCTGATTGGTTGAGAATTTCACGTCAGCGGAAATGCGACGACGCATGTTCATTGCATTATATAGGGTTTTGACATTTCATGTCGCAACGTCACGAATTAAGTTTTTCATATCAGTGTCTCGTCATGCAATGAGTTATTCGTATTGAGACAAACTGCCAATTACCAGAAAAAAAATCCACCCCTGAGTAAAAATGCATTATACTGGATATGGGACTGCTTGCAGGTACGTCTGAGTAAAGGCCAGTTTCAATGGTGCAGAGTGGATCCACTGTCAGATTGAATACTTGGAAGATGTTTCATCACATTAAAGATATTAACCAGTCTGGTTTTATACAGATATTAGCTTTAACTAAGTATGTTGTTTTTGCTGTGGAATGTCACAAAAATCTGGGATTAAATTAATGGAGCTCAAGCACGCAGGCCAGTTCAAAATGTCCATGTATTAGGCTTTTCTTATAGACACTAATACATTATTTATCACGTTCATAACGTCTCTTTCGTCCGATCTCCACCCCCATTGCATGCATGAGGGATATTAAGAGCAGCTGCGTCTGTCTGTCCGTTTGTCTGCCAGTCCGTCCGTCCGCCCGCCAAGCCTGCCTGTTGGACGGAATATACCTCAGGTTCACTTCATGACAGTCGTATCTTATGGGTTTTATCTTACTGGGTACTCCTTTCTATGGTGATCTTAACGCTTGGTATCATTATTTTATATTATTTAATATAACTATATTATATAGTTGACCTATGCGATGTGCTATTTTACAGGTGATACTCATTTGTGCTTTTAATTAACTTGACTGACAGGTTTATCTTTAGGGTCTACTTGTTTGATCAGCTTTACTTTTTTTTTGCCGATCTATATTTACTCAAATTTTAATTTAAATGATCATTATAGTTCCCCTCACCTTAACTACAAGGTACATGTATCTATTGGTCACGTTACGCACGCCACTTAGTTTTGCAGACGTCTGAACGAGTTATTTTTATTAATCATCATATTGCGCTTGCTGATATTATAAGAACTTCCAGATTCGCCAGGCCCAGGTTTCGTGTCTGTCAACCCTGTTTTACAAAACCAGCACAAGGCAAAAATTAATTCTTCAATTAGATAATCGTCCAGTGTTTTCAATCAGACTTGACCCTGTACTTTATATGTTTACTCTCCGTCTGTCACTTCCAGCAGAGGCCTGTCCTACGCGGAAATGATACTCGGTAGAATAACACTTTTACTCAAAGGTTTGCCAAGACGCAGCTTTGTCTGTGACATTATTAACTCACCCTCTATGTCTTTTGACATTTCGTACTTGATACCTTTAACCTTAGCTTGTTGTGTCGCCTAGTGTTGAATACCTCACTTGAGGCCAGAGTGTGTATAATACAGCAAGAATACTAAGGACTATTTCCTTCCGCGGAAGCTTACCATTGAGCGCAAAGGCTTGAGAACCGTGCACGTGGTTGCGTTCAGGAAATACCAAGGCATGATAGGAAAATTTTAATTAAATCTGCACACCTCTTTTTCTCGTTAATCAGTCTATCCCCGAGATGAAATAGCAGTGTACATTGACCTCTAATCCGATAACCGAAATCCGATATACAGGGAAACTTGTTCAGCGAATCGTGATCATTGTTGTCTGTTATATATTGACTTCATTTCTTTCTCCAAAGGTTGAATTTAAATACCAGATGTCCCCTGTATTAATTTTCTTTAAATGTTTACAATCTTTTCTGCAGACGTCACAACTTCACTGCCGTTACTCGGCTTTGGAACATATGTTAGCGGCCTACTTTAGATTTGCTCCGACGACAAAAAGAGTCTGTACTGGTCTCTTCAGAGTTACAGAACTAGTATTATCAAAACTGTTGTGAGAATCTACATTAGGAATTCAAGTTTTTACTTTCTAATGAATTTGGGGGGGGGGGGGGGGGGAGGTAAACATTTCCCCCCGGCTTCAAGTGATTGACAGTTTACGCATAGCCGTACACAGGAAATGTTGATGGTCGCAATAGAAATTGGATTTACTTATATAAATATTGATCGTAGTGTAAGTTGTTTGGCTTAGCATGGCGATATACCTTAAAAATTATAAATGACTATTGCAGTGCATTTTTTGCTACTTTGCTACTCTTACGATATAAATCTTTCCTAAACGTTCATTACTCTTCGTCTCAAATTTTTCGATGTTCGTCATTCATAATTCGTCCTCCAATCACCTAATGTCCTTTCTTTCCGTCCGGACTCGCTTGGTGTTCGTCACTGTTTGTCTTGAATAAATCAATAAATGGACATCAAATTCGTAATCCCATTAATGTTCGTCATTCTACGTCTTCCGCTCTTCAGTGTTCCTCACTGTCAGTCGGCCTTTCCCCTATATTTTGTCACTACAAGTCCTTCCTTTGTCAAAGTGCGTCACTCTTCCATCTCCTTACGTAGTGCGTCACCTTTTCTTTCTCATCACTCCATTCGGATTAATGATGAACAACCATGAAGTAATAAAATTTTAAAAAGCAAATTTTGCAAATTTTGAGACGAGATTTTAATTAATGGCACACGAGAGAGAAATACAAGAAACATATCGATCAGGGGAACGGGATTCAGGAAAAGTCACGATGACATCATGTGAGTAAAGTGTAACGTAAACTGCGAGACAGAAAAACTACCAGGGCTGACAGATCATGTTTGGCTTCTGCACACAATGCAAAATGTATTTTTGTTCAAACTCGCCCGGGCATCATTTTTTGTATCACGGTTAAAGTAGCCTAGGCATGGATATATTTCTTCATCGGATACGGTATGGTTGGCAAGACCTTTAATTTTAGAAAATGAAGCCATGTCATAAAATCGTTGGCATATAAAACATGTCATGAATACGGAGAAGTCAGTCGAATTGATACTCCAGCAGTGGTTGTTTTTCAAAATATCTGTAATGTGGCCTCTCGTTGCGGCCGTTGAATAATTACTTTGGACTAACCAGCTCAATTTTATAAAATTAAAAATAAATGTGAAATAAAATTCAAATTGAAACAAGACACAGGACCTGGGTGTTTTTAAAGTGTATTTATGGTAATAACGGGAAGATATATATATATATATATATATATATATATATATATATATATATATATATATATATATATACATCGAAGTTCTTACGAAAAGTATAGGAACTAATTAAGTAGGTTTTATTTATTCTGCATGACCAGTAGATAAACAAGGAGATGTTGAGTATTTGAAAGTTGAGTATTTTACACATACTAAAGTCTAAACTTTGTGCACCTATCAAAGCCTAAATTTATCATTCACTCTGCTCTCATGTCTTCCCTGAAATGATATCTCTGTTTATTATTTAAAAAAAAATAGTTTATTATTCTTTCTGGTTGTTTCTCTTACGGTGGCAATAAGTATTATATATATATATATATATATATATATATATATATATATATATATATATATAAACACACCTAGTATCTTTTAATTTCAATTAGAAATATCAGTTGTACAAGATAAACAAATTTTAAAAATCATCTTTTTTAGGATCAAACCTATTGAAATGTAGCATTATCAAACAATAATCAATAAATTACCGCAGTGTAACGCTTTATATTGAAATAAGTCGAAAACTGCGGATACCAGTGACAGGAATTTCATTAATATGTTTTAGGAAATTTAATCATTGTGAGACTAAGTGAAATTCCGGGAGGACGGTGAGTACCGCGAGCGGGGGGGGGGGGGGGCATGAGGGATGGGTGCATGGCTCAATGCTCCCCAAGGCTAGGTCCCTGCCTTCCATGACCTGGTTCCTGGTACCTGGTCATGCAATATAACGTTGAAAGTAATATTAGTGTTTTTCTCCTAGCAGTTTCATTACAATAAACCGTTAAGATATTTTAATAAAATGATCGTCTATTGTTGCTTGGCCGACTCCGATCTTCTATAACATATGTCGTTTTTTAGATATAAGGGATAAAATTTCTCAGAGACTGCAGCTGGTCATTTTATGAAATAACTAATGTCTATTCGACACCTTGCCCTCGATGAACAGTCATGTAACGGCAGAAAATGTCAGACAGTGCGCGAGGCAAGATGATGGCCGCACGGACTCCTGGCCGTCATCAGCCGGGAACATTCACACCCTGTATTCCACGGCACCGTATTAACGGATAAATACATTTAAATAGGGACCCATCTCGTGTGTTCACATGACAGAGAGTAATATCCTAAAGGACCGCATCATTCCCAAGAAACCGCTCAGCTAATTGCGTGGCAAATAATGTTTTCACCGGCAGATCCTCTCTGTCTCTCTTGGATGAGAAGTATGTAGAGGAGATGGATGGGTTCCTTCCTGGATCACCAATTAGACTATCTCTCCCAGTCTCCCCGTGCCACCGAGTTACGCCCGTTCATGTCGCGTCGATAAGTATATCAGTCAGGTTGTTTTACCGCTCACCAGGGGGCATCTATGTTTTTGATTATGGAGATATATGGATCAATAAAGGGAATGTTAAGTATTTTGTAGACAAGGCAAACATCAGAAGACACCGTTTTTTCCCTATATTGTGTGCTACCTGTGAATTACACATATTTAGCTCCTCTTTTTAGACCTGATATACACCCACCTCTGTGTAATAATTCGATAATATTGTTACCCAAGGGACATGTAGCGATACATGTAAAACGTACTTAACTGTTTACTGGTGCAGGTTTTTGGTATGTTTCGGATGTTAAAATCACTTCTCTATAACCTTGAGGTTTCTTGGGAAATCTGGGATGTGAAGTGGTCTTTATTTGTGTTAAACAACTGCCCTGCGTCATTATATTGTTTTATATACACAAAACAAACTAGGTATAATTTAATATGAGTTTTATCCATGGACTTCCTGGATTTTTCTTTTGGTCCCGTTTTTCCCTATTACTTTACCTTTTCTGAAGGCCAAGATCTTGAACTGCCATTATAAATTGACGCATTCAGTAAAAGGTGAAATACCAAACTTATGATAAAGAATGGCCAATTGTTCTCATGCGTACTGGATTAATGATTTTATGGTTTGGCCAAGGAGAGAGTCTCCATTAAGCCATAGTAATTGTTAATACTTCAGAGCAAAAACCCAGTGACTCGGCTCTCAATCATTGGCTCACAAACATGCTGGTAAAATCCCGTTCATATAATGTAGGCTTACTGAGTGAAAGTAATCATAAATTACACATGCAAAGGTCAAATGGATTCCATCATGAAAACAAAACAAATGGAAAACACGTCGTCTGTGGGTGTAGCACACAAATAGTAAACAGCACGGTGAGCAATCAAAGGCAGATTGTCACATCCAGTCCCTAGACCCTCAACACACTAAAGTTTAAACATGATGAGAAATGATGTACATACTTTCTATATAATCACACAATATCAACCGCATATTTACTATATATAATCGTCATCAAATATGTTAATTTTAACCCATGCGTTATCATTCATAATATAATGTATGATAAATTGGATGGAGGACAGAAGATATATAAGCGGCTATAATTAAGAAGAGAGCAATTATCCCCACCAAGAACCTTCAGTCCCATTTGAAATAAAGGGGGAAATTCTTAAAAAATGTAGTCTGTAATGGGATTCAAAAGGCGGTCGTAAATGGCATCTACGCTTGCATAGGGACAATCTGATGAAATAAGAATTGTTATATATACCTTTATATCGAATTGGGTAATGAAATAATATAGTTAAGGAAAGATGCGAAGCGCTGGGCTAAAAATTCATTGAAAGGTTTAGATTAACCTGGACAGCATTAAAATGCATGTCCACTGTCTTTGACGAGAAAAATTCCTTCCTTTGAAATAAAAATAGTGTCTGTCCTTAAGTCAGATGTGAGATGTTGGTTTGCTACGAGGATGTCTGTGTTCTTGGCTCATGGATGAAGGTTTCTTGGAAAACATTGAATGTTTACTCATTCAGAACAAGTGAACATTTTAGATCAATAGCAAATTCGTCCCTATTGATATTACAAACTATACATTTAAATTTGTTAGTATCCACTCTTCACTTCTTCACCACTACATCAGTTGTTAAATCACATCGTTCCGAAGGGCTGACCTGTCATGTGGACAGATCAACAATTCATTGATTATAATATCCCTCAAACTGTATATTCAAGGAGAACTTACATGGATCCAGTCGATTGTCCTCGGTCCTTCCGTCGTCTCCACCCCCACATGCATTAAGTTTGATGTTGCGGAAATATGTGATTTGTGCAGCATCATTTCATCAAAGCACTGAGCGTCCTTATGTCTCATGATTCTCATACGTAGGTATAATCCTCACGCATCGGTTACGTAGCTATAATCCTCACGCAGCGGTTACGTAGCTATAATCCTCACGCAGCGGTTACGTAGCTTAAATCCTCGCGCAGCGGTTACGTAGCTATAATCCTCACGAAGCAGTTACGTAGCTATAATCCTCACGCAGCGGTTACGTAGCTTAAATCCTCACGCAACGGTTACGTAGCTTAAATCCTCACGCAACGGTTATATACACTGCAGTTGTTCTATACCTTAATTCGCATTAACCGCTGTTTTGTATAGCAAGATACTGCGGGTTTCCCCACCAGGGCTGGCACAGGCCCAAAAATTGTGATCGGACCAATGAGAGCGTGGTATCGCATTGTGCATCCAGCTCGGGTATTCCAGAGATGAGTGCATGTCTTGCACATGTAGAAGTAATAAGATCTAGCTTAAGTAGGGCTGCATGGGAAATATTCAGTTTTCGGATTTTAGGCGAGATGAAAAAAATGCCCAGTTGATTGGAAAAGGAAAGTTTACGCAGTAATTTGAAATAAAAGATTAATACATTACTTGTTACTGTAGTTAATATCACCTTAGCAGCAGAGGCCGATTATCATTCCATTTAGGGCTATAACAGTTAACCGGTACACCGATACATCGCGATACACAGATGTCGTACCGGTATCGTCAGATGTCAATGTATCGATACGTTGACGATATTTTGCTGTTCGAGGAAAAGCGAGATCCCAAAATTAAAGGTAGAACCAAAACGCCATACTTGGCATGAAAGGTGCATTTCGTCTTCTGATAGAAACGGATGTAGCGCATCTGATTGGCTGATTGTTTGAAAATAAATGTTTATTATAATTTAGAAAAAAAAACACTTTGCGTGAGGAGGTTTGGTTATCTACCATTGAAGAAAGCTTAACTTTAATTTGGAACCTACACTCTAATGTACCTTATAGTGCAGGGGTTGATGTATCGTATCGTGTATTGTATCGTATATATGATATCGTGAGCGACGAGAGACAATGTATCTTTACAGCCTCAAATCCATCTGGATAATGTTGTGAACGATCTGGACAGACTTGGTTCCAGAATTTATATGATATGTAAATGTTTATTTGCAATCTTATCAAAACCTGCCATAAATTTCTTACTCATGATTTCAAAACATTTCCCACGAATAACAGAATTATATATATCAAACAGATATATGGTATCATTAAGCCCTGATACCATTAGCGATGTCACTTCATCCGACTGCACTCCTGAGTCTCATTGCTCTTACAGCTTTTGTTAGCTCCCTGGGGGAGCATTCAGCCCAGCTGGCTGTATTAAATGGAGGAGAGTTTTCCGATTTGCAGTTTTCAGCTGTTATGACAAGTACCCATCCGCTCTCAAGAGAACAGTACGCACCTTATATCGAGACAAAAGTGCCGGGCTAGGATTGTAGCGTCTGGGACGGTTCAACGTGAAGTTCTCTGGAATCAAGGGGATTAAGGTGTAGCCATAACCAGAACACAGCCACAGCACTCCAGAAGTAGATTTCTGTCTTTTTTTATATTTTATTCTAATTCAAGGGACATGTTGTTTTACCAACTGATTTCAAGCAGACGAACGCAGTCTTAAAATTCAGGCCTATGCAGGATAGACGCTTTGTCCTCGAGACGTTTTAGATTTCTTGAGAGAAAAAAATGTGTGAAATATCGGTGATGAAAAATGGAGAATACATTCATTGATGAAGATGAAATAAATTTGTCTTCCCGTGATCCGGATACCAACCATGTTAAAATGATTGGTCGCACCTCCCAGCCTACATTCATATCCGTAGCTTGACGGGCTTGTTATACACTCGGCGTACATCAACTCAACCATTCAGAATGACAGCTGTAATGGTGCACTCTGTCAGGTCACATTCCATGAAAGAGGTCACGTGGGTTTTATCAACATTACATCTCGTCAATCAACACCCCACCCTGCGCATACTCCATCCCTTAATGACCCGTATAAAGCATACCCTTCCGTGGACTCGATTATCTGACGTAAAATACTACACGGAGGATTATATCTCTTGCTGTCTAAAGTAATTGATCCATAAGTATTCCAGATCAACCTGCCTTTTCAATATGAGACATCATCTGTAAATCAGTATTCACTTATGACGAGCCATTTCATACGTTTATTAAAAAAAGAAAAAGAGATTTACAAATATGAGACAAGGATCGACTGACTAAGGAAATGAAGACACACACACATATATGTGAGAACCTGTAGATCATCTTGCCTTGGTAGACACCAGAATACAGACCGAAAAAAATAGGCAACAAGTTACATTTGCTGGTCATCCTCTGAAGAAGTTTCATATACCTTTAAAGTAGTTCATGCATTATGCATTACTTTTATTTCGATTAATGAAACAATTTGGGTTTTAAATTTGTTTTAATGGTAATTACAAGGGTTTAGATAGATTATAATGTCACTCGGTAAAATTGGGTCATTAGCCATAAGCCTGCCGGGCCGTCAGTGATTATGTTCAGCGCTAATATATGTATAATAAAGCATGCTTCGATAGACGTGACTTAGTCCGGAATTGCTATGCTGTCTTAGAAGCAGGGTAGTCGATGAAACCTAAATTATTATTATAATTGCAGTACCTTTCTTGATTGTTAAGCCATGTATCAAGTGTACCGGTTTGTCTAGTAAGCTGTACCGGCTGTGCCGGTCTATACGAACGACGTGTCACGATAACAAGTCCTCCAGTGACGTTGATATTCGACAAGGCATGCAGGGGCCCCTCTCATCACATATGTTGCTGTTCTCTCTATCCCTTATTTTGTCTGCAGATCCAGGTTGGCAGACCTACAAACGTGAGATTTGAACCCATTTCTTCCGGTCAATTGTTTTGGAGGGACATTTGCTATTATCATTTCTATGAATTTTTGGGCTGGTTTGAAGCGATAATTTCTGTTAATTTATGCCTTCACCGATAACGGCACATGGTATTAATCACTAATCCAGCTTCCTGATCGGTGTACTTATTGATTTTACATCCATTTTGAAGCTGATTTTTTTGTTCACATTACATAAGGACAGTATAGTTTAAAATGTGCATGGGCTAGTGCATAACTTATCAGTTTGGATAACATCCTTTCCTGTTGCTTATGCTTCTGTTGGAGGCCAAAAGCCAAGGTATCACTTAATGTTCGCCAAAGCACTTTAAGTTTGACCTGTATGTGTTGGGACATCGTTCTGTGAACAAACGCTTCAACCATCATCCACGGTTAATGCTGTCATTAAAAGTTCCATTTCACTGACCGGACCGGCAGGGACCGGGTGTCACAACTGCTCAGCGTTATCAGGAAACATTATTAATTTCCGACAAGTATCGGGTTAGCCCGCCGCTGGTTTTGAGTGAAGCTGGAAATGAAGAGTCGTGAGGTGTATGCGGGGATTGCTACAGTTCCGTCGATCTCGCGTGCCCAGATTACCTTCCCTGATTTCGGGCCGCTTAGCCTCCCCTGATTTCGGGCCGCTTAGCGCCCGAAATAATTCATCCGTTGCATCATATTCTGGATATGTTTGATGATATCCCAAAGCAGTACTGCCGTCGGGGACAACACATATTACACATCCAGTTCTTAATGAGCTTCATATTTACTTCAAAGCTTTTCAGTTAACTAGAGGCAGGTTTCAGGTTGCTCCTCTTCGGAGAGTCTTAATTGAAAGTCTTGTTTAGTTTTTTCGCAATAAACTTTTCCCTTTAACGCTATACAATTACCACGTAGGCTTCATAATTATATTGCCACGCAGCTTCAAAGAAAGAAAAAAAGAATTGCGGCGTATGGTTTTATCTATTCTGGAAAATCTTGTTTATAAGGCATTCAGAAAAATTATGGACGTTCAGTGTTCAAATTATTAAAGTTACGGAAATGTTAAGGTCTATTAGAATGGAAAACCTACACGAAAATTCCACTCATCCCTTTATATTAAACAACCATTAATGAGTTTCATTAACATCCTGTCTCGTATTAATGACAGAGGGGATTTTTGTAATGCAAGAAATCCATTAAATGGAAGAGCAGCTTAAAATAGAGAATTTACGGTACAATTCTTGATAAGTTGCACGGGACAAATATTCTTGTTTTGAGAACCTAACATATAAACTCTACAGAAAAACATTAGTATGAGGTTTTTGGTTAATGAACGCAAAGTATAACATAAAAATCCCTGAGTATTTAAATTGTTTCAAGATTAAAGAGTGTCTGGTTGCAATATTTAAAATAAATTTTAAAAAAAATATGATACAGATCGCCGAACTTGTTGAACGTTATTCTTAATCTGTACGTCACCAAACAAAAAGCAGCAATAATTCTGAGTGTTAAATGAGCGTGGTTGCATGATAACAAGGTCTCTAGACTTGTGACAGCAAAGTTTGTGGGTTGGCGTGCCATTTTGACCGCCGACCTCGATAGCCAAAGTCTTTACCACAATGAAGGAGTGAAAATGTATTATTCGTGAGCGACAGGCAAATGTAGAACTAATTATACATTCTAATGTATCTTATGACTGGTTGGGATGTGTGATGAACAGAGGACCAGATAATACTACAAATGGATGAGACTGACATAGTCAGTGATGTAAGATTATAAACCCCATGTCTTTTACATTTACTAAATAAAGTTATTTCTTAAGTAAATAGATCGATGCATTTGACACATATAACATGTCAACTTCATAAAGACAAAGCAGTTTGTCTTCTATTTATATTGATTTCTGGACATAGGCATTTCGGGTCGGTGCGGGTATACTTTCAATATTTTGTAAATCCCTTGTTGACAGAATTAAGATGATTTCCCTGACGATAATCAGGGATAATTAACATTTCGGCCCTCCTTTGAATACCAAAATGTCTGCAAATTATTGTGAGCATTGTATCAAGATTTACCAAAATGTAGAATTCATACGAAAAAAATGGGTATGCGCGGGAATCTTAACAGGTTGCGTTGTAAATACATTTTCAGTACACGATGAGCAGCTTTAAATGATGAAGAGTAAAACTCTCTTCCTGCAACTTTTCAATACAATTCTCGATCAGTCTTCCACTTATATACTCCAGCGTCGTCATCAGCTGCATTAGGTGGTAAATCTACCGTTATTTAAAGCTACCAAATGTTAACCGTTCTAATTTTTATGGTAATATTATTGTTTCCTTTTTTAAGTTCAGTTGTGACGTTATGCAGATGATAAGACATATTTTCTTCAAACCCTACACTAATTATTGCAGTCTGTTGAAACAAACCGATCATAAGAATAAAAAGATTTATTAGACTAATAGGTAGAATAAAAAGAGAAACCTTCAACCTACTGTTCTTTCTATTAATTATTTTTCATGATTAATTACTCTATAGATGCCTTGCGCATATGCATGCTTGGTCTTTAGTATGACGTTTCTAATTGATGGGCTTTTTTTACCCGCCTTGGTCATGCATGCCAGTCATAAAAAATACACTGTCAGGCATTATGAAAAGCTTAAAGAAAACATAAACCCATGCAGCACTTTTCGCTTAATTTATAAAACCAGGCACCTTCTTAAAACTTTAGAACAGTAAGCTTAATCCAATTAGCAGATGCTTTATAAGCTAGATTTTGCAAAGAAAAGGGAAAGCCAAGAAAGAATTTTCACTGACCTGATCCAAAGGGATCCATGATAACACTGATCGTAAAGTGGAAGTCACTGTTCTGCGGGCGTGATGTGTATTGTGGTCTACGATGCCGCCATAAATCAAAAGGCCTTTATTTATAAAACCCAGTTGCTGCCGTTGACTTATCTTAGATACAAAATGTCGGAATGATTAAGTGTCAAGCATGTATTTTCCTTACATGGTGGATACCCGAGTTAGGTACGAGTTTCCCTTTGGCGGTTGATATTATCCCTATTAGCCCATTTTTGTGTAAAGTTCATATGAATAAAATATTATGTTCTTTCAGTCCTAATCTATCGGGAAGTATAGCCTGCTTAATTTGGAATACCTGGTTTTGGAACAATCAATAAAAGATGGTCATTATAGGTAGCAGAGGAGCAAAGCTACACACTGATGATGTTGGCGAGGGATGATAATGGATAAGCCAGAAAGCCCAATATTTTTCCCCAATGAACCTATATGGTTATACACAGGGAATCGGAGCAAGAATGTGAAATAAAATTGTCCTGCGAGAGAGAGAGAGAGAGAGAGAGAGAGAGAGTAGACAAAAAATGAATATTTTCCCAGTTTTACTTATATACTCATTAATAATCATGTATTGTATATATATATATATATGTATAATATATGTAATATATATCACATGGGGTCGCGTGACACTGAACATCATGAAAACGTTTTAGCAAGCACAAGGAATCCTGGATTACCTCAGACCTCTTTCAAACGGTGTATTAAAAAAAATAAACTCCCCAAATGAACAGGCGCATGATTCCCACACTATATTCAATTGTTTATACTCCTGAATACGAACCGATGATAAAGGGAACGTCATTACGTTTTCCTTCTAAAAGTACATTTTTTAAGGGATCGATTAAGTCAGCTGTGGAGGGAAGTTACCATGAGACATTAGTCTACTCCTTTTTCACTTTTTATTTACTATGTAATGATAATATTTATTATTATCATCTTTTATTATATTATTATCACCATCAAATTATTATTATTATTATTATTGTTATTATTATTATTATTATTATTATTATTATTATTATTACTATTATTATTATTATTATTGTAGAACTCCTTCAAAAAATATTAGACCGGTTGGACCGTATATTGGTCGACACAGAACGGATGCAGGAGAAACGATATGACCGTAAGTACCAGTGATATCATTGGTATATATAATTGTTTAAATATATATTTATATAAAAATAAGGGAAGATATATCTTCACCATTTCTAAAAGAATATATTCATGGGGCCTTGGCCTTATTAATTGCTGTTCACTTCTCTGTATGTGATCATAGGCCTATACATGCCGTCTCATATTTTGGATATTTAATATGAATTGTCATTTTCATTTGACATTAAGTAACAAAATTTAACAATTTTAAGATCATTAATGTTCTCATCTATACCGTACGCAAATTAAATTACGTAAATGTATACACACATTACGCCGATGCTTTTAGCAGTGTCACCTCTGAAACAAACAGCTTATGGATTTCCCATAATGCAACGTGTCAAATCAATGCCGTATGAATGACGCTTCTAACGTTATACACCTCCTCAAATGATTCCTTTTCTTCACAGCCGGCTTGTGGGAATCAGGTAATTTCTTCTATTTGTTTGTCGTGTGTAGTATTTCTCGTGTACCCTAGAGTGCACTTACAATTCAGATTCTTAAACAAAGGCGTAGGAGTTGATCGTTATCAAAAAGAAGACGCCAACCTTTTAGTGAACCCGGCGGCATTTAATTCCATGTGTCCTTTCCCGCTGATGTGTAGCGGAAGAGAACGCCCTCCAGTAATTTGTTCCCGGGACTCTTGTGCAAGCTAGGTTACCGAAGGGTTGTTAATTTATCCCAGGCGAGGGAGAGTTAAGCAATTTTACCCATAATATATTAATATATCACTCTGTGAAGTCCTACATATTATCTGCTTTAAACGGGAGACTAAACTTAGAGTTAATGAACATTTGTTTTACGTTCGATTTATATTTATAACTTTACCGTCACGAAGAAATGCTCTTATAAAAAGAACTTCCATTATTAGAGTATAAATTATTCAGCCAAATTGTTTTTCTTTTAAATGTTGACAAATCAAGTGACATTTACAGACTTTTCGTTCTAAATTTACAACATTTTGTAAATTTCTACAATAAAGACACATTTTCAATTTACTCCTGACAGTTGGAATTGGAAATTTGTAAAATATGAATACTTGTTTTGACATGTAGAGAATGAAAACTCAAATGCGTCTTCCCATTTAGTGTTTTTCCTGGAGGAAGGGTAATGACCACTGCCGAAAAAGTACTCACTACAAACTCGCAAATGTAAAATATAATTAAAATGAGGTGATCGTTATCAGGTAAATCAAGGGATTACGGACGAAGAAAACACACCCACCCAAAACCGACGACGAGCTCAAAACACTAAATAGTTTTTTGGTAAAGGTTTATTTTTCTGTTTCAAGAACCCGCAGATCATCTTCTATCATCGATGAGCGGGGATAATAAATGGCATACGTGCTTCATTTAAAGGCCCTCGAATGATAAAATGATTACGAAATAATGGTTAGATACAGCCTCAATAGATGTACAGTTTTGGGTTCAAGTAATCAGAGCAGAGCTGCTTTTGCTTATATTTTCGCTGCCACTCCTACAATTAAATGTTCACCAGAATAACGTTTAACAATGGGATACGTATAATGTCATAATGCCAAAGATGCCATGCTGCAAACTATTTCGTTTTTGAGTTCAGGGGTAAGTCCCGTTTTACCCTAAGTGCACTCGATGCACTGTGACAGGAAATAACCCTGAGATGCATACAGGGTCTTTCATACGTTATAACGATACATAACACTGCTTTATTGACTTTCAAGTCTGATTTTTACCGGCATCCCATGAACGATCAAAAGTGAAAATTTCTCCCGGAACTTTGCTGTCTCATCTGCACCAAGTATTTTCATTGACCAGTCAGAGTACGAATTTTAGAAAATTAATGGCCCACGTCCAGGCTTTGATCAATCATGAATTGTTATTTTGTCCATCATTGTTTCCTGGCTGGTTTAAGCACTGAATCTACCTTTCCTAGAGACGCCAGCATGGCACGGCTCAGGATCATATTTGTTCTGTTTGGTCACAGCTCTAGTACTCTTTACGTCGTTTGGTCGTACGTTAAAAAGATAAGTAATTACGATTAATAACACCCCCTCACCCCCGCCGATACTTGGTCCAGCTCCGTCCGCTTTCTTGTTCCTCCGTCCTTTTTACCGTCCGACTGTCTACCTGTGTCTGTCTGTTTGTCTGTCTGTCTGTCCATAAGCCTTGCACAGGCGATATCTAACGATATCTAAAATCCTTTTACTGAGACACATCTTATAAACATGGCTGGGGTACCTTTTGATCTTTTATTTGATTTAGTCTCCGTTTGACATAAGGGATTTCCTTATTTTTTTTCGAAATTTTCCAACATTTCATGTAAAAGATTCTTTCCTGATTCACAAACCTTGTGTGTTTTGTGCATCCGATTGGGTGTTAACATTTTGTTATACATGGTAACTTCGAATTTCTAAGGAATTTTAGTTTATGTAGTACGGGTTCTCATGAATCTTCTCGGGGGTTAATCAGCACATTCAACAAAATCTAAAAATAAACATATGTGATTAGGGCACATAGGATATAGGGTACAAGAACATAAAAATAACATTGCCAAGTGGAAACAGATTGTTTTATGTTATATGGAATGAATAAGGTTAAATCATCTAAAATTACAATATAACCAAGGACGTTTCAACGTGGATCTTTTTTAGCTCAGCTGACTGTAAGTCAACTGAGGTATAGGAATGGCGCTTTGTCCATCGTCCGTCCGAGTGTCCGGCCGACCGTTAGCAGGGCACAAATTGTAACTGTAGGTCCTAGAAACATCTAAGTGAAAATCCAGGGAGGTCAATCAAAAATCTCCTTGAACACCTGAAATTAGGTCACGGCGACCTATATTCTTGGAGCTATGGGGCTTGAAAGTACCCCCAGAATAATCAAAAATTTAATACAAAACCTCCAACATCTTGATAATTAATGCATGGATTGTCATGAATCTTGCCTTGAATATTGACCATGACTAGTATTGTCAGTTCCCGAAAAGTGGTGGCGCCACCTATTTTTTTATATTTTAACGAATATTTTTATAATTTATTTACTATAAAATGACAACAATCATATCAGTTTCTCAGCCAAGAGCCATTTTAAGCCAAGCTTTTCATCCCAAACTTTCCATTTTGCGCATTTAGCTGACTTGCCAGTATGGGGAGAGCATAAATAAATTTTGGATCACAAGGTCAAAGGTCAAGGTCACAGGGGCCATCTGTTCACAAATTTGTTTCCAGATGATAACTCCATTTTAGTTTGACATCTTGATTTCAAACTTAATTTATACATGACTCACCAATGAAGTAAGAACTGGGTCGATTTTAGGGTCCAACGGTCAAAGGTCAAGGTCACAGGACTCATTTCTTTTAAAAGAATGCATATGCATTTGAAGCCAAATTTTTCATCCCAAACCTTCCATCTTCGAGGTATTGCTAACCTGCCAATAGGGGAAGATTCTGGTCGATTTTGTGGTCATGAGGTCAAAGGTCAAAGTCATAGTACCCACCCTTAGAAAGATTTTGGATGCATTTTAAGCCAAATTTTTCTATCCCAAGCCTTCCATCTTGCATATATAGCTGAGCTGCCAATAGGGGAAGAACCTGATTGATTTTGGGGTCACAAGGTCAAAGGTCATGGTCACAGGGGCCCACCTGTCCACATATTTGTTTCTGTATGATAACTCCAGTTTGGATTGACATATTGGTTTCAATTTTGACTTATATATGACCCACCAATAATGTAAGATATGACCCACCAATAATGTAAGAACCCTTTTGATTTGTGGGTCATAAGGCCAAAGGTCAAGGTCACAGGACCCACTTCTTAACAAAGATTGTTGATGTATTTTTAGCCAAACTTTTTGTCCCAAACCTTCTATCTTCCAGATGTTGCTCACTTGCCTATAGTGGAAGTAACTAATGGATTTTGGGGTCACCAGGTCAAAGGTCAAGGCCATGGGGGCAATCTGTCCACATATTAGTTTCCAGATGATAACACCAGTTTCGTTTGAAATATTGGTTTCAAACTTTACTTATATATGGCCCACCACTCAAGTAAGAACTATTGATTCTGGGGTCATGAGATCAAAGGTCATGGTCACAGGACCCACTACTTTCGAAAGTTTGTGGATGCACTTTAAGCCAAACTTTTCATCTCAATCCTTCCATCATCAACATGTGGTGCACCTGCCAATAGGGGAAGTTTCCTTTTGATTTTGGGGTCACAAGGTCAAAGGTTAAGGTCACAGGGCCTATCCATTCACAAATTAGTTTATGGATGATAACTCCAGTTTGGGTAGACAGGTTGGGTTCAAACTGATCACAGGACCAATATTTTGGAAAACCTCATAAACATATATCCTTATATACAAATACAGCTGAGCGTCGAGACCCATGGGTCCCTAGTTAAAATATCTACTGTTACAGTTTTACTGAATTGTAGTCCCCTCAGCTCACTAAATTTTCAAAAACACAGCAGCTTTCTTCTCTAAGCAGGACATTCAATGACATACGACCAATCATACCCTCCTCTCTCTCTCTCTCTCTCTCTCTCTCTCTCTCTCTCTCTCTCAACACACCATATAAACAAGATGGCAAACGTTTAATGGTAAATAAAAATAACAATAAAGAGTAATTAATATTTGTGACCCACAGGTGACTATGATAGACCATTTGCCACAAGAGAAAACCATGAGAATAAAGGTAATTTCAATGACGTCATAATGTCTTAATGACGTATACTTTTATATACGCCATGATCTTTACTTTTCTTCCAAGCAGTGATTTAGCATAACTTCGAATAAATATTAAGACAGCACTTCCAGCTTTGCATATTGAATACTGTATTAATATCAATGGCCATATGAACACACCACAGTTCCTAAAATTTCATTGACAATGAATGCATGTATGGCAGGACGCAGTGTATCTCAGTATTACATGTTTCTTTGTTTGAGACAACATCCATCTTGATGCTATATTAACAATTAATATTATAATACGATTTTACCTTATTCGAAAATTAATCTACGCCACGCCAGGAAGAAAATGTTGTTAATTTGATTTGCCAACTCATATTATTATTATTAATATTATTATTATTATTATTATTATGTTGCAGCAGTCGCTGAGAAGCAGCAGGAGTTGGACAAGAGATACGGCAGAGGTAGGCGTTAAATAATTATATAAATAATGCACTGCTAAGTGTATCACAGAAGAAAACATATGAGATAATTATGTAATTCAAACATTTCAAAAGAATGTTAAAAATGTTGGGTTTGTCGGGGTTTTTTTTTTTAGTCCAAAATAAAATATAACGAGTACTAATATGTGAATCCAGAGGATTTATATCGACGTATATCAAGAACTTGAATTTTTATCATGTTACATTTTATTTAACGGAATGCAGCTCGGATGTGGCCATTTTCCAGGCATAACGGTATGTCTGCACTGTCAGTTTTGTCGTCATTTCTGTCCAAACTTTCTATCCATGTCACCATTCTCTCTGCTATAGATGTGTTCACTTCGTCGAAAAATATGTTTAATTTTGGTGAAGCTGTGTTCACTTGACGGTTAATAATTGTGTTGGTTTTGTCGACAGTTGGCATCAGTTTCCAACTTCTGTGTTGATATTTTCAAACAATGCTTCAAGCCAGATTTCCTCTTTTGAACCACTGGCGGCATAATAGTTCAAATTGTTTTAAAAAACAAACTCATATAGGTTATTAAAGCATGCATGGCCGTTTTATGTTGTTAGGTCAATATGTATTATAACGTGTTTTACTTGAGGTTTCTCCTATTAGTGTAACGAGTGATAGGCCTACTAATATGTTCAGTTGTCTGCATTATATATGTAGCAGGCCAATAGCCCTTCTGTGTTAACATCTATCATTCCAAGGGTGTCTAATGAAATATGGCGATTGCTTTAGGAATGCACGTTCATTTTCCATTAATAAGATAACAAATTAGAAAAAAAATAATATGATCAAAATTGAAAGAAAAAAACATAGACTTTTTTTACAAACCCAAATCATATTCTAGTTTAAAACCAGACATACATGGCAAACTGGTGAAATCTTGCTAGAACCTCAGAGATTCGCTCTAATTTCTTTACGACAGTTCTTCACCTCTGGGTTAATCCAATCCCTAAGTATATAAAACCTGGAACTCAGAAAGATTACTAATAATAATATTATCATTCTTATAATAGGGATACCTTTATCCACATTCAGTGCCACCAACAGGCCATGGACGTAAAAAAATACCGGTTTTTTTTCTTGTTTAACAAATTATGAAAAATAAATGTCAAATGCTGGTTTTGTAAATTATCTGGCTTCAAGATCAAGAAAAACCCAGAAGTCTGAAAAATATATAAGCCTTTCTCCTTGTCAGAATTTTTGGTTTCATTTCATATTATTCATCCTGATCCGAATATATTCTATCGCCTCACTTAAGGGAAAGATCGCCATATTTCAATGAGAACATAGTAGTGAGCCTAGCTTTGTAGTTCTGACGTTTTTGTCTTACCTCTATATATATATATTGCATGTTTTGTTACCATACGTAACTACTGTGGGCGTTCTCTTACAATAATCTAACTTGGAGCTTTGCACCAATTTTCTGTTGTGTTGTGACTTATTGCTTCAGTGTTTGATAACTCTGTATCTTTTTTTCTTCCTTCATTGCCTGTAGATCGTGACAGACCCTTTATTGTAGACCCAGGCAAGGAGCAACAGCTTGATAAAAGATACGACAGAGGTAGGGAGTAATAATATATATGTAGCGAATGTACACCACATTCGTACATACTAGATTTTACCGACCCATTTCAAAGAACACGAATAAACAAGCAAAATGATAAGTAAAAGTTTACTGATGTTACCCTTTTTTACAACAACACAGATTTATTGTAGAAAGGCCTCATGACTGAAAGTACAAATAACGTAAGTAACATATAAATATACATAAGTTTGCCATCGCTTTCTGCCAATATGTATTAAATTATGTTAAGAGATATACACGTCGTAGAAAAGAATAGCACTGATAAACACATATATATTTACCATTTTCAATTATACATAAATTACAGTATTCAGTAAATATATTAGTTTAAATTACTACTTTATGAAATATTTTCCTAAAATGTTTTCCTGTCTTGCTCTGTTAACTATAAATACATTTATACCTAAATCAGATTGTAATCTGTGATTCTGTTTTCTCAAAATCTGGATAGGCCGATATTTATTTTGTGGAAATTTTTTTTATAAATGATAAAAAAATATTTCTTAAATTTTTATATCTGGTACACTTGAAAGGACGTTGGCCTCATCTTTAATTTAATCATTCTCACAAAATTAGCAGAGTCTCATATTTACTGAAATATTACTTTTACTGCCTACTTCAATCTCATAATCATGGTCACTAAGTCGAAATTTGGGTAATACCTGTCTATAGATGTATTGGATATTATTGTATCCCCAGACAAAGTCGGGATACTATATTTAAGCACGGTCGCGCCGCCGCCGCCACCACCGCAGAGATTTCGTTTGGACGCGATAACTCGAAAAATATTTTACGGATCTTTACCAAACTTGACACGTGCATAGATATAGGTGAGAGGACGAAGCCTATTTAAAATGGGGTCATGAACTTTACTGGGAGAGTGACCTTGATTTTTAATAGGTCCATTTTGGGGGGAAATCACACAAATTATTAAAAATCTCAAGAAATCTGGCATGGATTTGTCCAAAAATCGACTTTACCGAAGATCTTGGATAGTGTTGTCATGTACCGGAAATTGTAGGTGCCAACTGTTATCCTTTTCTTGTTTTCGTGCCGTTTTATCCCCCCATCTTTGCCACTTAACAGTACTGTGAGCTTTATAAGTAAAAAACTAATGGACAGATTTTTTTCATATTATGCATATACATAGACATGGCTTATGGGATGATGTATATTTAAATTGGGATCAAGACCTTTCCTATGAGATTGGCCTTGAGCTTATATATTGCCATATTTAGTGAAAATCACACAAAGTCATATATATATCTAAAAGGGTTGCATGGATTGGTCCAAAAAACAAATTGACAGAAAATCTTGGATAGTTTGTCTTCTGCGGAAGACAGGTGGCGCCACCCTCTGTCTTTTTCTTGTTTTAGCGCCTTTTTATACCCCATCATTGCCACTTGACAGTATTGTGAGCATTATAAAAATAATGGCCAGATGGGGCTGAAACTGTGCATGTCCATTGATCTTGGATACCTCTATCTTGTATGTAAGACTTGTGGCGCCATCTGCAATCGTTATGCGTGGCGTCTATCTGTACATGTGCTTTGGGTAAAAGTTGCTCATATCTCCGGAGTGGTTCAAGGTATTGGTCTTAAATTTGGCATGTCCATCCATCTTGGAAACTTTTCTAGTAAACCAGACAGGTCACGCCACCTAACTACCTGTTTCATTAAAATAAATTAATGCTCTTTCTGAGGAGTGATTTACCCTATTGGTCTGAAATTTTGCATATTCATAGATCTTGGACTCCTCTATCTTGTACTCAAGACTGGTGGCACCATATGCAAACATTTTGCCGTGGCGTCCATCTGTACATCTGCTTTGGGAGAAAATTGCTCATATCTCCGGAGTAGTTTAAGGTATTGGTCTTAAATCTTTCATGTCTATCCGTCTTTGTAAACTAGACAGGTGGCGCGTCCTACTTTCCCGTTTCCGTAAAATAAATGCTCTTTTCTATAAATATTGTTTTTCAAGTTGGTAGATGGAAAATACCATTGTCGCTTGCCAAGTGTCAATATATGCTGCTGAAGATGGGTGGCCTATTCTTAAAGGGGGGGGGGATTGTCTGGGGATACTATGGCATCTGCGGTGCCAAGACATATCTAGTTTAAGTATCGTTCTGGTTCAATGCCTGATTTTACTTCACTATATATATTGAGTTTGAAATTATCCTTTATTTCAGTAACCATCTCTTGCTGTCCGATGTCCTTGACTCTTTGTTAAAAGATATCAATGTACAACTTTTCATCACTAACTCCCTGTTCTAACCATGCATGACCAAATCCGTACCTATTCAATAAATGCTTAATTTAACATGGCCATGTCAGTTTACCCGAATTATTTCACCGTTTTAAGGCAATATAACAAATGAAAGGATAGCTAGAGTTTTCCATATTTAGTATTCGTAACCAATATTTTAAACATCTCTTAAAGTACATTCAATGCAAATGATATCTACTGCATTCAAGCAAAACACCTTTGTTATCTGTGCTTCAACCCACCTAAACCACAATGGACATAAAATGATATTTTTAATTCTCCCTAACCAATGGAGATTATGTTCCCATTCCCTTGATCCTAGATGCAAGTATATGAAATTGTCACTTTTCAAATCTCAGTATAAATTCAATCATTCTGCCAAAAAGAGCAAACTTCACATGCGCACAGTTCCTGACAGGTCCTCTGTGGAAGCAAAGAAGTAGGTCACTATGACCTAGATTCTGCGGAAACGTGTCTGCACGCAAGCATGAATGACTCCAGATACATTTCAAGAATTGATATGCAGCGTTTTCTGTGTAATAAAAAAAGGATATAAATTCACAGGGGTCCAAATTGGACCTGTTTATTAGACTGTAAATTATCTTAGAATAGTTGAAGTATAACTGTATTACAATGGCCATTCAAATATACATTCTAAACACACCAGCGTCACATAATCAGCCTCCACTTGCGACCCAGTTTCGATTCCAGGAGT
This sequence comes from Sipunculus nudus, assembly GCA_026874595.1. Lineage (NCBI taxonomy): Eukaryota > Metazoa > Annelida > Sipuncula > Golfingiida > Sipunculidae > Sipunculus > Sipunculus nudus. The sequence goes on from CM049310.1 coordinate 49,295,329, forward strand.
GGCAAAGAGCGAATACGTTTTCGTGGCCAGTCGAAGTTAGAGACTATCGAACGCCAATAGCTGTGCCATGGAGAGTGTCTATAGCCTTTGTCACTTATTCCTATCCATAGACAAATTGGCCAAAATTGGTGTTTTTATCGTCTGCCAGAGGCATGCATCAATAAATGCAACAAAACAAGTGTTTCTTGTGATGTAACGGGGTGTAATTACTTTGAATATCCATATGATAAGATAGAAAAATTGTTTGTTTCTTGAACCAAAGTTATGAAAACCAAAAAATGAATTGCATAGTGTATTTTTAAATTAAGTTCAAAATGTACAAGTAAACTTGATAATGGCAGACTGTAAGACTTGTACATGGTGTAACAATATTAAAAACAAAGGGCAGAAAAAATAAAGATTTTAAGCATGTTCTTTTCACGTATTTTGAATTTTGGCAATGTAAAGATACTTAGGCATGTAACTTCAGCATTTGATCACCAATTTTTGGCATGGTTTATCAACCTACAGATGTCACTGTGTACCCTCTTTACATACAATAACTTATTTGTAACATCTTTCCTGTGACACCTTATTCTCTGTGACGTCACCACAGGTTGTTCTTTAGTGCGATGAATATCTTATTGACACGAAGAAAGAACCGTAAATTGCACTGAACTTCACTGAACATCTTGACCTCTTAACATTCTTGTGTAATCTGGCCTACCATTGATGTGCATGTATGTTAAAATATAACATCATACGTTTTGCCTTACTTGCATAGCATTGTGCATTACTACCTGTGTATCCCGCTTATAAGACTTCTCTAAAGCCTAAACTGTGTTGTCTGATTGATAGCCGTTTTTTCCTTCCTTACCGTTGTGTGTGCTTCTTTCTTTCTTGTGGCGCGTAGATCGTGACAGACCTGTTCTGATGAAGGATACAAGCAAAGGAACAGATGTAGACAAAAGATACCAAAGAGGTATGGTTATATAATACAGGACAACCATCGGCACGTTATCGCTGACAATTTTTAAAGCCTTGGACTTCAATGCTTAAAGCCTCGGGTTTCAATATTTAACGCCTTGGGTTTCAATGTTTAATGCTTCTGGTTCATTTATTATATATGTATTTGCTGTATGATTTCAACCTATAGCGCCGATAAAAGCCCACGTAAAATAAAGTCAGCCCTTTCCTGAAACACTTTAATCTGTATTTGCATTGTAAAGAAAACGAAATTCGCAGCCAATAAATTGCCGCGGAGAACTGAAACTGTTACCATATTTCTATAAAACAACATCATGAATACATATTTTTCTTCCTGCACCTAATAAACATCCTGTATCTAAAGGCGCTGCCGTTTATTAGCACTTCCTCAGATGGTCAGTTTTACTTTTTACTAGTTTCCTCGGCAAATATTCACTCATATCTTTGGTTACTAGAACACACGAAATTATGTTTAGTGGTTTAGCCTTTTTCCATGGAGTGGCGTTAAAGCTTACCATAGACTCGTACTGTAGAGTCTCATCTGCTTCTAAACCATTATTATCCTGTGTTCCCAATACCATGAGACCGTTGGTTGTTGCGGAGCAAGAGCTATTACAATGAAGAGATGAAACAATTATCATTTTCGCAGGAAACTGATTTAGATACAGTAAACTGTACCTGACACTCCGAAATCATTACAGCATTTTCCTTTGGATATGATAATGGACATATATGGCAGAGATACAAGCTTAACCCCCCAACAATCTTTTACGTGCATAATGCACAATATAAGCTATTCAAAGGCTGATTCGAGGTTTTTAACATTGAAAGCTTTAACGACATACAGATATACAGAAACTGTACACGCGTAGAGTGTATGTGAGAAGGAATGGTTAATTGAGCGGGTTATTAAAAGGCAATCACAAAACGATCCAAGGTGACAATGGGCTCTTTCATTTAACATGACAGTCATTACAAGTACACCGTTTTCCACGTGAGCTTAAGGAGACTCTTTGGAGTTGAGGGGTTGGAGGGGATGATTTACAAGAAATCTGGCAGGTTTGAAAACACAAAGACCAGTCACTGGTAAATATCTTTTATCTATCGTCGATAACTTAATAAGCGTTAAAGGGTCCTTTACATTGTTGTAGATGGCAAAATGCGTTTTCATGGAAAGTTTCTTCTAAAACGAAAGAAGAACAAACATAATTGCTTGACTAATTCTTAAATGGCTTGTGGTGGTTATATCTCATCTCTCAACTAATTCTAATATTTACTCTAACAGCTAATCTTAGCACTTTAACCTAACTCACATTTTTTACACGATACTAACCCTTAAACTCTCATGCAAGTCTTAAAATTATTACATAGTTGCAATCTGCTTGTTATGGCCCTTTGTGTTGCATGATATTTTCGTCAGGTATTTTATCTTTTGAATTTTGTCAATGGGCATGCCATGTTAAGCAACGCATGGTCATCTGCATGTTGCCTTAAATGCATTATAACCTCCGACAAGTTAATCATATTTATCATATATTCTGTATACTATTTCTCTCGCACTTTCTCTATTCTTTCATGTTGATGTTATTGCTTCATGTAATTTTGTACGCTCATAATGCTATCTTACCGTGCCGCTTACTTTTGCTTATTGGCTTTTAGACCGGGACAGGCCTTTCCTGAATACACAAGCGGGCCAGAGTTCAGGTACAGTATAACAATGAAAACAGGAAAAAAACTGAAATATTATGGAACACAGTAAATTCGAACATGGATTATCAGAAAACATAAACGCAGCTGACTTTGTGTCACGCTGCGCTATAGCGATGGGTCTTTGTCTGTCGTCCTTCCGTTGGGCCAGACGTACGTCCTTCAGCATAACATAAATCAACTGTTACGACCAAAAAGAGTCTCGGGGGTATTAAAACAGGTCCACGTAAATGTCCTTCAAAACACAGAATCCTTTAAGCTTGAAACATTTGAAAACAACGAAGACCAAACTCTTCTCAGTATTAAATTATACTGCCAAATTATATTTTTACAATCATCGTGAAAACGAAATAATCTGCTTAATTTACATTTTAAACTGTACGAGCATAGATGTTTTAACAGAATCGCAGACAGTTCTTCATAGAAGAATATCACTACTGTTTGTAGATTATCCTCCATTATCCAACTGATCGATGGCTAGATTTCCTTGAGGTTTGCTATCCGTACTCGTCTTGGTTAGCTGTATCCGTAGTATGAGGCCAATGGAACTTATTGTGATAATTTTTATTTTTGTGCGTTTTAGATTGAGTTTTAGACAAGTGAAGAGCATTTGATGGTCTTAGCTCTGTAATAATATATTAACATTTGGCCTTTGTTAAAAATGGTCATAAAGTGAGTCTTTTGGACATATTTTGGGGTACCATGCATAATTTCAACAAATTCTCACAACCATTTTCTAAAAAAAGTGACGAACAGATGTAAAATTGGAAGAAGGTGATTCTGTTAATGAGTAGCAATTTAACCCCTCCCCCTGCAACTCATGCCTGCTGTTCCTGAAATTTTGTCCGCGCTTGTTTATTGTACTTTTGAGACCATATATTAGCAGTCTTGTAAGAGTGTTTAGTTTTTGCAAAGCAACCATGTATTAACCATTAATCAACAGCAAGAGTTATAGGCTTTACTCGATAAGGCTTTACTGTCAACTCACAAAGAGTCTGTAAAACATTTGTTCAACAGTTCTTCCTAAAAAGATGAGCAACAAATGTTAATGTTTGACCACAATTTTGCAATTCTTGCATGCTTCTCAGCTGGGTGTCATGAACCATGGATCTACTATTTTTTTTATCTCAGTTAAAGGACTATACAGTTGAAATTTGGATCATAGATATTGCATTGGATTTCTTCTCAGAAAAAGAAAACAATATTCGCTTATTTCGCCCAAATTATTCATATTATTTTGCATCATGCATATAAGTATACTTAAATAAATCTCATTTTTTACTTATCCTTTAATTTAAAATCAAGATATTTGAATATTATTAATGTACATTATGTGGTTGAGGAATTAATTTTTGGTGTATCGCTAGCTGCAGGACACACAATGCAAGAAACTATCAATGCCACACAGGATTTCAATGAAAACGTTCCGGAAGGGTTGAAATAGCATCCGAACTGTGAAATAAAATTGTGATTTTAGATGCTTTATCAAATGCTCTATTCGAGATTAAATTCCAGGTTAAATATTATTTTACCGTTGTCATACACGGGTATACACTCCATTCTGTCATTTTATATTTTCCCAGGGCAGGGATTGAAGGTCAGACGTCTACAGGATCTCGGTCACTTGCTTTTTAATCAGGAAACATACTCTTCACCAAAAATGATAGTCCTATCAGTTCTTATTAGGAAAAGTCTTGTATTATGATTTCGGGTCAGATATAGTGCAGAGTTGTGAAATTAAATTTCTGCTCGATCAAATTTGATGTTACTCTCGGGGAAAACATAAGAACGTACCGAACAATTTTAATACGCTTTTTAAATGAAGTTCTAATAAAAGATAAAGATATAAAATATCCGTTTTAGCATTCCCGCCTGAACAGTCCTAGGCAATATTTTTTTATTATCTTTTTTTAATCATTGAATCAAAAGATAAAAAATGATCTGGGAATATTAAAAGTGGGCATAGTATCCGCCTTTACAATTTTATAGAAACATATGAATTCAGATTCGTTGACGGACTTTAATTTTGAATATTGCATTGCGATGATTGAGCTAGTGATGAGGAAAGTTGTCATATTCAGACAGTTCTTCGTGGCATTAAACAAGTACAATTTAGTACCAGCACTTTATTACTTATGAAAAAAGGCTGGTTAATTAATATGGGCTAGAAAATACATGCATAATATATATATATATATATATATATATATATATATATATATATATAATCAACCTACAAAAATGTAAAAATGAACAATCATGCGGCATAAAATAGTAATATATATGCTGAACTAAAGCAAATTAGCTCTAATATCCAACTTGAAATTGAACTATATATAAAGACAAAATGTGAAAATAACGCGAAAAATCTCTCTCTTTCGCAAGATTTTAAGAGTTTTAATACTAGCCATATGTTTGAATAATAAGAATTATTCGACAGTGTTTTTTCTCGAAACTTTACCTCTAAAATTGATTTTAAAAAGAGTTGTTTGTGCTGAGTGTCGTAAAAAAAGATCAACTCGCATGACAATGTTTCTTTTATTCACTACCCCGCTTGAAAATCTTAACTTGAGACAAATATCTACATGGAACCACCCTTTTTACCATTCCCTTATCAGGTAGAAGTACCTGGAAAGTATACTCCCCCACTCCTGTGGAGTGGGCATATTACTGTTACTCATAACAATTTATACACTCTTAATTCATCAGTCTTTTCAATGTTAATATTTGACAAATATAAATTTTATAATTTTAAATAAAAAAATATATACTTATATAGTATACATGTATATTTTTCTTGCAGTATTATCACCGGCAAAGAGAGGTGGCGGTGAGTGTCTTTTTTTTCTGCATTGTTCACCGACATTAAAATTAACGTTAAATTTAGATAAACACAGTAAATGGGAGGGGGGATGGGTGCTCACTTTCTGAACAAATGTGTTGTCATTTGAGAATGATACTATTAAATTAACATATGAACGTATAGTTAACCAGTCGGGTGTACACCAGTTCCGCTGGATCGATATTTGCGTGGGTCCACTAAAGCTGAACTGCCGTAGTCTAGTATTTTGGCTGCATTTTCCATATATTTTTCATCATATAAATTGATAATGCACGTGTCGATCCCTGTGTTCTTTACACGAAACTGGTAAAAGCCATTACATACATTTTTTTATCAATCTATTTCAATTATTATTTTTGTAGTAAAACTCGAGGTGAACAATAATTTTCTGTAATTGGTGAAAAGAGACTATACACAAAGTGTGACTGGTCTAGAAGAACTGTATCGACTATACTTATGAAAAAAGTGTGTTATATATCAGGACTGGACTGAATGCACCCCACTAGTTCCCTCTATAGGATACTTGATGTAGAGATCATACAACCGTTGCGATGGCTTAGTTTTTTCATTTATATTTTAAATCCTTATACAGGGTAGCCTCATCAGCGTGGCCTTGTGACAACGCCAAATGATAGACAAAAATTTAGAAAACGCGAAAAAAATACCCAAGTCCTGTTATAGAAGCCTGCAGAGTGTGTGTGAGTTAAATATTGAAAATGGTATCAAAAACTTTATAAAACAAAGAAGTTTGACATAAAAGCAACGGAGCCATGTGCAACAGTTGCATTTATTGAAATGACAGAATTTATTAGATTATGCATACATTTATGTGCTTTTGTTATTTTAGAATCTGAAATTACTGGGAGCAAAGCAGCTGATGGTAAGCCCGTTTTTATTAAATGAAATAATGAAATTAATTTTAAGTCTTTTTAGTGAGTTTCATAAAGTCAATGATGGTCATTAATGAAATGTTAATAAACCGGGATAAATTGATTCCATGTTTTATTTTGTAATTGAATCGGTATGTTCTAGGTGACATGTGTTCCACGTACCCTGCTAAGAACAAGATAAAAATTTTCATTTAAAAGACATTTCTTATCAATCCAGATATTTAAACGAGTATACCAGATATCATATTATTCAATTACACCAGCGTTAGTCTTTTCAGATCTGTAATTCAGCAATTCATTATTGTTGGGGCTTCGTATTTTTTTTTAACTGAAGCTTAGGAATGAAATGGGGGGTGGTTAACTTTACTATATAAACAGTGATAAAACTAATGGAGTAATTTTATCATCATAACTTTTTCTTCTTGCAGGCACGCTCATGGAAAAACTTGCAAAGTACCTGCTGAGCAAACAGAAACGTGACTATGGTAAGTACTTTGATGTTTAGCTCAAGTGGAAACAAGCTCGGCTCTCTCCGATGGCGACCCGGGTTCGAATCCCGGAGTGGCTGTAAAAGTGGGTTGTTGGGGCCCGTCAAGGGTCGGTGGTTTTCTCCGGTTTCTCCACCTCTGCAGGTTACAGGATATCCGTACCCTACCACCACCACCAACGTCAAAGAGAGTGCCTAGTTTTAGTTATTTTTAACTAGTGATACAACACCACCACCAAAGTCAAAGAGAGTGCCTAGTTTTAGTTATTTTTAACTAGTGATATATATATATATATATATATATATATATATATATATATATATATATATATATATATATATATAACGGTAATAGACAGGAAATCCACCTTTATTTTATTAAGATAGACTTATTGTTCCTTATCTACAAGGATTTTGGTTTTGCACTTAACACCACTCTCACTGTGGTTAAAATCCCTGACAAGTTTAATAAAAAGTCCCGGTCACTGAGTACAGGCAGTAATTACAAGTAGTGAAATTGACACATGCCAGGGAATGGGTTACGCCCTTGGAAAATGAAATAAATCTTTCTTGGCCGTGTTCTGAACAATGAAACTCACAATCAAGTCACAGAAACCGTTTGTTTGTTTCTACTTTGAGCCCATGTCATGTTCAATAATATTGTCAGCTAAGATACCATGTGATAGTGAGAATATTAATAATCAGTATATAACATTTTTTCCTTGGTTTAAATTCCATATGCCTGCCACTCCTTAATTTGACAGCGTTTGCTTAATCGAGTAACGGTATTATCAATCACCCAGACGTGATTGAAGAGGAATGTATAACTAATAACAAATCAATTTCCCAGTCATGAGCTATAGCCAATCAGATTACAGCAAACGCTCCGATCCCGCAGACTGTTGACAGACTTTTTTTCAGTGCTTTTTTAAACTATTGCGGATTCTTTAACACTATGTATAGTACATGTACTAAGATACCCTTAAAGTGTGTCCTTTCAGGAGAACATTGTAGAACAAAGAACTGTATCTTTGATGACAGTAAAATTGCATGTTACGACAATGCTTAATACGATCCACAATATAATTAAGAAAAGGGCTCTGTCTAATTAGGCTGATCTTTTTTAATTATAACAGTTGCATTCGCTGACAATACGTTTGCAATTTTCCATATATAGACGGTCGATAATTAATAAACCATTTCCATTTCACTGGCGCCATCTGCCGGCGATAACTGGCACTCAAATGTTCGGGTCCGATCTATCGACAGAAAAAACCATAAATGCTTACATTTATTATTTATACTAAGGTGATTTAACTTGCTACAGCTGCATAATCTGTCACGCTGTGGTGTTTGCCGGAGTTTCTGGTTTGTATTTTATCACACTTGGCACAACCTAGGATGTTGGCTCTTCGGAAAGCAGGCAAACGTTACTCACACCTCAGTAGCTCATGGAATAAGTCTCTTCTGTAACCAAGGTCGTGTGTTTGGATATCGTATGTCCCTTCTTTTTCTACCCCAAAAAAGGGAATCGAATAATATACGATTAATACCAAAATGCAGCGCCAAATATTTATTCCTGGATCCGTTTCTTCCCCATAACTCTGAATGAGAGTTATTATGTATTAAGTGTAGTAGAACTCCCGAACTACTTGTCTGCCTTTGCCAGCTATTTTATTGACACCCCCCCCCCCCCCCCCTCCGACAGCCTATATCCGTTCCCTGGTATCTATCTTATTTCGGGAGAGTATTATTTAGTCCAGTCCAGTACATCCAATGAGAAAAAAAAACGTGTGCATGGGTGGGTATTTTTCCATTGATGAGTTCCCGCTTATTTCAGAATGATGATGCCACACCAGTAAGTAAGTGTACATGCCTGTATATACTAATACACGTTCACTCTGATAACCCACGTTTACACTCTTTTTCTTTACTGAAATACCACGACTGTACATAAAGGTTAAGGTCACAATTTTCTTTGCAACGCGAATGATTAACGCTGAAATTAATTTTTTATTTATTTAATTAATTTTTTTTTATTTTTATTTAAATATCACCCATGCATTGTAGATACGTTTTCCTATGATATTGCAAAGTGAGTTTTGATGATTATTTAGTCGTTAAATTGGTCCCAGGTAGGTGGGCCAAGTGATTTCGTCCCAGGTAGGTGGGTCACGTAAATGGGTCAAGCTTGAGTCACGTGTTTATTGCTGAGCGTTGTATCGAATTCTGAACTAAATCTGATTATTCATAAATATGGTTCATGATGGCAGAAACCCTTACCACATCCAACCTTAATATGAGTTTTTTATCTGAAAAAAAAAATAATTTCTAATTGATTTTATTTAATTTTGTTATGTAAAATTGTTTAGTTGATATAAATGGACGTTTAATTCTATCCCCGGTATCCCAGAGACAGTGGATGTACAATGTACAAACATTTTGTTTTGATTGGATTGCATTATTTTCTGGTCAACATGCACTGCCACTTCTTTCTCCTTTCTCTATAATATTTAGTAGGATGGATTTGTTGAATGCACTGCACTCTTTTTCGAGACTACTACCTTACAAACGTTTCCTTTGCAATATTCAGATTGAACAATATACTGTAGATCTACAGATATAAGACTGGTCTTTTTCCTTCAGCACAGATCTTTTTCTTAAACAGAAGATGTTTGTTGCCGCTAACATACCTAAGCAGTCAATAATGACTTCCTTTCCTTTCAGTATATATATATATATATATATATATATATATATATATATATATATATATATATATATATATATCCGGCGCAGATTAATCTGACGCCTCTGTCAGAGTCACGTGGTACGCTATAGCTCTCGTTGTCATGGAACAAATAAAGTAATACCGCGGTCATCGCCATCTGACTGTTCATTATATGTTTATCTTTTCTTTTGATAATTAACGAACGTGTTTATCACATTGCTGTCAATTGCCGTATTAATCTTTACTGTTCATACTGTTCATCATGTGTGATCCTCTCCCTTAAAGTAATATGTGTCCATATTAATGTGCCCAATAGAAGGGGCTGGTAAGAAATTAGTCTCTTATTTGTATATTACTAGTTTCTTTTTTTAATATAATTATCTTACTCCTGTTCAATATAACCGTTCAAAATGGTCCGCTTATAATGCAGACATTATAATTATTTGTAATCAGACATGACTGTAACGTACGATAAAGCAATTTTCAGGGAATTTTTCGACAACTCGTAAGAAATCCGTAATTTGATTTCAAGCTGACATGTAGTACGTTATGCATAGGATTATATTTAATACATTCCTCTTGTGAACGTGTAATGAGGTATTGGTATACAATCGAATCAATTGTGCTTATAGACGCCTATATATATATATTTATATATTTATATATATATACTTATATATATATATATTTATATATTTATATATATACATATATATATATATATATATATATATATATATATATATATGATTTAAATGAAAACTGAAAGACACCGGTATCAGAAGTCTATCCCACATATACATAAGACAGGCGTCCAGGTTTGCTGTGAACAATCTGTTTTCCTTGCTTTTCCTTATTTTTTACTCGGCTACCATTGTCCCGGCAGAAATACGACGATACTGTAAACGTCATTAGAGAGTACAAGAAACATCTTCATCCACTGCTGGAACTGTGGCAAAATAAAAATATGCAGATTTTCATCTGGTGATAAACAGCCGCATATTGTATAATATCACCGGGGCCCGATTTCATTGAGCGCCCGCCTTGTTGTCTATCATGACTATCTGTTGTGGAATGTCACCATTCCAAGACACTCCATTTTTTGTGCCTTGACTAATGACTTTTATATAATCTTTTATCCAGATATTCCCTTCCCATCTCGGAAGTGAAAACCCACGGTAGGTTGATTTATGTATATGTTTTATGTACTTGTTATATAAAGCGCCGCCTGCAGGCCGTAATACTTTAATTCCGACGATGATATATTTAATAACCAGCAGCTCAAATTACTTGTTTCTTGTTTATGGATAGATAAAAGGATAATGGAGTACCTCCAAATATGTCTTCATTATCAATTAAGGTAAAAAGTAAAACCGCTTTTCCATCTCAGCGACATCTTGTGTTCATTCAGTGAAACACAAAACGTTTGGGGACAGCATTAAAACATGATAGTTCCTTTGTATAATCCTACATATCGGATTAGATTGCCAAAGAGAATATACAACGTTGAGCTGAAATTTGATTAAAGCTTACGTTTAAGCGAAAAGATAGATATTTTAAACTTCTATATCGTTCAACTTTTGGATACTAGATGGTGCTGAGAAGCAAAAACGGTAGTTACCGTGAATAACAATAATCGTGCTTAAAGATACACCATTGAATTTTATTTTATTTTTTTTATATGTTTTAATTTCTAGTTTGGTAAGATGTAAACACAGGATAAAAGAGTAAGTTGTGAATAAAAAGCCATCCATTTCTAATGACTAAATACCTCAACATGCATACTGCCCCCATTTTTGTTCATTTTCCAAAAATGGGTGAAAGTGCGCCCTGTGACGTCACTCCGGTCAAGTGGCATTATCCCCAGGGCTGTTCATGTCATTCACTGTCATTGTAATACACAATTACAATTAATGTAATATTTTTATCTTCTTAATATTCCCAGAGTAGTTCATCAGAAAGAAAGGTCTTGATATACAACGGCCCTGTTTTCATGATTATTCTAAAGTCTTTTCGTTGAGCTTTGTATTTTATGTGTGTGTGTGTTCTGTTTCAGAATATGACGGGAGGCCTTCGTGGTGAACTGTCCAAGCAACGTAGTGTAAATACGCCTTAAAGATAAAGAGATCCACAACCAGTGTTGAACAGTATATATTACTGCTTTAACTAGAGCCTTTTTATAGCCCAAAGAAAATGACGTAATTAGCCATGGCTGAGTTTGTCATTGGTTAGAAACAAAAGAAGTAAAGAATGAAATGAACAAAGGATGTGTTTTTTACAAGTAAATAACCTGTGGGACCTATATACAATTTTAAATACAATTTATATTATACAAAATGTATTCATAATATTATATATTATATTATATTATATTATATATATGTATAATACACACATATAAATATGTCGTATGTATATGTGTGTATATATATTTATATATATACAGTGAACCTTTGTAATAAGACAACCCGTGTAAGACTGGCCAGAAAAAGTTTGAATTAACAAGTGGTCTTATCAGACAGGGCAGTTATTACCAATGTAAAAGGTTTCGGCTCACTCAAGGGTGTTCTCAATAGATAGGTGGTCTTTCAGACAGGTTCCACTGTATATATTGATGGGTATTCTACACAAGGGATGTTCTACCTATTTTGTTCTCTCCTGATCACGGCCATACTCCGGTCGATGACCGTAACCCAGTCATTGTTCAAAGCGCAAATTTGAAAAATCAAAGATACATAAGTCAGGGTAAGCATCTAGTCCTGAATTTCCGTAATTTGCCTCATGATATTGTTACTAAAATGCGATTACACATATATAATAAAATGAAAGATGCTTAAATCTCAAAAAAGAAATAAATGCTTTACACTACAGCCTGCTTTTGTCATATATACATGTGTGTGCTTGGGGAAGCGCGTTCGGAAGTCAACATGCAGCTTACTAAAGTGTGATATATACTAGCTCAGCCAAAAACATGCATCCTTTAGACCAACCCTAAAAAAAATTGATTACTGAAAGATGATTATTGTCCGACGGATGCGCCACTACCATTTTCCGTGGGTCATTTTTTTTTCAAATGGAGACCAGGTCTTTGATAATGTTGCTATGGTAAAAAATTCCCTTAAAGTATTCTGACAGGTTTAGAAAATGTACTAACTTTTGTGTTGAGCATATATACCAGTTAAAAAACTGAAGGAATTAATTTTTGTATTTTCTTGGCAAACCCGCAAAATTTCACGTACTGTGTCTCAATCGGTAATAAAAAATAGTCTCTTACACTTGATTTATATCCCCGCATTCGGTAGAACAATACTTTTTATGTGGTTTTACTCGTTTCTTTCAAATAAATTTCGTAATGTTAAAGGGAACCGGATGTTTCGCACGCACACAACCGTTAGATACCTTCGCACAAACACACTCAAAAGCACACAAATAAAAGAACATTTTTTATATACGTGTAGGAATCAGCACAAACTCACGGTTGCTTTTGCAAAATGATGATTGACTTGGTACACAAGGAATTTGTGGCAGCTTTCTACAGGAGTAAGCCGCATGAGCACAAAACGGGGTGTGTGTGTGTGTGTGTGTGTGGGTGGGTGGGTTATATTGGGTTAATGTTTGCGTGTGCACGCAAAATAAAAATAGTAAAGCACTCGGAAGATAGCAAACCTCCGCAAACAGCCCTTCATACTTGATTCGCCCATTTTATTCGCCACATCAACATTTAATGAGGTCTCTTTTCGCTCCGTTTGCCTTCCCTCCATTTTTTTAATGGAGAAATTCATTCCTTTTACTTAATTCCTGCCATAACCTCCTTGAAAACCACATAAAATCTCTTCTTTTTCTGTTTCATCTCAGTCATATCAACTGAACAGTTTCTTTGAACCTAATCACGACAATGAATGGCCCTTCACTATATGATTCCTGTACTCTATGGATCTATAAATAAATCTATATATATTTTTCACGAACCTCGTACGCCGACTCTCATCTCGCCTGCTTTATCTCTGTAATTTCAACCATACTATTTCTTTTAATCCTTTGGCGACACTGATATGCCCTTCGCCAAGTTCATTATGATTCCTATACACACGTACTCTGTAGAAAAGAAAATTTGTTTTTCATACAGTATGACTGTATATTAAAAGGGTCTATAATCGCTTGAACCTACTATAGATATAAGCCAAAATGCGCTGATCCGAACCTGAGCATGTGTTGAAATAAATTCTAAAACGTGAGGCCGGTGAATAGCTGTTTTTTTTTTTTTTTTTAGCTCTGCTTACTGAAAGTCAACCGATGTATAGGAATGGCGCTTTGTCCGTCGTCCGTCCCTTATCAGGGCACAAATCGTATCCCCTGAAACTGAAAATCCTTGGAGGTCAATAAAAAATCTCCTTTGAACCTAAAATAAAGTTACTGTGACCTATATCCTCTGAGCTATAGGCATTGTTAGTGAACCCCCCCCCCCCCCCCCCCCCCGGCAGGAAAATTAACAATTTGATACGTAACCTAAAGTGTCTGGATAGTTAATGCATGGATTGCCCTGAATCTTGCCCTACAAATTGACCATGACTAAGGTTGTCAATTTCCGAAAACTGGTGGCGCCACCTGTATTTATTTATATTTTTTTGTTTTTGATACCGTGAAATGACAGCAATTATGTCAGTTTATCAAGTTTGATTTCATTTAGTTTCCCGAAACCTGGTGTGTTGATTTAGACCGGTTTCTTCAGTTCCTGAAGACTGGTGGTGCCACCTGTTCTATTTTTATTTTCTATGCATATTTTTACTTTATTTTGAGACTGCCAAATTGTATTGATACTATCAGATTTGAAACTGTGGTTTCATCTGGTGTCCTATAACCATGTATGCTTATTAAGCCCCGCTTGAATAAGCGGTTGCCCTATTGAAATCACCTGTCTGTCCGTCTGTTCGTCTTTCTGTATGTCCGTCTGTATGTTAGTTTGTTTTCTGATGACAACGCCAGTTATATCGATTGACATATCGATTTCAAACTTGACTTATATATTTGGGGTCATGAGGTCAAAGGTCAAGGTTACAGGGGCCATCTGTCCACGTATTTGTTTCAAGATGATAACTCCAGTTTTGTTTAAAAAATGTATATCAAACTTGACTTATGTATGACCCATCACTAAAGCAAGAATCCTATGATTTTGGGGTCATGAGATTAAAAAGTCATGATCACAGGACCCTCTTCTTTTAAAAGATTTTACGTCAAACTGTTCATCTCAAACCTTCCATTTTCCACATGTGGCTCACCTGTCAATAGGGGAAGATTCTGTTTGATGTTTAGTTCACAATCTCAAAAGTCAACGTCACAGGGCCCGTCCATTCACAAATTAGCATATTGATGATAACTCCCGTTTTGGTAGAGAGATTGGCTTCAATCTTGATTACAGGACCCACATTTTGAAAAGGCTCATAAACAGATCCTTTGAGACAAATTCAGCTGAGCGTTGAGACCCTTGGGTCTCTAGTACTATCCCTTGGTTTTATTCGGTGACTTGGGAAAATGATTCATTGATTGGCTCATGCCGGAGTTTAATGTCGTACACTGCTGTTCATCAATATTTTAAATTAATTCATCGGATTTAAAAGCAGTGGTAAAACTTGTTGTATCAATATTTCAAGGTAAAAGGGTATTTCTAGGGCTTGTTGGCGGAGAGGAAAGGAGTACAGGGGAGAGAAATCTGGTGAATAAAAATGATTCAATTAACAACAACAATATCCCTGATAGTAAACAAACAAAAGGTATACGTGCATGTTCAACTGATTCATATACGACTTTGTTTGTCAGTTGTTTCCCCGATCATACACTAACCATACCAATATCGATATATTTAACTTAACTTTAAAACTTTTCATTTTTGAAATTTTCTTTGGTAACCTTAATGTAACTGTCAAATATTCCTCTGAGCCGTCTTCCCCTTGTTATGGTGTTGGTGAAATCTCCTTTGTAACAAGAAATTAGGTCACGATGAGCTATATTCTGCTGATAACAGTGTGACAATATGATTTGTAGCATCTTGAAATATATTTCTTAGGAATGTTTAAGTTATCTTAAAATCATATGATCATGACTCATTTATTTTTATAGCGTTGTGGCGCCAAGCTTGTCAACAGAGTGATATAGTTAATTTCTGACCTGACTGCATGGTCTGATACAGTTTCTTGTTGCAAAGCAGTTTATCATTTCAGCCAGCCTTTACTATGTTTATTATGTTTCATGCAAAATTTCTGCCAGTGGGCCAAAGAAACTTCATAACTATTATGAAAAATGTCTGACGCACGAAAGTCGAACTCATTTTACTTAATACGGAGAAAATATGAAAATCCACCGATATCAATACCGGCCTTTCTTTCGCCATGACTTGTTAAAAAACCTTTCATCGAGTATCCAAAGTTCACCTGAGGTGTTTCATAAATGCAAAATTTATCTGAACTAGAAAAGTTATAGTCCTAGTCCTATATCGGTAATACGATGAATTTTAAGAAGCATACACGGCAGTTTCGGCCAACGCATAAGATGAGGGTCAAAGACGAATATTGATGTTCCAAAAAACTAGCGGGTTACTTTAACAGTTTAACTTCTTTTATTGAAAATGCTTTTTGTGAGGTTTAACGGTTTAAAGGGGCCCAATCACCTACCTGACCTTTATAACCCAAAGGTAATCTCTTGGAGCTTGTTTGGAGCAGAAAAAGTGGATATCACCGCACACAGGCTGCTTGTTTTTCTTATATCAACGTGTTTGTAATATATTGGGGCCCACCAAATTAACCAAAACATATTCATCTAGGGTATCTGGCAGCAAGTAAGGTAAGCCAGAGCTTAGCAAATGGCGTTTTGCAACAGGTGACCTTTCTACATCCACATGTATGCAGCCTACCACCTTAGGTTACATGTTTTTCCCGTTTGTCAATGTTGCTATGTTTACAAACATGTTGATAAACAAGTTCATACATCCTTCACGAAGGCCTTATGAAAAATTTTCGCAGCCACATTTACCCTTAGATTATTAATATATACACAAAAGTAGCCAGAAATCATATAAATTCTTTTTTAAAAGGCAGGTGAATGGGCTCCTCTAATATAAGGTCATGCCAAAACATTTTCTTGATACGTTATCGTTAATTATTAGCCAAATAGGTCTTAAAAATATATGACTCGTCATTCTTCAATAGGTACATAGTGTATGGCGGTTCATCATATAATATACATATAGGCACCCCGTTCTTGAATAAAGATAAGAAGATAGTTTGAGGTAGATGAATTGTCTGCAAGATCTTTGTACAATGCGATTTAATTAAATGTAAAGAATAATAAGGTAAAAGTTAAGCTTAAACGAGGTAATCTTATTCGGCTTTACGTTTGATATCCTTTTAGAACAGACAGTTCTTGCACCTTTTCTTTCAACCAACTTGGGAATATACAATTAATTCAAGCAGTTAATAAACTAAAAATAAAATGGTTATTACCTTATGGAATCTTTGTCATCAGTACCCATTCCTTTATTTGTGACGAGGGTGAAATATCGTGCTTAATATCTTGTCCATGGGACTCTCCCATCCGGAGACGAACCCAAAGCATTCTTCTAAAAAATCTGCCGCTTTGGCAATTTTACCTAAGCGCTAAATAATATCTCGAAACGTTACTCTTAACGTTTTTAAAATGAGGTATATCACCATTTGTCTTTTTAACTTAATTGAAACTACGCACTTTACACATCGCTTTACCTTTAGGCATACTACCTATATCATAAGCGTTTTTTTTTTTTTTTGCCTGTTTTTCTGTGTCCCTACACGAGGAGGAGCACTGTATGTTGGGCCAATCAGATAAGACCAATGCTGGAAGTAACATCCTCTATGATTGGCTGAAATGGTCACATGATTTATAGCAAATATAAATGCTGTTGGCAAGTTTCAAGGGATGGTAGAGGCCATTGTGTATGAGCTAGACCTGAAACTGGTTCAATGAATAATTGTGGTCCTCTTGACTGCGAGTAAATAATGCCTCAACGCGACACACAACTGATGCGACAAAAAATCTACATTATTACCGGGACGTGTTGCCAACAAAACGGATACCAGCCAAAAGAGGAACAACATTAGCTCCAAAACAATATTGACTCCGTGCAACCCTCCCTAGACTGGTATCGGTTTTGCTGGCAACGGATTCATGGCCACGCTAACATAGTCTTGATGTCATAATCGGTCGATGATGTGAGAGCCGGTGGAAGTATTATTTCACTTATTACTTACTGAGAGTAAACATAAAACTTTCATCAAACGGCGCTTGAAGCGCAGCTATGGACGGAGTCATTTTGCCTGTCAAGTGTTTGTTAACTGGCATTTGGTTGACTTCTAGTAACATCATACGCACGATGTTTTTTTAGCAGACACCAACCCGCTACCTGGTGTCTAAGTCTTTCATAACCGGCCATATCAGGCAGCTGTAAAATCAGTAGCTTCTTTATGAGCGCAAG
The DNA here is from genome assembly GCA_026874595.1 of Sipunculus nudus. Taxonomy (NCBI): domain Eukaryota; kingdom Metazoa; phylum Annelida; class Sipuncula; order Golfingiida; family Sipunculidae; genus Sipunculus; species Sipunculus nudus. The sequence goes on from CM049310.1 coordinate 49,313,452, forward strand.
ATTTCTGATGCCTTGGGAGCGTATACAGTAGTTAACTGATCGACTTCGTAGCACTTCTTCGCACATTTACACCTTCAAAAAACAAGCACGTCATTTTAAAAAAAACAATTCTATGTGGGATGCCCCATACATTAATTAATCGACTGGGCAGAAAACAAGGCGGGTTAACTGTCACAAGGACGGAAAGAGTTATATTTTTACCTTGTTACAAGTGCCCTTTTATCGTGTGCAGCGGTCTTACAGATGATCGTTTTATTGTGCACACGGATGTTCCATGTGTTGTTGGCATTTTGTTTGTGTGCCACGCGTAGCTCGTGTTGTAGCAGCCTCGCCTGGCCGGATGTTGCTGGCTCGGTTTAATCCGCATTGGTTGAACCCTAGATACACAGCGTTCTTTATTCTAGTATGTTCTTTGAACGTGTGTACTGTGTTAGATTCTTTAGATTGTTCGAGCTATGGAAGGTTCTCGGCTGGAGGTGAGAAGTTATAAATAGGGGGCTGTGTTTTAGAGCCGAGAGAAGGAGGAGAGAATATTCCCGCGGACACAGAAGCGTGTATGTCAGTCTGTGGGACCTCTTTCGATAAGTGTGGCAATTATAGATTTTCTTCAGATTTTCTTCTGGATTTGTGACGGATCTTATTTGGTCTTCAGTTACGCTCCCGAGGCAGCGGAAATCTTGCGCTTCTAAAGAAGCAACTGATTTTCACGCTGCCAGCTTTGACCGTTTATGATATATTTACACACCAGATGGCGGTTTGTTGTCCACTGAAATAAACGTGCGTACGATGTGACAAGCAGCCAATCAGATGCCAATAAACAAACACTCGACAGGCATCCTGGCTCCGCCCATTGCCGCGCTTCAAGCGCCGTTTGATGAGTTTCCGGTCGAATTTAAATTGCTCCCTCTGCATTCTCGCATCATCGACCGATTCGATTATGACATTATGACTGTGTTAGCGTAGCCATGTATCTGTTGTCTGCAGAACTGAAACCAGCCAGCGAGTAGTGCACGCAGCCTTTGTTGTTACGTTTCGTTTGAATTACAGCTCACCGGCCGAGCATCCTATGTGCCCAAGGCCCTAAGCAAACCACGTCAGGGGCAATTCTCTCTGAGCCTGTGGCCTGTTTAGACGGTTACGCTGGGGGATGAACTTCACTCAGAAAGAAATGAATATGATTGGCTCCGTGTATTCCTCGCTTGGCTTTGTCTTCCAGCACAAAGTTTCATCTGATTGGACAAAAATACAGTGCTCCCCTCTGGTGTCGCAAAGCAGGATACGAGGTCATAACAAACAGCGCCGTAATTACGATATAGGAAGTAGCCCTATAGGTAAAGCGCTGTGTAAAGAGCGTAGTCTTCAGTTTACTTTCGGGATTGTTACAAGAGCTTTACATTGGACTGTTATTCTCCGAGAGAATTTTTGTGAACTGTTCGTCCGGCTTATACATTTTAAGGACTTGTCACTGTGACAGTGGTGGTATCGAGGTACTGTGCACTTTGGTTTTTTTTTTTTTTTTTTTTTACTGTGTGATTGTATTGGTTTGTTGTTATACTGCTGTTATACTGTGCCATTGTATTGATTTAGTGTATTGTATAGTTTGGGTTGTTTAAAGAATAAATTATAGTTGCTTGTTGACAAAAAAAAACACTGACTTCTTTATTCATTTCCCTAGACATTTCACGCTGCCTAGTGTTACAGAATCTGATTTTTTTTCTCCATTACAAAATTTATGTTCATCACACATACGTGATCTGTGGATATTAGGTTCCGTAACAACCTGAATAAGGTGTATTAGGTTTCCGTGAAAACTACAGATGAAAAGCGAAACGTAGCTATCATATCAGATGTAAGCAAAACGGCTGGAACTTATATATGGGGCGTGTAATTACGACATGACCTGCACGTCAGATGTGATTATGGTTCTTATTTGTGAGCATGTGGTTGACTTAGTAAAATCACCCGATCTGCCGGGCGCGGTAACAAACTGCACACGCGCGAAATGTATATATTGAATCATAGAATCTACGAGACTCGTGTAGGCAGTAGAATTACCTAAGGTTAATGCGGGTTGACTAACAAGAACAACAAATTGGTCGTATTAAATACCTGCTCGTGTAATTTTAGTGTTTTACAAACACCAAAATTATTGAAATTAATATGTTCATGTCCCGTATTTAAGGCAAGTGTCTTCGTTTCTTATACATGCATTGAACTTGATACGTAAGCCCGACGCAACTAAAACAGATCTGAGATTTTGATTCATTCATCTGTCCCATTTTATGGACTAGTCTGACTTAAAACATATATAGACACAAAACCCAGTCCTCAGCTTGAGTAAATGCCATATGCCAATAACTGTGTTCATCGCGTCTATATGATGAGCAGACATGAAGCGCTGACACAGACACCCAAAATCACTTTTAAAACATCAAAAGCAGAATGCTGCAAACAAATAAAGGCAATATAAGTCTGGTCAATTGAATATTAGGAAAGTGATGTAATTTTGGAACAGTAAAGAAAGTTATAAAAATACGTTGTTTTTCAAATGTCGAAAACAAGTTAAACACGCGGAGTGATGTAAACGTTGGTATATGATGGAAATAAATATGTGTGGGAAACCGTTTCTGGTATAAACACGTGTGGGATGACGATCCGCCCATGCAGTCATTCACTGCCAGGAAATGTCCACCACGAAAACCAAAGATACAAAACATATATATTTTACATATATATTATATATAAAGGCATAGTAGTTTATACTGTTATTCCATTAAACAATCCGTGAAGAGGCGTATAATGTTATATTTAGTAGATCTAAATATATCAATTAATCTCGAAATAATTTCAAACCAACGAGTACTGAAACTCTTTCGAGATCTAACAGCAGTTTTATCAACATTTTGGTCACAGCTATCACAGGCGTCGGAATAGGATACGTGGCTGTATTAATTTTCTCTATATAACATCTACTGTTACGTTTCCTCCTCTCTTACATCGCCTGAGGACCAGAGGAATTAGCTCAAAGATTAACTCGCATGCCAGTTTGCTTCCATTCCACATTCCAGTTTACATGAATCCAATTAATAGCCCAATTCATAGTAAAATGGAAGATTTATTCTGATGAATGTCCATACAACAAAAGTTCATTCCAGCAGAACTTAATTTAGAAATCAATAAAAAGTTAATTTGTTGCTAACTACACTTTGATCTGTTGATCTTTTCTTCAAACTAATCTACTAAAACGGGGCTATTTATGAATTTAGAAAGATATGCCAAAGTGCTCTCAGAGTAAAGTATGGCAGTGCTTATATACAGGTCTGTCCATCAGATCAACCAACCAAAGGCATGAGTTACTCTATTTAAGATAAAAATAATTGCTTCTCACCTGGATACTAAATATTTTCCATTCAGGAGCTAGAAGAAGCTTTAGGTATTCATAAATCTGAATATCTTTATCATTATTACCAGGCAAAATAGTTCAGACCTAATGAAATAACAAATCAATATTTAAACATTTCTGACAACTTATCGGTGCAAATCGTGATAAGCTTTAGGTATAGTTTACAAGACTAAATGTTATTTCCCGCTTCACCTGGGCAAAAACAAGACATCAAGCCTGGTATGCTAGTTTGCAGTCTTCTAGTAGACGGGCCGTCATACAAATGGCAGCGCTTTGTTACACAAACCTTTGGTGGTAGTTTTAATCGAATATGGTACAGTGGATAACATATGCGATAAAAGAAGAAAACAAATACAATATCAGATTAACGGACCTAGTGCCTCAAATTCATGGATCCATCAGATCCATGACATGGGCTGGACTAGCAGCTTCAATCGTCTCTATGCCATGTACCATTCTTTTTAGATAATATAAAAAAATATCATAAAGAAAAGTGATATAATATCCCTAAATAAACAATGTAAGGTAATTTAAGATGTTAACTAATACTGTATCATCTAATTATAATTAGCATTGTTAACTGACCATATCCTGTAATCATAACATATGCCCCGCAAATTCAAATTGTCATTTAACAACAACAACAAAGATTTATTGTAGAAAGGCTTCATGGCCCAAAGTAAAAAAGCATAAGTTACATATAAATATACACAAGTTTCCAATCGCATTCTGCCAATATGTGTTAAATCATGTTACAAGATATACATGTCTTAGAAAAGAATAGCAATTACATTTTAACCCATGATCAGTGAACAATGATATTTATTTACAGAAGGTAAAAGCTAAATAAGCTTAAGACAATAAGTAAATCAACACATTGTAAAAATATGAACAATAATGAAAGATGTATAAAGAAACATGACAGACATACAAAAATCCTGCGTCTACAGTTACTCCAATCCCTTCAAAACACTGCGCACATGATACATTTAACATAATATTGCCTTTTACTAAGACACAATATATATTAAGTAAACATTACATTCAGTTACCTTTACCAACTGTTTCTCTGATCCCAACCAGACAGTTGTCTATAGCAATTCAAAACAATCTATAAATCTGTCTTTGGATACATAGAAAACTTTAAACCCTCAATACATGAACAACATGTCAATTCATGCCAACGCAGCAACTCACTGATCAAGATAATGGTTGTTCATAACCATACCTTGTATATGATTAGGCTGAGAAATGAATGCGATCATTTATACACATGAACATTAGGAACGTAAACTAGTGATGATACGGAACACCTTAATTTTAACAACCACCATAAATGAATCCTGACAATCAGGGATGTATTAGCAAACCAATCTCACATAAATGCTCCGAACTGCGTCCAATCCCCTCCCCTCTAATTCTAACAATCCCTTACACCATCAGAAAAAGCATGTCATGGCTTTCCTACGAGTTATTTCTAGTGAATCAAGATGGATTCTGTTCCATTACCAGATAGGTATTAGTTTCAGCCTCCGCAGAGATTCAAGAATCAGTGATGCTCAGCTTTAATACAAAACATGATATTCAAACACATACATATAAGCAATATCCTGATCGTCAATTTCACAGTAAATGAAATAGTTCATTCAAAATAATATCGTGGCTTGAAACACATGCGCCCATTTACTAGAGTAACCAAATGTAGAAATGCAAAATTAATTATGCAGCTAACTTTTAACAATGCTTTTGAATTCTGTTACCTGCTGCTGTATAATTCTAAGAGTTTGCTATTTCCTGATATTTTGTTGTTTTGGCATTAATCTGGTTGACTGTTGCACCATGTGAATGATATCCACGCCTCTCAAAGTTTTGCTGACTGGAGTGCAGCATCGTGGTCAGCTGACCCGCCAACACGCACAAAGAACGCTAACTTTTAAGGAAGTCCTGAGATAAAAGTAAGTAGAATGTCCCTGGGTGGTTTACCAAAACGAATCTCCTAGCTACGAGTTCACTATGGAATTCCTCAATTGGCTGTCAAGACCACAAGGTTAATTTTTTTTAAGTTTTCGGCAACAGCAATTACAGTGCTGGATTGTTCACTGCCTGAATGTTAATGTACTTTTCTTTATATGCCTGTAACAGATTGTTCCATGATGCTTTGACATTTGGTGATAAAGAATTGTACCACACAAGGGCAGGTCCTGATAACTGAAGGTGAAATGCACCAACTCTCCTTGCATCACCATTATGTCCATTTAATTGATTTAAGGTGGCGTATGACTTAAATCCATTTTAAAATTCTTCCGGGTGTTCACTGGACAGTCCATGGAATTTTCAAACTGATAGTTTGTTTGGCATTGCCATGAATATTGTCTCTTCTCTATCAATTCCAGGAAGTGGAATTTCAATTGATGGTAATTCTAAATCTGGTACCACTGTTGCAAATCTGTTGCAAACAATGGATTGTCCAATAAGATAGAAGCCTTTTCAGAATAAGAATCATAACATGCTTATAATTTTACAGAGAGAGTTGGAAATGTTCACCATAGCAGTCCATAAAAATTATATATTACTTACCCGGATTCTCCACCATGTTACGTTCCCACCTCTCTTACATCGCCTGAGGATGCTATTGGAACGGGGAATTAGCTCAATGTTTCACACGCACGCCGGTTTGCTTCCATTCCACATTCCAGTTCACATGAATCCAATTGATATCCCAGTTGATAATAAAATGGAAGATTTATTCTGATGAATGTCCATACAACAAAAGTTCATTCCAGAAAATCATCATTAAGAAAGAAAAAAATAAAACAAACTGTTGCTTACTACACAGTGATCTGTTGATCTTTTCATAAAATTAATCTACTAAAACGGAGCCATTTATGATTTTAGAAATATACGCCAAAGTGCTCTCAGAGTAAAGTATGGCAGTGCTTATATACAGGTCTGCCCATCAGATCAACCAACCAGACTCATGAAGTTACCCTATTTAATATTAAAATACATGCTTCTGACCTGGATACTAAATATTGTCCATTCAGGAGCTAGAAGAAGCTTTAGGTATTCATTAATCTGAATATCTTTAACATGATTACCAGGCAAAATAGTTAAGACTTAATGAAATAACGAATGAATATTTTAACATTTCTGACAACTTACCGGTGCAATTCGTGACAAGCTATACGTATAGCTTACAAGACTAAATGTTATTTCCTGTTGCATCTTGGCAAAAACAAGGCATTAAGCCTGGTACTGCTAATTTGCTGTCACCTAAAAGACGGGCCGTCATACAAATGGCAGCGCTGTGTTACACAAACCTTGGGTGGGATATTTAATGGAATCTGGTACGGTGGATAACATATGCGATAAAAGAAAACATAAACAATTTCCTTTAATATCCTAGTGTCTCAGATTATTACTTTAATCTAGTGTCTCCTTGACCCGGGCTGGACTGGCAGCAACTATCGTATTTATGTCATGAACCATCCTTTATAGATAATATAGAAAATATTATGAAGAAAAGTGATAAAATGTCCCTAATTAAACAAAGTAAGGTATTTTAACATGTCAACTAATACTGTATCATATAATTAGCATATTAACTGACCTTATCCTGTTATCATAACACTACAAAAGTCCTAAAGTATTGGCCTCTTTAATACAACTTTTATAGATAAATTCTGACATAAAATTTTATTTTACCTGAGAGTTTTGTTGTTTACGAGGCAATGGAAATCAGGGGTTGTGTTACTCATTTTCTCTCTTCCCTGGACCGATTGCAATTAAACCAAAATGACCCCCCCCCCCAAAAAAAAAAGTCCCATACAAGCATTTGGACATTTCTTTGAATATCCAAATATTTGACTGACACTTTCAGTTTTGTTTGAGATTATGATATATATATATATATATATATATATATATATATATATATATATATATCTATATATATATATATATATATATATGTACACACATAAAAATCAAACAATCAAACCATTCACTACTCTCGGGTCATGAGAATAAATAAGACAATTTGACATATAGAATTGCCGGGTTCGAGTCAGGTTATAGCCAGCATTGTGCGTTTTCTTAAATGAATTCAGATGTATGCAATGTGGAGTCTCCGACATGTCCCTTCCTATAGTAGATATTTTACTTTTATCATTTGAAATATAAATTTGGAAAACTAGTTTTGTATATAAAATGCAAATGTTAACAATAGCCGGATCAGGAAGATCGAAGTCAGCTCGTTATCGAAGAGGTCTCTGTATGATATAGGCTAATTAGTTGGTTAATTGCTGCACTGTGAGGATATAGATAAAATGTATAATTAAAAGAACAACGAATAATGAAAGGAATACAGGGGGGAAATGGTGATTCATGTATATATATATATATATATATATATATATATATATATATATATATATATATATATATATATATATATAGGTGGATCAATATGTATACCCATTGCCGCAGATGTGTATACTCGCTTATATGTTGTACACAGAACGTAAATAATTTAACAAAAGTTTACATATGGGTTTTAATCATGTCTGTGATATTACGTTGTAAGGAAAGATGGATGCATGTAGCTTGTTCTGTTTTATTTCAAGTTTATAAACACAGACCTCTTGAATAAGTAACATTTTGTTTCATGGGTCGGTAAGACGATCAAGGTCGATTTTATGGTTTCACTTTCGTTTTATGTTACGATCCAATGATGTCGGACCCCTGAGGATATAGGGATCCTGGCCCTTTCACAGCAGCAAAAAAAATTACCTTACAATTGAAGCACGTTTGTAAGTGCTGATAAGTCATGGGCCAATCTGACGGAGGCCTCGTTCCTAGACTGGTTCCTGTATCCTGTAACTAATGGGTATAATGTTTCGAGGAAGATAAAAAAAGAGGACAGGGAACAGGCTACCCGGTGTTCGGCTCATCGTCCCATTTTTATTTAAATCGTACTGTTGCATTATATACCTCTTACATAAGAGAGTCTTTATATATATCGAGATGTCCAAGTAGGCCTTATCGTTCTTATAGAATGTCTACTTAGCCGTAGAGTAAAGGATGGCCCTGCCAGCTTTCAGCGCGCACACGAGGTTTCCTTGCTGTAAAGCATAAGTTGATCAAATGTGTGACGTTTTCCTTCAATAACATTTCCATCGATTCTGCCCCAACGGACCTCTCTGCACTTACACACATGTGATACGTACGTCACTGTTCAATATGTCAACTGACACCCTGCATGCAAACACAAGCTCAACATTTTTTCTAGCTAATTGACACACATGACAGATTTTACCTCACAGGTGAGAACGGTATTAAAGATCAACATGCATGCTAACATTTATGACTAACATTTAAGTCAATCTGCTAATTCATCTTCACAGACCTTGATTCAGCCATTCTGACGTCTATTTCATGAATAATTAGCAACATAATTGAACCAATAAACTGGCTCGCTTAAACTTGTTTTTCGCGGCTGCCGGTGCACACCTGGTGCTAGTTCCAGGCCAAACATTTAGCTTTGCCGGGAGGGCATCGAGAATTTGACAAATCAAATGAAAGCCAAATAAATCTGTCCCGTTTCTGGTGCATATATTCTTGTTCAGACGGCATGTGAAAAGTGTATTGTTTACGTTTTGTTCATTGGATTCGATTAGCAGTTGATTTCGGCCCGTACACTCTGCTGGCTTGTTCATTTTATTATTCATGAAATAGACACCAGAGCGGCGCCCTGAACCAAGGTCTGTGAAAGCGTAGCTGCCACAGACTTGGTAGTATGAAGATATGCTAATTATGAATAAGAAGTTTCGCACAGATCATCATCAATTAAAATTAATAGATTTATATATCACTGTCTTACTTTTCTTGCCTGAAACAAGATGGCGTGTATAAGAGTGAAACAAGTGCATGGTTGTTATTTTTTGCAACCACAAAACAGAAGCGAACCACTCCCCACGTATTAATACAAAAATTCGTAAAAATTCCGGGACACATTTTTTTTACAAAAACCTGTTTCTTAATCTAAAATACGATAATGCGTGTTGTGCAAATATGTCCGTTACATTTCTGAGGGAATGTTTAGGTCAGGGTATTTTTGATTGCATGGAGACAGGTTTAAATTTGGCCCTGATGCACTTTTTATTCCCCCGTCATCGACGTATTATGGTATATCAACGGTCCGTGTCGCTGTGATAACTTACCAGGGCTTAGGATGGATATCCACGACACTCACAATAGCCACTCACGGTACTACTCAATTATCTCGCCCGAGTTCAATTCCAGCAAATTACGATTCTGCTTATTGATGTCAGAGGTCAACAGTTTTCTATGTGGTGTCGCAGCGATGATTTACCAGGAATATGATGTGTGTTCATGATGATAAATGGTAAACGGGAAACGATAAAAATATAGGCGTTTCCTCTTTTTCGGCCACAAATCTTGGAATAACAATAATTTAAGCGTAATTCCGAAAATCAACACCGAATTTCGGGTGGTGCTTTTTTCTATGATTCTTCACGCGAGAGTTAAGTATTACACTTCTTTACTTGTCCGTTAACACCCCCCCCCCCCCCCCATCTCCCTTTCTAGGTTCCTGTATCCGCCTCTACAAAGTCCTTTATCTGACAACCATTTTTTTGTTAATGGTTTATGATATATAATATGAAGTAAGGATCCGTTAGGTCGTTGCTGATAAATAGCTGCTGCTAGCTAGAAGAATGATACAGAACGGACGATACAGACTGGTCGCCCGCTCCTAAGGAAAAATCACAGGTACAGGATACAAGATACAAGATTTATTCCATACAAATAAAGGAATTTGCTTTGCGGGTGATATCATATGCAAGGCATAGTGCTTAGTGAAAAACAAAGACATAGTAGTATAGTATTAAAAAAGAAGTAGTAATATTATATTTTGATTTATCTTTGCATTAAACAATCTAATCGCCTTCGGTAAAAATGAATTGGAATACTGTTTATATTCTGCATTTCAGAGACTGTATCCTAAGGCCTGATTTTAGCCAGACAGTAGAATAACTAAGCAAGCTTTTACCTTCAACCATCTTTTCCATTTATTACATTATTTTCATAATATGATTTATGTCCTCTAAATTAAAACCAATAACCTTTTCTGCTATTATCCTTATCCTTTTCAATTTTGTTCTTAATGGTCAGATTCCAGATCTCCCGCATATCAAAGCATACGATATAACACTCTGGATCATCGAAGAATAGAAAAAACCAAGTAGTTCACTACCCATATTAAACGATTTAAGATTTCCTTAGAAAGTATAAACGCTGCTGCCCTTTACGGTATACTAAATTTACATTTTTATCCCAGTTTAGTCTGTCATCCAATACTACTCCTAAGTATTTATACTATTGTGCAATTTTACTTCATCATTAGACACCGGAAACTGGCAGGTTGGTCTTTGTCAGTTTCTAAAATTATCTATTCCTTTGTTTTTGAAGGATTCAGTAACAAAGGATTATTCCTTCACCTACTTACTTCTTGTCCAATTTACTTTCGATTTTTATTTTCATCACAACTGGAAATTAATCAAACCACTACGGTAACATATGCATCTTTCAAAATAAGACATCCTTGTTGTGTAGCTTGGAAATCATTGGTGTAAATCATTAAAATTATTAAATTTAAAGAAATGGGAAAGCACACACCCTGGCGGGGCCCCTGTATTCAACCCTAAAACTGATGAATTGCCATTACCAGCCTTTACATACTGCTTTCTGATAGTGAGAAAGTCCAGCACCCACAATCACAGATCATGTAGAACATTTAACAGCTGTAACTTATTAATCATAAGTGAGGCTGAATGGTGTTAAATGTTGAGCTATAATCAATAAAATGCGTTCTTACTTAAAGTATGCGACTGATCTAAATGTTTATATATACTGTCCAAAAGCACAAGAATAGCGTCTTTAGTCGCACATTCTTTCCTCTAAGCAAACTCGTAATCATCCATATTTTTATCAGTATAATTCAAAATATATTTTAATACAAACTTCTCTAAACATTTATAGCTACCGGTGTTAGAGCCACATACCGATAATCGTTAAGTACAGTCGGTTTACTCATTTTTAGTCCCCGGGATACATCGATTTAATTGCAAAATTTTATCGTTAATCTTAGGTTTATTTTCCATTGTGGTATACTTTGGGACATTAGAAAATGGCAGTCTTAAATTGCACAGACGGTAGTTCTGCCCTGCAGCTCAAAAAAAGCCAACCCCTACCCCTAATCGGTGATTTGTCACAATCATGCTATGCAACCTTCGGATCACAATATTTCTGGAATGGCTTGACATATTTGGATGATCTTGGTATCTAGTTGTATGTTGTCAAGCATGGCCGACATGATAAGCATGATTTCATGGCCATCTGAGGTCAAAATTAAGGCCAAAGCAGATGATAGCCTGTTTTTGCACGAAATCTCTAAATATATTTTTATTTTGATACAATCTCACAGTTTCAGTGCGAGATTGATTGTATAAGTTTCAGATAATGTAGTTCTCAAAGCCAAGTAACTTGTTTTAAGGTCATGGTCATCAGGTATGCGAAACAACTTATAAGGTCAGCTTGATCCGTTGTGTGTAATATAGACGGGTTTAACTATACTGGTTAATCAAGAGATGATTCTGTTATTTACTGGCGGAACGTACATACACTTTAATGTTTGAAACAAGTTTTAAAACACAAATTAATTCTTCCTAATACCAATTGTAGTTATAACAACCAACTGGTTTAGACAACGGTTTCAGTCAAACAAAATTGTTGAGAATCTAAGACATACAAATTTCACAAATTTAAAGGGGGCCCATTCACCTATAAATCATGTCGTATTATTCCGAAAAATAGCTTCTTCCCTTTGCAATAAATTTGTACCTCCAATAATGTTTTCCTGAAATTGTTTGCTTTCTCCTGTAAACAGAACTTATTAGTAACAGTGGACCGGGCGCGATCACAAGTGTCAACATATCACATTGCTCGGGACTCAACAACAACACCTGTCAATCATGCGGTGCCCTGACTGACTTGGCCCCGAAAATGTAATACATGTTTTCACCGGCTGATACATGTTGAGGCTCACAATCGAACATCCGGTCACGCGGCCTTGTTATGGTAAATAGACACATGTGGACTGTGTTCATAAACACGCAGAGCCATAAAAAGGTATCAAACAGCCTAATGTGAAGTGCTTGGATGGTTTTGCTGGGGAAACAATTGCATAAAGCAAAACTGAACTGAGAGTTTGAGAGAATACGCATTATATTGCTCTGAAAATGTCCCTTAAAATAAGGTTCATACGTAACTGGATATACGGCTTTAATTTATGTTTTACATATGTTAATTTATGTTCTACACACTGGACATAGCAAGAGTCTTTGGACAATAATTAACATTGTAGACATAATGAAAACTTGTCTAAGCTATGACTTGTTTAATCACATTTGAATAATTATTTTTTAATACATATATAGAAAAAAAATTAACAGTAAGCTTAGCTGTAAAACTAATACACGTGTAAATACCTAAAGGATGAGAAGACCCAATAAGTGATACAAGAAGCAAACTGGAGATGAGGAAATAAAGGGATCTTTAATATAAATTTTGATTATTTACATAGTATCATGTGACATCTATATAGCCATGACTCTTGATATCATAAGTCAAACATAATGACATCTGTAATGAGTATTAATCTTGGTAAAATTTTAATTTTTTTACATATATTATTTTTTTCTAAATTTACAAATAATATAAATGAACAAACTGAAACACTTGGAAAATACCCGTAAATTTAGATTGATATTATATAATCAACTGCAGCCTTGTCTTTCATTGATTTGCTTCATATCATCCCTACAAGTATAAATCAATTTTATTCATTTTTTCATTATTAATTTTGAAATGAAAAATACCCAAAGGTGACGACATGGTGTCCTATGGAATGCACTTAGGGCCATTCATACAAGATCCATACAACATCAGTAATTGCAAGGTAATTCCCTGTTACTCATTAACTATTAATTCCCTTTTCCATTATTTTTTGAGTTGTTATAATGTTATGGAGTAGGAAAGTGCATATTTGTGACTTAACACATATTTCAAGAAATATTTCACATTTCATATTTCACAAATTTAAGCTCAGTTTCAGGCATGTCAGACTGAACAATTAATGACTTCTCATAATTGATGACACCCGACAACCAGTCATCCGGTCACACACATATAGGCTTCTCTCCCAGTTTAATCAGAGAACAGTACACCAAACCATTAAGGTCTATTTTAAGTCTGTACAAACAGAAATAGTGTCACAGAATGACTTATGTGTTTAGTCTTTATGGGGGAATGGTAGAACACAATTAAAACATGTTATTTTATGAGACTCCGCATGTGTATATAAGCACTGTCCTCCAAATAGGACTTGTAGGTCAGTCTATAACGGGATGTATGTCAGGTCAGACTTGGGATTTTCCAGAATACTTTCATCCAGTAAAATCTTACAAAACTTATAAAGTCAACTTATAACTCTGATGTAATTGTGACCTACTTTGAGTCATCCAATAAGGTTTAGCTTTTATGACGAAATGCAGAAATATGGATATGTACGTCTCATGTGTCACGTGAAAGCTCTGTAACAAAACTATCTGTAGTGCGCACTGAGAGTCAGTGAGTCAGGGAGGCTGGGCGGCTCTCTCAGAGAGAGAGACTGTCCCAGACCTCTTGCTATTGAATAAAGACTTCTTTCATCAACGGGTCTTGGAACATTGTCTGCCACGCGCATCAGCAACTGCTTGTGATTCAGTGTGGGGACATCCCCAACCCCACATCATATCAACAATAAACCAATAAAAAATCATAATTGTAAAATTTAAATTTTTTTACATATATTATTTTTTTCTAAATTTACAAATAATATAAATGAACAAACTGAAACACTTGGAAAATACCCGTAAATTTAGATTGATATTATATAATCAACTGCAGCCTTGTCTATCATTGATTTGCTTCATATCATCCCTACAAGTATAAATCAATTTTATTCATTTTTTCATTATTAATTTTGAAATGAAAAATACCCAAAGGTGACGACATGGTGTCCTATGGAATGCACTTAGGGCCATTCATACAAGATCCATACAACATCAGTAATTACAAGGTAATTCCCTGTTACTCATTAACATTTAATTCCCTTTTCCATTATTTTTTGAGTTGTTATAATGTTATGGAGTAGGAAAGTGCATATTTGTGACTTAACACATATTTCAAGGAATATTTCACATTTCATATTTCACAAATTTAAGCTCAGTTTCAGGCATGTCAGACTGAACAATTAATGACTTCTCATAATTGATGATACCCGACAACCAGTCATCCGGTCACACACATATAGGCTTCTCTCCCAGTTTAATCAGAGAACAGTACACCAAACCATTAAGGTCTATTTTAAGTCTGTACAAACAGAAATAGTGTCACAGAATGACTTATGTGTTTAGTCTTTATGGGGGAATGGTAGAACACAATTAAAACATGTTATTTTATGAGACTCCGCATGTGTATATAAGCACTGTCCTCCAAATAGGACTTGTAGGTCAGTCTATAACGGGATGTATGTCAGGTCAGACTTGGGATTTTCCAGAATACTTTCATCCAGTAAAATCTTACAAAACTTATAAAGTCAACTTATAACTCTGATGTAATTGTGACCTACTTTGAGTCATCCAATAAGGTTTAGCTTTTATGACGAAATGCAGAAATATGGATATGTACGTCTCATGTGTCACGTGAAAGCTCTGTAACAAAACTATCTGTAGTGCGCACTGAGAGTCAGTGAGTCAGGGAGGCTGGGCGGCTCTCTCAGAGAGAGAGACTGTCCCAGACCTCTTGCTATTGAATAAAGACTTCTTTCATCAACGGGTCTTGGAACATTGTCTGCCACGCGCATCAGCAACTGCTTGTGATTCAGTGTGGGGACATCCCCAACCCCACATCATATCAACAATAAACCAATAAAAAATCATAATTGTAAAATTTAAATTTTTTTACATATATTATTTTTTTCTAAATTTACAAATAATATAAATGAACAAACTGAAACACTTGGAAAATACCCGTAAATTTAGATTGATATTATATAATCAACTGCAGCCTTGTCTATCATTGATTTGCTTCATATCATCCCTACAAGTATAAATCAATTTTATTCATTTTTTCATTATTAATTTTGAAATGAAAAATACCCAAAGGTGACGACATGGTGTCCTATGGAATGCACTTAGGGCCATTCATACAAGATCCATACAACATCAGTAATTACAAGGTAATTCCCTGTTACTCATTAACATTTAATTCCCTTTTCCATTATTTTTTGAGTTGTTATAATGTTATGGAGTAGGAAAGTGCATATTTGTGACTTAACACATATTTCAAGGAATATTTCACATTTCATATTTCACAAATTTAAGCTCAGTTTCAGGCATGTCAGACTGAACAATTAATGACTTCTCATAATTGATGATACCCGACAACCAGTCATCCGGTCACACACATATAGGCTTCTCTCCCAGTTTAATCAGAGAACAGTACACCAAACCATTAAGGTCTATTTTAAGTCTGTACAAACAGAAATAGTGTCACAGAATGACTTATGTGTTTAGTCTTTATGGGGGAATGGTAGAACACAATTAAAACATGTTATTTTATGAGACTCCGCATGTGTATATAAGCACTGTCCTCCAAATAGGACTTGTAGGTCAGTCTATAACGGGATGTATGTCAGGTCAGACTTGGGATTTTCCAGAATACTTTCATCCAGTAAAATCTTACAAAACTTATAAAGTCAACTTATAACTCTGATGTAATTGTGACCTACTTTGAGTCATCCAATAAGGTTTAGCTTTTATGACGAAATGCAGAAATATGGATATGTACGTCTCATGTGTCACGTGAAAGCTCTGTAACAAAACTATCTGTAGTGCGCACTGAGAGTCAGTGAGTCAGGGAGGCTGGGCGGCTCTCTCAGAGAGAGAGACTGTCCCAGACCTCTTGCTATTGAATAAAGACTTCTATCATCAACGGGTCTTGGAACATTGTCTGTCACGCGCATCAGCAACTGCTTGTGATACAGTGTGGGGACATCCCCAACCCCACATCATATCAACAATAAACCAATAAAAAATCATAATTGTTTATCGATATGTTGTTGACCAAAACAACTACTACAGGAGGGGGTTAAGCAACTTGGGCCAGATGTGGCCTGCCAAGAGCGAGCTAGCTGCCCAGTATTCCCGCTTGAAGCGTGTATAATTAGCCTGAAAGGTCAACAAGGGTGACATGCAGGCGACTGAATAGGGCTGGTGAAAAAAATATTCAAAGGTTTTTACTGTTCTGATGTAAGGAAATCCTCATCTTAAAACATCCACAATTTAGTAGCAATACCTTGTAAACATAATGTTCACTTTATTCCTTTTAACACCTTGTGATACAATTCATAATTCAAAATGTAGCAAAAGTCTTGAACAAGAATGAATCAAATATAGAAAATTACTCCTCTATTTTTTAATTATTCATCTAGTTGACACATCATCCTGGGGGGGGGGGGGTAGGGCAGAGTGGAAGCCCATCCAAGCTGAGCTAAGCAGGTGCCTGGATCGGGTTACATAACACAGGGCTGTATAAATCAATATTCTAGGCGAGGTTGATATAAAAAACAGCTGACATGGTCTGTGTAAATTGAAAATAATTTACTTCCCTTTATAAATTCTTAATCAGTTCCTTTGATATTTCAGATATAAAAAGATTAAATTTTCATGTTTATATGCTGTGAAAATGAAATCAACAGTGTTAAAGGGGAAAAAATAGGCCGTGTTCGAAATTGGGCAAAATTTAAGATGATGATTTAAAATTTTAAAATTATATATCTATTTCTAGTATAAAATTTAAACTAAGTTGAATATTGATATGTGCATGAAATAAGCTCATTAGCTTGAATAATTATCACGTTAAGTGAGTTTATACATTCCCTGATATGAAAACTGCTCCCATTGTCACTCTCTTCTTCATAATTATCATAACGCTCATGTCATCATCCTGTCTCATTTTCCTCAAAAAAACAGTTTATCCGGAACTCGCTCTCCATCAAACAATTTAGGGATGAAATTTCCTCCCTCGTCCAACCATGTTTCAGGTGTCCCATCCATTTAAATGAGCCTTGTGCGCAAATTTCCGAGATATGGTTGACAAGTTTGACCCTGGAGATTTTCTGCCCAAGGACATAGAGGCATTGTCCATTGTCTTCAAAACTGAAGCTGGTACTGTTTGAGAAGCCCGAAAATAAGAAGAATTAATTTATAATCCAAACCGGTTTCGAATATTTAAAGTGTATGTACATTCCGCAAGTGAATAAGAGAATCACCTCTTAATTAATCAGATAAGTGTACTCAAACTCGTCTGTAATACCATACAACGGATCAACCTAACCCTATTTGTTTCGTGTAACTATTGACTTTGACCTTGAAATAAGTTACTATGCTTTGAGAACTACTTTATCGGAACCTTATTTAATCAATCTTCTAATTATTCCACTGAAACTGTGAGATTGTGTCAAAATAAATATATATAAAGATTTCGTACAAAAATAGGACATCATCTGCTTTTAGGGCCTCAAAGTGACCTTGACCTTGACCTTATGCCTTGATTTTGACCTCAGGTGGCCGTGAAATCATGCTTATCATGTCGGCCATGCTAGAAAACATACAACTAAAAACCAAGATCATCCAAATCTGCCAAATATTGTGATCCGAAGGTTGCATGGCATGATTGTGGCAAATTACTGATATAGGGGTAGGGGTTGGGTTTTCTGAGCTGCAGGGCAGAACTACCGTCTGTGCAACTTAAGACTGCCATTTTCTAATGTCCCAAAGTATACTTCAACGGAAAAAAACCTAAGATTAACGATAAAATTTTTCAATTAAATCGATGTATCCCGGGGACTATTTGGGTATAGGTACTACTTCTGATGTTTTCCATGAGACTGGAAAGGTTTTCTCAATTAATGATCTGTCGAATATATGAGAGTAAATCGGTGTTAATTCATCTGCACAGAATTTCAGCACTTGTGCTGAGACACCATCTGGTCCTGAAGATGTATTAGTTTTAAAAAAAAACCCTTCTAACCTCATGTTCAGTTAATCTAACCGAATTTTCACTTCCAGATAGTTCTTTCCTTACTTGCTCCTGTTCATCTCTATAGCTAAACGCATAAAACCTACAGTAGAACAGGACGAGAACTTGAAAAGTTAATAATGTAGGAGGGATCCAAAAGTCATGCAAGGTAACCAAAACAATGAATTTAAAAGTTCCCGGACATTATTGATGGCCATCAAATAATTTTTTTATATATTAAAAAAAATGTTTGGCAATTTCAGCAAAATTTGGTGACAAGTTCTCTGGATATAAAGTAGGATTGCTTTGACACATTGCTTGATGAAAGGGATATATTCTTTATGTAAGGAATATATATTTTTTTTTTTCGATTTCGTGACTCAATGTTAACAGTTAGTTTAACAACCATGGGGGGGGGGGGGCAAAGAAAGATTCTGTCAAATCAGATGCCCCAGACTGGTTTCGCCTGACATCTAGTAGAAATATACGTGACTGCTGTTACATTTAGGGTTTACAAGGGCGTATCATAAAGATTTGTCTGAAAGTCTATTTAACGCCTTCATACATGAACGGTTACAATTTTTGTCACGAGGGTCCGGTAAGCAAAAACAAACACAAGAACCAGATTAAGGGACTGTTCTGTTATGACTGTTCTTATATATTTATATTAATATATATATATATATATATATATATATATATATATATATACACGTGCATACGAAAATACATATACATACGTTCATACATACATACGTGTCAGACATATGAGCTTCTGTCCTGAAGTGCTATATAAATTTGTGACTATGCACCATCTCTATTCAGGTCCCCCAAGAGATATCATCATTGTAGAGTTCGTGACAAGAAGACAAATGTCAACAACACTCCAAACTTATTAATTACACGCTGAACATACAATGTCGCGCGAACACCGCTCAACAAGATGGCGATTACTTTTCAGGAATGTCTACCCATGATGCAATGCGGTTACCGAAAAGTACCGTTGAACATAACCGTAAAGACTTAGTTAAGTGGCGACATCTCGACCATACCACATCTCCCCTCTGAAGATGTATTGTACTGAATGGATTAAAATCATCATCTGAAAACAGTCTAATATGACATCTTAAAAATTTAAATAACCTTTAGCCATGATGAGTCCTTGTAACAGAAATACTATTCACTCATTTGTTGAAGATTCGATGATGACGATTCTCTTCACATGTAAATAAATAACGTATAAGCTTGATATGCAGAGATAACACCTTTCAGGTGAAATTATATAATACTGATTACACCAAAATATTAACTTCTTAACATGAATTTGAAGTGCAACTTATTCTAGGAAGGAGGGGTAGACTACCCTGCCTCCCAACTGGTGGCCAAGGGATTATTCTGCCCTATAAACTATTCACCAGTTCCTATCTAAACTTTAATCACTTATATATCATATAGTCCTTCAAATACACTGGTGGTTTACGATTTCTCGGAGCGCGGATATCCGAACAGTCTGGTGTAGCAACACTGGTCTAAGCTAATTCAACACTCTGATCGATATATGGCTCTGTGACGGTTTCATCTTCCTGAACCATCCTCGTCAATTGGCGACGATTGCGACTCAGATCCCCATTCTCACTGCTTACAATATACGAACGTGGAGTATCTGCACTCTGTCTCACAACACCTTCCCCGGAACCTTGGATCTAAACAGTGTCACTGGATTCAAGTTCAGGGAGTAACTTCGCTCTGTGGCGTCGATTATAATTGGTCTCCTGCTTTTTGCGATAGTCGGTTTCTTTTTGTCGAACCTCTGGGTTAACACATTCGACTGCGAGCTGTGATGGTAACACCGGAACGGTTGTGCGGCTTTGTCAAATGAATAAGAGCTGAGTAGGCGTATAGCCATTAGCAAGGGGTGTTGCCCGATACGCCTGGATTCCGATCCAAGGATCATTCGACTTTCTGAGGATTGACTTTGCTGTTTTCACCGCGCGTTCAACTTCCCCATTGCTCTGTGGATTTCGTGGGCTACTTGTAACATGTGTGAATTTCCACTGTTGTGCAAAGTTCGCAAACTCACCACAAGAGTATTGTGGTCCCATATCGGAGAACAAGATCTCAGGGCTACCATGTGCTGCGAAGAATTGCTTCAGCTTCTCAATCACAAATTTCGCTGTAGCCTGTGACAATTTTGCGATTTCGAAGTATCTCGATTAGTAGTCGACTGCAATGATGTATTGTTGTCCATTAAGTTCAAATAAATCTGTAGCTATCTTTTGCCACGGTCTTTCTGGGAATTCGCTTGAGATCAATGGTTCTGGTCGGTTGACGCGTTCTCTTGAACATCTGCGACATGTAAAGACCATATCGTGCAACTGTTTGCATAGTCCAGGCCACCATACACTCTGCAGAGCCCTTTCCCGACATTTCGTAATGCCCAGGTGACCTTCGTGAAGTTTGTCTAATATCTCCAACCTCATGGCAAAGGGAATTACAGTTCGAGTACCTTTCAACAGGAGTCCATCCACTACGAAGAATTCACTTTGATATTGCCAATAACTGTTCAGTGCACTTGGCAATTTGTGTTTGAGTGGCCAACCTTCATCACAATAGCCTTTGAGCTGTATGCATATTTCATCGGCATTTTGCGCTGCTTTAACTTCTTGCAATCTCTGGTCTGTTGCAGGTAAGTTGTCTACAATCATTGCAACATACATGCTA
Source organism: Sipunculus nudus (assembly GCA_026874595.1). NCBI lineage: Eukaryota > Metazoa > Annelida > Sipuncula > Golfingiida > Sipunculidae > Sipunculus > Sipunculus nudus. Next base: position 49,334,780 of record CM049310.1, read on the forward strand.
GTATTTCTTGCTAGCTCATCGTCCATGTGGTCTTTCTCGACGGGATTCTGTGAAAAGGCATCTGCTGTGTTGAAGTCTTTTCCGGGATAATGAGCTATAGTGAACCTGTAACGCATCAATCTGAGCTTGAACCGTTGTATGCGTGGTGGCATATCATCCAAGTCTTTGGTGCTAAACAATGGTACCAACGGCTTATGGTCAGTTTCAATATGGAAGTCCATGCCAAACAGGTAGTCATTGAATCTTTCACATGCCCATGTGATCGCAAGAGCCTCTTTCTCGATCTGTGCGTATCGACATTCTGTACTTGTTAAAGCGCGAGATGCAAACGCGACTGCTTTGAAACGTCCGTCTGGTTGTTTCTGACGCAGCTTTGCTCCAATCCCATCAAGAACTGATGGCGATGTGAGCAATTTCTTGATTTCAAGAAAAACACGTTCTTGTTCACTGGCCCAGATCCAACTTGTTTTGGAACTAAGGAGGTCTCTTAGAGGTTTTTTTATAGTGACAAGATCTGGTAGGAATTTCCCCTGGTGATTGACCATTCCAAGGAATCTTCTAAGTTCTGCGATATTCTGTGGCGCTGCCATGTCCATAATAGCTTGGATTTTCTGTGGATCTGGATGAAGCTTGGCTAGTGATTGTTCTACAGTAGGCAACATGTATCTTTCACGAATGACGCTAGCATTGAGTTTTGTTAGATCTGCACAAATTCTTAAATCACCATTCGGCTTCGGAGCGACGACCATTGGTGAACACCAATCTGTAGCCTCAGTAATGGGAGCTATGACATTTAATTGTTCCATTCTCTCTAGCTCTACTTTGACTTTGTCCATAAGGGGCAAAGGAATTCTCCTGGGGGCACTGAGTACATAAGGTTTTGCATCAGGAATGAGTTTAATCCTGTACTCTCCTTCCACTTCCCCAAGACCTGTAAAAAGTTCTGGGAACTTTTGCTGGTACTGCTCGTTAGAAGTTGTACTTCCAATTCTGGCAAGAATAGCTAAGTCCTGAATAGCTGGCCTACCAAGCAAAGCACTTCCTGGTCCTTTGAGTACATACACATATTGTACTGTACTAGCTCTCTCAACTATGAGCTGTGATGAAACCTTTCCTTTGACAGGCAATGTTATTTCACCTAGCCCATATAACACTCTGTCAGGTGGGGAGAGCTGGCTAAATGTATCTGTACTGTACATTAACTCTGGTATCACTGTGATATCAGCACCTGTATCAATTTTAAAGTCAACTGGTGTTTCTGTGGAACCTACTGATACTGTGACAGTCCACTCTGATTGTTTCTGATTACCAGTTACTAGACCTAGAAATGAATCTTTCTGTATCTGTGGCGTTTCTTGTGATTCTATCTCATTTACTCTCTTGGTCCTACAAACACGTGCATAGTGACCAACACCTGAACATCTCTTGCATACCGCATCCTTTGCTGGACACTGCACCCCAGGATGTGATGGCTTAAAACCACACCTACCACATTCATTTGGTTTACTGACCTGTGATGACTGGCTTGAAGTGTCTTTTCTGTGATTAAACACTTGTGGTTTAGGCTTATACTGATGCCTGGGAACAAACTGAGATTTCTTCTGCTTAGAATGCACTGCATCAACATCTAGAGAGTTTGAACTGAGTGGCTGTCTAACAGTGGCCTGTTGCTTTCTAACTACTTCACTGTCTAGCCTGAGTGATAGCTTTTTCAAGTGTCAAATCTGGGTCAAGTTGCAGCCTCTCTGACAATTTAGCATCTCTGAGACCGACCACAAGACGATCTCTAATCATTTGATCTTTTAGGGAACCATACCCACAATGCTCTGACAAGCGATATAAAGCAGTGATAAAATTGTCCACGCCCTCATCTGGTAACTGACTGCGCTGTTAAACTTCGCTCGCTCGAACATTACATTACGGCGGGCCACAAAGTACTGGTCAAATTTTTCAAACACTTTCTTGTACTTTTCCTATCTGCAGTGGACAGTGAAGCAGTATTAAGGATATCGTCGGCCTTATCCCCCATGGTGTACAATAAAACATTTACCCGTTCTTCCTCAGGTCCTCTCGCCATGCGAAATCGTTCAAAGCGACGGCTCCATGTGGGCCAATCCTCGGGCTGACATAAGTCAAATGGCGGGAGTGACGGTATCTGGAAACTTGCCATGTTCCAGCTTCTGACACCATGTAGAGTTCGTGACAAGAAGACAAATGTCAACAACACTCCAAACTTATTTATTACACGCTGAACATACAATGTCGTGCGAACACCGCTCAACAAGATAGCGATTACTGTTCAGGAATGTCTACCCATGATGCAATGCGGTTACCGTAAAGTACCGTTGAACATAACCGTAAAGACTTAGTTAAGTGGCGACATCTCGACCATACCACAATCATATCTTTATGTGAAGCCGGATATCTGTGTCTAACGGCTATTAATTTTGCCATGCTCAAGGATAAACCGATGTCATTCCCAGAAATACAAGTAAAACGCAGGAAAATCGAAAAATTGTAGGTGGCGCCGACAGTTTTCTCCGTCTGTTAAAATACTTCTGGCCCGATAAGTACAACAAATATAATGGTAATTCGCCCAGACGTCTCTGACAAATCTGGCCCTTCTCATGCATTTTTTATATTAAAATTTAACTTCACCGGTGCTGAAATTTGTGTTTTCATCTGTTACTCAACGAATATATGTCAGCAGTGATCACATTTGTTTTTATTTTCAGCATAGGAGTGGACCAATCAGAACCTTTGTAAAATTATGCATATGTCTACCCGTTGCACCCCATCCGCAAAACTGAGGTGAAAATTAATGGTTTTTTTCCGCATACTTGAACTTGATGGTCAAGGTCACAAGTTTTCAAGCTCATTTCAGATGGTTAATAATGGTTGATAATGAAACAATTTTAAGTATTAAATTTAAGGGGGGAAATATGGATTACTTATTTAAAGGCCGAGTTCTTGAACCATCCGGTTCAGTTTAGAGTCATGTGACTGTGACTGACAGCCAGAGGCAAGCTTATCATACACAGACATCAGCCTGAGCACGTGGCTTACTGCTGTAGTGTATCCTTCTGTGCTGGTTAGCCGTGTGTGGGTGTGAATCAGCAAATATCTTCATGTCTCCCTGGGTCCCCATAAATGTATTATCATTTCAGTAATGACATGGGACATTACATAAATATGAACCCTGTTTTATTATATGTATGCTTTTGAGTAACCTGAGGAAGACGATAGTAATGAACAGATACCAACAGATACCCTCTTACTGAGGTTGCCCGTACACAGCCTGTGTATATGTGACATTACACATTGCGGAAATCCCCCTGTGCCTGTCACCTCCTAGCTCAGAACTCCAAGGGTAAATCAAGATTAATGGCTTGATTGAAAGACGTATACAAGCTTGAATCTGGAAAGCATGTTTTAGAGGCATCACGAGAAAATTATGTGGTTAAATGTATTTTTCATGCATATTTAATTTTCCAATTCATTTTGCCTGCTATTAATTTTAGTTTTCTTTTGTTAACAATAACTCCAATTAAGGTTTTTCTCACCTTCATACAGGCTTTAAAATACTTCAGCTTCATCTCAAGTTGACTCACTAAAATCTATTCTACAAATGTTGCTGTCTGTTTCCCTAAGTAAATGAGAAATTCCTAACATTATTGAAGTAACCCAATGTGGTTCATGTTTCCTGTCCATGGCCTAGCAATAAACTGACCCAGAATTTTTATTCAGCCAATCCAGAGCTTCACTAAGAAACTTGGTGTACAGGTTCATGTTACTGTGTAGTGTGTACCCTCTTCCTGTTCATCAAGGTGTAATTTCTATAACAAAGCTTGATTTAAACTGGGCTTATAAAGTTAACATTTAAAAGCCAATATGGATTTGTATAGTGAATGGAGTTTCAGCAGAGCTTGTTCTGGTGAGTACCAGTATTTGGAACAAAGACAGTCACTGACTATATATATGACATGGCATGCCGGCTTGTGCACAAAGCCACGTGCTGTTGTTTATACACATCATGGCTGCTTACTGATTGGCTCCTGCTGTGGCTGTGCACCTCCCCCGCTAAATTTGAACTGGGACTAGCATTGGCACATATAATTCATTTTCCTGCAGAAACCACATAAATTGACCAAGAAATGATAATTTATTTCAGTTACTTGCAATACTAGGAACATGTCTGCCAAAATCCAGCTCTAGTAACATCTTCCTTCCCAGCCAATATTCAGATTACAGTCAGAGCCCAAGTGAACAGTTGCAGATATTATGTTAAACTCCATGTTGCCCAGTTACGCCCCCTGGTATTTATAGTGGCACTCGGTCTTTAAGGAGATATCATCAGGACCTCCCTGGATGGTGAGTTAGAATTGTTTTAAGTCAAATGGTTGTAATTTCTGCGCTGCTTACAGGCGGCAGGATGAAAAGTGCCGTGGGCAACGCTATGCAAAAAGGAATTATATAGAGAAATCACCGGGCTAAATATGAACAAATACAGACAAGTGGTTTTGAAAATAGGCAGTTCTGATGTGTATTAATAGGTTTTCAATGGAAAATTTAAGGTTTTTACTTGATTTCTCGAAGGAACGAAGTCCAAGTGGCCAGTTTTGGGTATAGTAGTAGAACTTTGGGATATCTAACCATATGTCGAATTTTGAATTCATAGTTCTAAAGGTTTCAAAACATGCCAGTCTAACGAACGGACAAACGGACGGACGAAGGAGAAAGGCTCATTTTTATAGCTCAGATGACTTATAGCCAGCTGAGCTTAAATTTATCCAAGTGTAACCAAAATCTATTCAGGTCTGATACCGGTAAGGAACACTTCCATACAATAAAAAGTAGAACTCAGTAAAACTTTCTGAGACATCAGGACGCATAGAAATTGTTTAAGGTGGACAAATGCCCGTGCGCACGGACGGAGACAATTCTCGTGTAATATTAATCAATATGGACCTTTAACTTAAATGGAGGAATGTACTGCAGAAATGAGGCTGTTATAGTAAAATAAAGCAAAATGACCGAGTACAACTTCTCATAATTCGGCAAGAAATCACTGTACTGGAAACACTTGAACAAACTTTAGAACGCATTTCCCCCCCCCCCCCCCCCCCCCCGAGGATCCTCTTTGACATATGGAAGGATTTACCCTTGTAGTTTCAAAGAACAACAATTTGTAGCTACTGGGCTCAAATCAGTTCAAATGCATTTAAGACAGAAACAATTGATGCGATACCATTGAATAAAAGGACCACCTCATAATCATTTCTGCAATATTTTAAAGAATTTGGAACAGCAGATTTGCGGGACTTCTAATCTGAAATCATTTTGTGATTAATTTCTATGAATCATTTCTGTGAACGATATTGGAGAAGAAGATTTTTAAGGTTAAATTGTTGATGTAGGTGACAACAACCAAACCCAAACCCCACCATGTGCTAGCTTCTGCCATTCCCATTCCTCAGATAGGATGGCTTAACGTGCAGTCGACGAACGACGAAGCAACATCACACTGACTGACAGGTACCCTAAATACAGGTCACTGTGACTAGTATTCTCTGAGTTGTCGGTCAAAACATGTTTGAATCATTATCACTTACAATTAAAGTCTTAGGTAATTACAAAACAAAAATGTCAAAACAGTGGATATTTTAACATTAGCAATTTATTTATATATATATATATTCTTATATTACACAATAACTAAAACACAGACCTGCACAGAAAAGCACAACGTTGTACAGTGAAAACATAACTGTAGGACACGAAACACTGATAAAATGTGGAATGTTGGAAGAACATGAGACTAAGAGAAAAATCATTTCATATTTACTCAATATATATATATTGAAATTATATTCTCAAAAAAAACCACAAACTGACATCTTGCAAATATAAACCAGTTTTACTCAAAATTTCACTAATTCACTAATACTTATCTTTAAAACCATACTTGACTAAAATACATTTGTCTGTTTAAAATACCTCGCACAAACAAAACTGCAATGACTATTTCATGCCAGGGGATCTTTCTAAATCAAGCAGTTATTGATTCCTCATTTCCCTTTTTTATTATTTTCAATATATTACTGGCAGTTCGACTTAAGAGTAGGACAAAAGAGAAATAAACCAATCTCTGCTACATGTCTTGCTAACCTTTAAACCACATTTAATCAAACCACAACAATGCAATGATGCAACAGTACAGGTAGCAAAACTGATTAAATAAGATTAAAATATCTGAAATTGTTTAGTATCACTCATATATAATTCACATGTTTGGACCCATGTAAATAGGAAGACACTGAAAACAGCTGCTGATATAAATCTATATTGCCATGATAAGATAAATAAGTTGAGTATAATACTGTTTGATAATGAGAGGTTTGTTGAGCATTATTATTTATAATGACTATAAAAACAGTGGCAAACTCTGGTCAACAAATATGGCTGGTGACATTTATCACCATATTAATTAATACAGAAAGACCAATATATAATATATGATTTTGATTGCTCTGAAAGGAAATGACACATAAAATATCACAAGAGGAACATTTTCTACTTTTTCATTCATCCCAGACTGTTGTACAACACGCACACAAACACACAAACATACAAACATCCATAAAATGTTCATGAAATCAGCAGTGCAATAATTCAGGATAAAGCACACAAGCTTTAGAACTCTGTATCTAATTCTGATAATTGCTATCACTGAATTAGAAATGTTAATTTGAAAGGCAGAAAGGCATATTAAGTTTATAAACATGTCACAACTTGTCTGACTCCCCCTCTGTGCTGATGCTCTCTTTATCATCACCAGGTGGCACTTGAGGCATATCTGTCTTTTGGCACAGTGAGTTCTCTGCAGATGTATGCATGGTATATTGGGTCAGTTCTCCTCCAGAATGCATGCTAATTAAATTTGGGTCATGTGACACTGCTGAGCTATTAGCACCGACTTGCTGGTGCTGCTCCCTGGTGGAGAAACTATTTGGTGCAGGTATGCGGCCTATTGTCTGGTTTACCTCGCTAAGCATCTGTTGTAAGGAGGTTGACACTGAATCATACTGTGATCTACCCAAGGCATCTGATAATGTCAATCGCAACGGATCTGATTCTGTGTCTGCTCCTTTTTTCTCTAATTTATCATGTTTAAAATAAAGTTGGTCAAGATTTTTGGCAGCGGATGGTACACTCAGTGCATGAGACAGATCAGTAATGGGTCGGCTCTCTGAGGTTTTCTCGACGTGGCTTTGTACTGTTGAGGCTGACCTGTAACTCTGTGTGCTGGCAGGCAGTGGCGGAAGTGAACTGAGGTTTGTTGAATGTAAACCACTCCGTGCAATGTCTCTGGTGGAGTAGCTGCGGGTAAGCCCTTGTTGTAACAGCCGGGCTCTCTCATACCCAGATATCTTAGCTTCGAGTCTTGCAATCTCTGCATCCTGATCAGCAAAAACAATAAAAAAAATATTCAAGTTTTCCTTTTTTCAAAGCGAACTTCTTTTACTTATTATCTGCATGTTTGTCCCATAAAACACTGAAGAATAAAAGGACAAATTACATTATAACGAGGCCTACTCAATGTGAAATACTTCAGTTAACAGTTTTGGTTGAACCTGCCTTGCTATGCAGAAAGTCCCCATAATAGAAGTAGTACAAATATGATGTAGTAAATACTCCATATAGAAAACCCTTGTGGCCCTGAACTTATGCTGCGTACAATGTAAAAATACCAAATATTAATTGTTAGGTATCACCCTTCTGTCAGAGGTTGTTTCTACTCAAAATGAACCTCTTCCATTTAGATGGGGATGCCCATGACTACTTTTCTTATCTGTCAAACTTGAAAATCAAAATTTGATATATTTCAAAGAAACACCTTCTGTTTATATTTAACATGCACCTGCTTACAAAATATTACTTATTCTGTAAGTTCTTACCACAAACACCCTTGTTTATGTAAATTACCTTTAAACAATTCTTTACAAAATATTTAAATGGACTACAATACCCTATCCACTTAGGCCATGGGCTAGTGGGGGTCATAGTGCACCCCCCTTGTGATTTACTTTAATGGGAATTTTCATGTAGCCCTAGGTCTAACAAGTCAGAAAATTGATGTTGCCAGCAAAGAAACTGGGATGGAAGACACCTCCCATGGACTTTTTAACCACGCCTACTTTTTAAGCAGGAGGCAGATAATTAGGGGTATGGAAAATCCAAACAACCCTAACTTTGCAATTCTTTACCAAAATATATTTCAAATGACCACTTAAAATGTTTGCCTTGTCAAGATCTACAAGTTCATGCAAATGATATGCAAATTTATTTTGTGAAAAGGTCACTAGAGGTCAAAAGGTCACAAACTTTGACCTTTACCTATTATTTCTCGCATTATCAGGGTTTACTTATTGCCAAGACCATATAAAGTTTTTTTAATAATAATTAATCATATGAAAGTTTACATGTGCTTTTTAATATTTGGATAAAAGGAGTAGTGATTACCCCGTGGTATGTGAGATATTTCTGCACTTTTACAAAATTTTTGTACATATTGCTGAATGTGTCGAATAGGAGTAAGGCAAAATCTAACAAGTGGTACTTTGAAATCTTTCATTGAATCTTTGCAAATGACCACAAAAGATTATATTTGTATGTTTCTATAAAATGAAACATAAATTATGCAAATATTTTCATCGAAGCGTTTGTTGGAGTCAAAAATAAACAAAGGTTGACCTTACCAACACCATAGCTGTTTGTTAAACATGGTCGTTATAAAGCTTGCCATGAAATTTTAATATTGAAACAAACGTATATTTCTTTCTATCTCTCAATTAACGCATTTCCTGTTAACATTTATCCTAATTCTTACCGGTTTGTATCATATATCATGACAGTTTTATGTTCTTAGATATTTGTCACTGGTTCATTGATCTCTGTTAACAGCAAAACCCTTATTTTAATTTGACTAGTAACAGCCAAAATATTATATTTTATTTTTCGATAAATACGCTTATATCACATATATCCATTTCTCTCACTAGTTTACAATATATAATTTATATTAATTAATATTATAATTGATAATTAATTCTTTAATAAATTACATATGATTAATATTATATCTCACCTGGATATATTACTGAGGTCGTCATAGTATAATAAGATAACTGATTAAAATTGCAGTTCAATTAATGAAGCGATCTTTTATACTTATACTTAAATGGCCTGCCTTTGTGCTTTGCGGACTTTGATAGTCTAGTTTATTTTATATATGGACCTCTGTCAGTCATTTTTTTTTTACTTATGACTGTCTGTAAGTCTATTCGTTCTCTTGTCATGTCTACTGACTATCATCTTGACTGAAAAAAAACTGTCTGACAGGACTGCTCACTATCTAACCGGTACACCTGTTTCGCATTTTGACTCTGATCAAATGACTCTCTCTGTTGCGGTACATTTTACTTTCTGTTTGAGTTAATGTCTATCTCTCTGACTAAATGTCTGACTGACAGGCGGTTTGTGTTTTTAGTATTCGAACAACTGCATAGTCCTTAAAAAATACAGAAACACTGCCAATAGGATTGGCAGTCAGTCAGTTTATCACGGATAGACAATAGAATGTCAGATATGACAGTCAGACCAGCTAACACTCTGGTAGTCCAGGAGCCTGACTGTCTTTCTACCAATGTTTCTGGTCGACAGGTGGTCCGTTATTTTCTGACTACCAGACTTGTAATCCACAAGACGGCGTCCCACTTTGTTCAACGATACATAAATGCTAGAGCTAGTGCTTAAGTCATCAATCTGACTATCAGGTATATATCCTTCCTGAGAACTAGCTAACTAATCGTCTAGGAGACAACACACCAGATAAATAATAAATATGTCAAACAGGCTGGCCGTTAGAGAGCTGGTCAGTCAGAAAGACCATGACAGATGAACAGCTAGTCATAGCCAGGTGGTGGGAATGGTTTGCCACCAGAGCTAGTCAAAATCAAATCAGATATCACTGACTGCCTTACAAGCTTTGAGAAGGTCTATCTGACTATCCCTTCTGACTATCTACTGACTATCCGTGGAAGTCTGACTGACTGGCAACTCCACTGGCAGTGTTTCTGTATTTTTCAATGGACTATGCAGTTGCTAGAATACTGTTACGAAAACAAATTTTTCAGGGGAAAATTTTGGGTCGATCCGGGATTCGAACCCATGTCGGTGGCGCACATGCCCGGCGTTCCAAGCGCTTCACTAAAAAAGCAAGCTTCACTAGCGAGACAATTCGGCCTGCTTTTATGTCACCCCGTAACACACTCCCTCTTAAGACCTTTCTGCTATCATAACAAGATTAATTATCCCAGGAGTCACACTTATGTGAGCTTATTCCCTGGGCCACAAAGTTTCCGTCACGTTGGACGAGCCCCCATTTTGTTACGAAGACAAATTGCTCAAGGGAAAACATTGGGCCAATCCCGGATTCAAACCCATGTTGGTGGCGCACATGTCCGGCGTTCCAACCACATCCCTAGCAAAACAACTTCACTAGCGAGACAGTTCGGTCCGCTTTTATGTCACCCCGTAACAATACTGATTACACCGACTGCCTGTCAGTCAGACAGTAAGTCGGACAGAGAGACATTTACTCAAACAGATAGTTAGATGTACTGCAAGAGAGACAGTCATTTGATCAGAGAGCCAAGATGAGAAACAGGTGTACCGGTTAGATAGTAAGCCAGCCTGTCAGAGAGTTTTTAGGTCAAGAAAATGAAAGTCAGGTAGACAGACAAACAGTCATAAGTAAAAAAAAAAGGCTGACAGAGGTCAATAAATAAAATAAACTAGACTTGCAAAAGTCCGCCAAAATGCACAGAGGCAAGCAAAAAAGAGTAAAGCATAAAAAATATAAAGATGGCTTCATTTATAAAATTGCAATTTTAATCAATCATCACAATTATCATACTATGAAGACATCGGTAATATATCCTGATGAGAAATAATATTAATCATATGTAATTATGTCTTCCCTCCCTTGGGGGGAGACATATAGTGTTTGGGTCTGTCGTCATCGTCTGTGTCATATTTTGTGAACGTGATAACATTTGAACGACTCAACAATTTTTCATGAAATTTTTAATTTAAATTGTTTCTACCAAAATCTCGGGGGAGTTCAAAAACCGGTGACCTTATCCTTCATTATCAAGGTCATACCCCATAACTTTTGAAGTATTGTATATTTTTTCCCCTAAATTTGAAACACATTGTTTAAATCAAGTTCCTTAAGGAGCTTGAAACCTGGTGACCTTGACCTGGAACTTTAAGGTCAAATCGGTCTGAATAAAAAGTATTTGTGAAATTAATTACTTTTGAACCACCCAATATATTTTCATGGAATTTGACTTGTGAAATGTCTCCACCAAAATCTCGGACAAGTTCGAAAACTGGTGACCTTCACCTTCAACATCATGGGAAAATAGGCTGAAACAGAATTATTTGTAAACCCGATAACTTTAGAAGTACCACATATTTTTTCCTCAAATTTGAAACACTAATGTTTTAATTAAGCCCCTTGAGGAGCTCGATAACTGGTGACGTGGATCTGGATATTCACGGTCAAATCAGCAAGAACAGAAATTATTTTGAACGTTATAACTTTTGAATCACTTGATATATTTTCATGAAATTCAACTTGTGAAATGTCTTTACCAGTATCTCGAACCAGTTAATAATCTGGTGACCTTGACCTTCATCACCAAGGTTATATTGTATGAAATAAAAAAAAATTGTGAATCTGATACCTTTTCTAGTATCACATATTTCCCTCAAATCTGAAACACTATAGTTTTAATAGAGTTTCTTGAGGAGCTCGATAACTGGTGACCTTGACCTGGATCTACAAGTTAAATCAACCAGAATAAAATCTCAGATCAGATCATAAACTTAATCACCTTGATCATCATCATACAAGGTCAAATCTTTAGAAATGCAGGATTTAAGTTTAACACCAAACTTTCGAAGGGGTCCATTTTTTCCCTCAAATTTGGGAAAGTGAGGCCCGTAATGAGGGGAGACATATAATGGTTTTTGTGTCACAAAAAGCAGGTCTTCTAGTTATTGAGAGAGTTAAATATTAATTATTGTATGAATTATAACAACTAATATATTATCTACTAGTAATAGAAATTGATACATGTGAAAAAGGTGTACATGTATTTATGCAACAAATAATACATTGGCTGTTACTAGTCAAATTAAAATTAGGGATTTGCTGTTAACAGAGAACAATGATCCAGTGACAACTATCTAAGAACATATGTAACTGTCATAAAATAAGATACAAACTGGTAAAAATTAAGATGAATGTTATCTGGAAATGTGTTAATTGAAAGAAAGAAAGTAACATTCATTTGTTTCAATATTGAAATTTCGTGGCACGCTTCATAACGAATATGTGTAACAAACAGCTATGGTGTTGGTAGGGCGAACTTTTGTTTACCTCATGACTTCAATAAACTCATCGATGATTTTTTTTACATAATTTGATGTTTCATTTTATAGGTGAACTCAAATATCATCTGTTGTGGTTATTTGCAAAGATTTAATGAACGATTTCAAAGAACCACTTGTTAGATTTGGCCTTACTCCTATTTGGCACATTCAGCAATACGTACAAAAAGTCTGTACAAAAAGTGCAGACATTTCGCGCACACCGTGGGGTAATCACTACTTCTTTTCAAACGTTTTGACTCCAGAAAATTAAAAAGCACATGAAAACCTTCATTTTAATTAATTTTCAATAAAAAATTATATGGTCTTGACGATAAATTAACCCTGATAATACGAGAAATTATAAGTAAAGGTCAACGTTTGTGACCTTTTGACCTCTGGTGACCATTTCATAAAAAAAATGTGCATATCATTTGCATGAACTTGTAGATCTTGACAAGGCAAACATTTAGAGTGGTCTTTTGAAATATTTTGGTGAAGAGTTGCAAAGTTAGGGTTGTTTGGATTTTCCATACCCCTAATTATCTGCCTCCAGCGGTAAAAGTAGGCGTGGTTAAAAAGTCCATGAGAGGTATCTTCCATCCCAGTTTTTTTGCTGGCAACATCAATTTTCTGACTTGTTAGACCTAGGGCTACATGAAAATAACCATTAAAGTAAATCACAAGAGGGGTGCACTATGACCCCCACTAGCCCATGGTCTAACTATATTTGTACCTAAGCTGCTGGTATATTTAGAAGCCCTGGTGTACTATGGGGCTTGGGTTTCAATGCCAACAACCCTAAATTTGAGTACTCTTGTAGGTCGGATTCTGTGCAGTGTGGTTAAGTATACATAATTACTTTAAGCTAATTGCTCAACTAATGCACCTGGTTCTGCTTGTTAATTGCTATAAGCAAACCATATGCTCTCCAAGGATAATTAAAAGATAATTATTGATATTTCATACCTTGATAACAATAGTTTCATTAGCAGCTTCTATGATGTCTTTACCAGCCATCATGTCAGCTTTCAGGTTTTCTACCTGACCTCTGGCCAGGTCCAACTCATGCAAGAGCTGATGTTCCCTCTCTGCTGCTACCGCCATCTGTTGCTGATGTTGCACACTAATGTCTTCTGAGGACTGGAGGAGCTTATCTTGGGATTCATGCAAGGCTGCCATCTGAAAACATTTACACAAAAAACCTGACATTTCAGACAGAAATTGCACAATATAATGAATATTCTCAAAAGATATTTTTAGGGATTATCATTAATGATTAACTTAACAAAATCCTTCTGTATAAAATGTCCACATTTAAATGTGACCACCATTCCCTGCTTAATGACTCAATATACTTTCATAGACCTTACAAAATGGGCCATAATAAAGGGCTGGTATGACATACCAATGATTTAATTAACACAAGAGTGCTAATGTGATAATAATCAATTGTTCTGACAAAAACTAATACAATTATCAATATCAATGACAAGAATCAATATAACTACCGTATATATATATATATATATGACTCTACCAGAATCAATTTGAGAAATAAAGCAAACCTAGATTTTTCATCACCAAGTGATCACTGGAAGCTTTCCCCTATCGCCAACAACTGAGTGATAATGAGGATTCAGCTGTGGAGAGTATGACCTTGGAAATAAGGTCAGCATCCAAAATAAATATCTGGTGCAAATCTGTCACCTATAACTAAAATTTTGAATTCATTTGTGGCCAAAACAAGGAAATGCCAGTTTTGTTGCAGGAACAATGCCATGTCCTAAGGGGGTATTTTCAGATAAATCCTAAGGATGACGTTAAAATTTAGGAAATTTTGTGATGGTTTTATAGTAGCGCCATCTGTCTTTAATTATACTAATGCATCCAGCCTGTGAACTCTGCCAATTGATCTCAGACGATCTCCACCAAAGTCGTTGAGACCTGTCCAAATACATGTTGGGGTAACATAAGATGCTAGTTACCATGAAGACTGTAAAGTATCTCCCCAGATATTTCCAGGTACATGTATATGAATCTCAGCTTAAATGCCCTTGCCTTTTGTTGGCTTCTATCAAGGTTTTGCCACACTTTTATCATCCTGATGGAGTTGTATCTGTAGCTAAAAATGTCAGCTTTCTCTGTGCCAGGTCAAGCTTTTAAATAGAATTTTTTCTCATTCTCTTCTTGCAGTAAATATTATAGTGATGATCAGCTGACATACCAATCCTGGCATTTCATATTAACATTTATCTCAACAAGCAAATTAAAGGAATTTGCCCCCCCCCCCCCTTCTTCCTAAAGTCTGAGATGATAAGACAGACACACCAAAACAATCCAATCCAAGCTATGCACAAGAGCAATCACTGAGCCATATTTGTTCCGAAATCTGTTCTAAGAAAGTGGGGGACAATAACCAGCCCCAGTTTTACTGATGACTGACTTCTGAACCCAGCCAGTTAGAAACATTTATACTTTTATCCTTAAAATAATCATAACCATATAATGTTTGTTAGTGTACCCTATTCTATAAAATATAAAACTGATAATAGTAGTATAGTTTTCTGTCCTTGTTTAGACTTTTCAGTTTACTCAATGACTTCTGACCTCTTTTTGATGTTGTTCTTTCACTATATTTAGCTCCTGAAGGAGTTGCTGAACTTCCTCTTTAGACTGGTGCTCTGTCTCATTTCCTTTGGCTCTGAGTGCACTCACTTCAGCAGATAATTCTCTCTTTTCTTCTTCTTTGGTCTACATCAGATGAAGTTTTATCACATTAAATATTCAATTTTTTTTAAATTCAGTCTGTGTATGGTTTCATATATGTGGGTTGACTTTTGGGTTTTTTACTTTTTTAGCATTTCACAAGGCCTCCATTTTCGCAATCTCACCATAATGTATGAATCAGTAACAATTGGATGGGGACTCAAAGAAAACTAGATGTGGTCGGACAATGGTCCTCAGAGGGCCCCGCGTTTCTGCAAGTACTGGACTAGTTTACATATGGGTGAAAAATTAAGTTAAAATTGAAAGATATGACAAACAAAAACAGGTTTTTATCCATATGCATGAGGGAAAAAATCCTACTGGATCAAATGATATTAAAGAAGATATGTCTGAAATAATGTGTGCAATAGAAAATCACGGAATGTAATCTGTTTGCCACATTTGATTTTGAGCCAGTCTATAATTCAATAGGTCTGGAGCCCCCATAGGCACCAATGATCCCTGTGAAATTGGGAAAGCTGCAGTAGATTGTCAAGTTATTGTGTGCAAAAGAAAATCAGCCATCGGGCTGTAGCAGCCATATTGGAATTCCAACAGGTCTGTAATTCAATAGGTCTGGATCCCTTATAGGTACCAATCATCCCTGTGAATTTGGGAAAGCTGCAGTAGGTAGTTGTTGAGTTATCGCATGCGAAAGAAAATCAGCGATTGGGCTGTGGTGGTCATATTGGAATTCTGACAAGTCTGTAATTTGATAAGTCTGGAGCCCTCATAGGTACCAATCATCCCTGTGAATTTGGGAAAGCTACAGTATGTTGTTGTTTACTTATCGCCCGTGAAAGAAAATAAGCGATTAGGCTGTGGCAGCCATATTGGAATTCCAACAGGTCTGTAATTCAGTAGGTCTGGAGCCCTTATAGGTACCAATCATCCCTGTGAATTTGGAAAAGCTGCAGCATGTTGTTGGTGAGTTATCGCGCGCGAAAGAAAATCAGTGATTGGGCTGTGGTGGCCATACTGGAATTCCAACAAGTCTGTAATTTGATAGGTCTGGAGCCCTCATAGGTACCAATCAACCCCGTGAATTTGGGAAAGCTGCAGTATGTTGTTGTTGAGTTATCGCGTGTGAAATTAAATCAGTGATTGGGCTGTGGTGGCCATATTGAAATCCCGACAAGTCTGTAATTCATTAGGTCTGGAGCCCTTTTAGATACCAATCATCCCTGTGAATTTGGGAAAGCTGCAGTATGTAGTTGTTGAGTTATTGCGCGCGAAAGAAAATCAGCCATCGGGCTGTGGCAGCCATATTGGTATTCCGACAAATCTGTAATTTGATAGGTCTGGAGCCCTCATAGGTACCAATCAACCCTGTGAATTTGGGAAAGCTGCAGTATGTTGTTGTTGAGTTATCGCGGGCGAAAAAAAGTGTCACTGACGGAAGGACGGAAGGACGGATGGACGGAAGGACGGACTGACACGGTGATCACTATGGGGCACCGCTTGTCAAGCAGGGCCCTAACAATCAACTATTGAACAAATCGATATTCTTGTTCATTATTGGCAGATTACTCTAAAGATTTGATATGAATTTAAATAACTATCTTTGATTTTTCAATAATTAATAATTATGCAACTGTATTCATATTTCAATTGGAAACCACTGTTTACAGAGCACATTATGTCATTATTATTGCTATGCACATGCATAATATAATAAATTATTTTAATATTTTTCCCTCTTTATGAAACAAGGGACCCATGGGTCACGGCGCTCAGCTGTTATATATGATAAAAAAATATGATTTTAAAATGAGGCACATGCTGGTTTTGTGTGGAAATAAATATAAGCTGTATTATGAGTTGTTGGTGTTTAGCTTATGTATGATTTTGATAGTTTCTTTGGAGACAGGGAAGAGATTTATTACATTTATTTTATTAACAAATGGAGTGCTATTGTCGTACAGAATTTGACTTGGCCATATAACTGATAAGCAGCACATATAAGATAAGAGTTTAACTATTTATTAAAATTTAATAACAAATATTGTGCCAAATATAATTTATATAAAAATAATAAGAGAATCATGATTTTTTAAAATAAAATATAACTGAAATGATTTTTAAAATAATATTAAAGAATATATTCATGAATGCATTCATGAATACATTTTGAAAGTATTTGCACTGGTATTCAAATACTTTCATTTTTACCTAATTCCCATTCTTATGCAAGAAATTTTATAATGGAGTACATATTCATATTCGTATTCAAATACATTTGCAAAGTTTTCGCACCATGTCTGGTATTTATTCAGTTTTAGCCAAACAATGATGTTGAGAATCCAGAAAATAAACAAAGGACCCATAGGTCACGGCAAATATTCTATTGTAATGTTTTTCATTTATATATGCATTTGAGAAGCTAAGAGGAAAGGGGCCCTCCTACTTGGTTATAGTAAAGTTCTAAATATATGATTGCAAACTAATACTCTGACAAGACTGTCATGAAGAAAAACAGTAAAAGTTTTGAGATCCTGTGATGCATATGAAAAATTTACAGATGGACAGGCAAGTGGACAGAATGGACTAATACCTTTATTTCACTTTCAAGGGAATAATGCATTTAAGTTTATATATAAGCCTATTTTTTTAAGCATATCTACTTTTTCCATTAATAGTTTTTATCTGATCCATTTTTTTTATTTACAAGTGTTATAAATTTGTAATAAAAAAACTGAAAATATAAGTTAAAATATTAGAATTCTAAGTTGCAATCATTATATATCCAGATTGTAGCTCATATTGGGTCATATTATGCATACACATATATTTTATTATCAAATGTTTAAACAAAATTTGAAAGAATATAATGCCACAACATGGCATCTACAAAAGTATTCCTTGAATCCCTATTAAAAAGTTTTGCACATTGGAGTTTTCAGTACATGCTTGATTTTATTCACTGAAATAAAATAAAAGATTTAGTAAATTTGATAAAACAAAAACATCTTTTCAAATAAAGTATACATACACACTGTTGGACGAATGAGGGACAACAATATCATTATGCTAATTACAATCTCAGCTATAATTAATTACTGGAATTAATAGTCAATTTCACACCTGGTGAAGTTTTATTCTTCTGAAGTAAAGCATTACTTATCTGATAAACATCCACACTTTCATAGCATTACATCACTTTTTTGACACAATTAAATGTGCACTTTAATTGTAACCCTGGTGGTATAATACAAAATCTAAAATGTAGCATAGCCAAGAATAAAATAAAATTCAGAACATTCATCTAGTTTATGCACC
Organism: Sipunculus nudus; assembly: GCA_026874595.1. Taxonomy (NCBI): domain Eukaryota; kingdom Metazoa; phylum Annelida; class Sipuncula; order Golfingiida; family Sipunculidae; genus Sipunculus; species Sipunculus nudus. The sequence continues at coordinate 49,353,329 of CM049310.1, forward strand.
AGCTGGGGGGGGGGGGGGGGGAGTGCAGGGCAGAGTGGAAGCCTGCTAGTAGTGGCCAAGCTGAGCCAAGGCAAGCTGCCTGGGGTGGGTTACATAATGCAAGTGAAGGCTGTACTACTAGGTGGGCTAGACGTTAACAACACTTGACATGGTGTATAAAAAATTAAATAAAAGCTACTCTTTTCAAATAATTCCCTTGAAATTTCAGATTTTAAGAGATTAAATCATTATGTATGTATGCTATGAAAATTAAATCAACAATGCTTACAGGGAAAAAACGTGCCATTGCCAAAGTTGGACAAAATTTAAGGTATTGATTTTTTCTTTATGCTAATAACTTGAAAATTTGCAAAATTTAGATCTAATTTTGGATAAACAATTGAATCTTGATTAAATAAAGTTATATTACTGAAAAAAAAGTCTCCAGCTTCAGCAATTCTCATGTTAAGTGAGCAAATATATTTCCTGATTTTTAAAAAAATTGCATTATATTTGGGCCCATAACTTCAAAATAATATAGTAAAATAATAATAAAATAGTATGTGCACAGAAAATGTATGGAAGAATATGAATACTAAATATGATCAAAAACAGATCAGTGGTTTTGATATTAGGCAGCCTTGAAGTGTAACAATGGCTTTTTTATGGAAAACGGAGGTTTTTCCTTGATATCTCAAAGGAACGAAGTCCTAATGACCCAATTTTTGGTATGGTAGGAGATTTTGGGGACATCTAATGGTATGCAGAATTTTGGATTTGTAGGTCCAACGGTTTCAAAACGTGCCATGTTAAAGGACGGACGGACAAAGGACCACGACTATAGCTCAGATGACTTATAGTCAGCTGAGCTAATAAAAGATAATCTTTAATAAATCATAGTTAAAATTTTTCAAATATAATTTTATTTTTTATATTATTATATAATTATATATTTATGTGTATTCAGATAACAGTATTAAAAAAATAACACAAGGGCCTAGAGGCACAAATAGTCTCCTGCCATATGTGATGGACGTAAGGACATTCGGATGGAAGGACAAACAGATGATGACCATTTTAGTAGTCTTCCCTCTTTAGGGCAGGGGACCAATAAAAATATTTCCACATATTATAATATGATAATAGATCAATAAGTACTTTTATTACAAAAGAACACCATGCTTACCCTGGATACAGCTAAGGCTTTTTCTAGCTCTGTTGTGAGTCGTTCTCGTTCCTTTTCGCTCAGCATCAGTTCTCTCCTCATCTCTGTCAGTTCAAACTGCTGCTGCTGAAGCTGCTCTCTGATGTTTGAAGGTAAAAAAGGACATATCTTATAATGTGCAATCTTTTTTTAAACCCATCAACTCTCCTCATCATGTATTTCTATCAACTACTCTCCATAAAATGGCATGAAGGGATTAAAAACCAAAGGAGTATTTTTTTACTCTTCTGTTCCAGTTTATTTTTCTTGCTCATAATTGGCATATAACATGATATAAAACGTGTTGTCCTTACTGCTCTAATGATCAGAGAGTTAAGTGAAACATCATACATCTAAAACTTGTGAACTGTAACTGTACAATGTCAGACATACCAGGTTTTGGTCATGCAAGTAACTATTACATCTCATACTGACCTGGTTTTTGTCATGTCAGTACCTGTTTCAAGTCACACTGATCTGGTTTTGGTCATGTCAGTACCTGTATCAATTCATACTGACCTTGTTTTTGTTATATCAGTACCTGTTACAAGTAACACTGACTTCTTTTTGTTACTTCAGTAACTGTTTCAAGTCATACTGACCTGGTTTTTGGTCACACAGTACCTGTATCAATTCACACTGACCTTTTTTTTGTAACATCAGTACCTGTTACAAGTCATACTGACCTGGTTTTTATTACGTCAGTACCTGTTAAAAGTCATTCTGACATGGTTTTTGTAATGTCATTACCTGTTACAAGTCATACTGACCTAGTTTTTGTCATATCAGTAGATGTAACATGTCATTATGACCTGGTTTTTGTCATGTTAGTACCTGATTCAAGTCATACTGACCTGGTTTTTGTTACGTCAGTATCTGTTACAAGGCATACTGACCTGGTTTTGTTATGTCAGTACTGTAAAACGTCATACTGACCTGTTTTATGTCATGTCAGTATCTGTTACAAGTCATATTGACCTGGTTTTTGCCATGTCATTACCTGTTACAAGTCATTCTGACATGTTTTTTTGCAATGTCAGTATCTGTTACAAGTCATAATGACCTGGTTTTTGTCATGTCGGTACCTGTTACATGTCATACTGACCTGGTTTTTGTCATGTCAGTACTTGTTTCAAGTCATACTGACCTGTTTTTTGTAATGTCATTACCTGTTACAAGTCATACTGACCTGGTTTTTGTAATTTTTTTTGTCATGTCAGTACCTGTTACAAGTCATACTGACCTGGTTTTTGTTATGTTTTTCGTCATGTCAGTACCTGTTGCAAGTCATACTGACCTGGTTTTTGTTATGTTTTTCGTCATGTCAGTACCTGTTACAAGTCATACTGACCTGGATTTTGTATGGTTTGTTTGATGCTCTTGGCTCTCCTCTTTCATCTCACATAACTGATACAGCTGGCTTTCTAATTGCTACATCAAAAATAAGAGGAAACTTGAATGGCTTTGTGTTTGCAGTGCAAAAACAGGTATGTCTCCCTCCTATGGGCCATCCCAAAACATTAGGGGCAAAATATGCACTATCCTAGAGCAATGATTCTAGATTTCAGCAGTTTTGACCTTTAAGATATGCCTGAGCATGTGAGACACTGTCTCATTGGAGTTATCATGTTTGCCTGTATTATGAGACAGCGCCTTATTCAGGTTATTATGCTTGTCCTTGTTATGAGATAGCACCATATTCAGGTTATTATACTGGTATTTATAATGAGACAGCACCTAATTTAGGTTATTATTCTTGTTCTGATTAAGAGACAACAATGTATTCAAGTTATTAGGTTTGTCCTGGATGTGAGACAGTGTCTCATTAATGTTATCATGTTTGTCATGGCTGTAAGACAGCCTTTATTAAGGTTATTATACTTGACCTAGCTCTGGGACAGCATCTTTTTCCTATCACATTATATTAGCTTTGTGATGGGTAAGCACCTTATTAATGTCATCTAACCTGATTTGATTGTAGAACAGTACCTTAGTGAGGTCATTAAGCTTGGCCTGGGTACTGTACCTTAGTGAGGTCATTAAGCTTGGCCTGGGTACTGTACCTTAGTGAGGTCATTAAGCTTGGCCTGGGTACTGTACCTTAGTGAAGTCATTAAGCTTGGCCTGGGTACTGGACAAATGCTGCTGCAGACACTGTTTTTCCTGCTCTGACTGCTCCACCTGGAGCTCCTTTTCCTTCAACTGTTCAAGCACCTGCTGCACCTGCTCATCTAAACTGTTCACCTGAAACAGGTCAAAGGTCACAGGCAAAAGTTTTATAACAAAATATGTATGTTGGATCCTGCATCTGGAGATTCCATAAAGTTAGTAAAAACTCTCAACTCAAGGACTTACATGGGATTCTGTTAAGATCTTCTGTTTCACTTTAGTCATAATCAGGGGGAAGGTAAAGGAGGCCCTTAACATCCAGCACCACCAACCTTATCTGAACCACTACCCAGGCCTTGAACTTCCAAAGATTTATAATCACCAGTTGTAACATGATCCTAGTGGCCATGTGACAACCCCTGAGCAATTGTCATTGAACACAAGGCTGCTGACAAAAGCATTGGGAAAGGCTGAAATCACCAGCTTGAAATATACAAGTCCCTGAGTTTAGAGTTTTTACTAACGTTATCAAAGATTTATTTTTAATAAGCATTGCCAATGTGATTTTGCTTTGCAAGTTAAATATAGTGATACACGTACAATTCTAGTTCAAGCCCAAACAGCTTATCATCAGTTCACACTATCCATCTATCAGTATAAAATAGTAGGAAGTGCTGTTGCCAAATTTAAAACAAGTTGTTGATAATGTAATCCTGAACATATTTATATTTATAACAAGTGGCCCATGGGCCATGACGCTCAGCTAATTTTGACTGGGTGCTCTTTTTTTTAATGTTATATATTGTCTGTGAGAATAGCCTATGGCTAATGTTACTGTGTTGAAAAATGGACAGAAAATAAAAATTTCAAGATTCATAGGAGACCTGCCAAGGACCCCCCTGGATTTCACAATAGAGGGTTCCAAGGAAAATGGATACAATTTGTGCCCTGTCAAACTGCTCAAAATCATCCTTCTGGCCAAGAGCTTGCAGAATATAGGTCAACATGGCCTTATTTTAAATTTCAAAGGAGATTTGCCCAGAACCTAGGCCTAGTGAATACAATTTGTACCCATCTGGTTTAAAGGTACTCAAATCATGTTTTTAGTCTGTCACATGCAGGTTTCCAATGAGATCTGCCAAGATCTCCCTGGATGTTGTATTGGAAGATTTCAGGGCTTAAGGATACATTTTGTGCCCTATCTGACTGTTTTACAAGAATGTATTATAAGAATAAAGTTACCTAATTTCAGGATACAAAGAAGACTTGCCAAAGACCTCCCTAGACTTTCGATATAAGATTCAAAGGAAAATAGATGCAATTTGTACGTCGGCTGTCTGATGCTTAAATTCATATTTTTTGGCCCATTGTGCATAGAATATATCCTGTGCACCATGATATAATTTCTGGTTTCCAAAGAGATTTGCCTATAACCTCCCTGGATGTTGCTTTAAAAGATTCCAGGCCTAATAAATACAATTTGTGCCCATGTGACATTCAGGGTGTTAATATCACACCTTTTTCCTTGCAGTTTGTAGAATATAGGCCACCATGATCTAATTTTATGTTTCCAAAGACATTGCCTTGATGTCATGACAGGAGATTCTAGGCCTAATGGGTACAATTTGTGCCTTGTCTGACTGTCTGGGTGCTCAAAACCATTTTCTGACTCAAAGGTCACAGAGTATATGTCACCATGACATCCTTTCAGGTTGACTGTCCAGGTGTTCAAAACATTTTTTGCCCATAGGTCACAAAATATAGGTCACCATGACCTAATTCCAGGTTTCAAAGGAGATTTGCCTTGAAACTCCAAGGATATTGTGTTAGAAGATTCTAGGCCTAACAGCTGCAATTTGTCCCCATCTGACATTCTGGGTGTTCATATGATATTTTTGCCTTATAGGTCGCAGAATATAGGTCACAGTGACCTTATTTCAGGTTTCTAAGGACATTCGCCTAGGACTTCCCTGGATATACAGTTAGAAGATCCTAGCTACATAAGTTATGATTTGTGCCCAGTTAACGGGCGGACAGCAGGACAACCAGACGGATGCCAGACAAAGGGTGATTGCTATAGCTCAGATGACTTACAGTCAGCTGAGCTAATAATTGTATCTGCCAAAACAGAGTTTTGTGGATACTATATTTTCAGTTGCACGCCGCCGCCACTGCCGCGTAGGATTCCGCAGAACTCCTCTGTAATCACCGGGCAGAATTTTACGAAACCCGGTTTTATGTTTAGGTCACATGTGAACTGCTGCGCCCCTATTTTGTTTTGACCTCTGACCTTTCCTCTCTGCCCAGCGTCCATTTGTGCGTCTGTTTCCATACATAAACCCACATATCTCGGGAACCGTTTGACCGATCAGGAAAAAAATTTTATACAAATGTAGCCCTTGGATAGCTTTATAACATACACAAAACTGGTGGCGCCACCTGCAACCATGTTTGCATAGTGTCCATCTGTTCATCTGCCTTGGGTTAAAATCACTCATATCTCTGCAGTGGTTTGACTAATTCACCTGAAATTTGGCATGCGTATACATCCTGGATAGCTTTCTTGATATTATGACAGGTGGAGCCACCAACATTCTAGTTTATGCTGCAGACATCCCAGCTCATATCTCGGGAACCGTACGACATATTGGGCCAAAATTTTGCATGTGTATAGATCTCACATAGCTCTTTATCATACACAAAACTGGAGGGCCCACCTGCAACCATTTTTGCACAGCGTCTGTTTGTCTGCCGTGGGCTAAAATCACTCATATCTCTGTAGTGGTTTGACATAACTGCCTAAAATTTTGCAGGTTTATACATCCTGGACAGCTTTCTTGATTTTATGACAGGTGGTGCCACCTACATTCTAGTTTACGCTGCAGACATCCAAGCTGGTATCTCAGGAACCATTTGACCGATTGGGCCAAAATTTTGCATGTGTTTAGATCTTACATAGCTCTTTATCATACACAAAACTGGAGGGGCCACCTGCAACCATTTTTGCACAGCGTCTGTCTGTTTGTCTGCCGTGGGATAAAATCACTCATATACAACTTGGACAGCTTTCTGGATTTCTGGTAGGTTGGGCAACCTACATACACATTTCAGCTGTAGACATCCATGCTAATATGCAACACACCTCACTCTATTTCCCCTTGCCACTCAATCCATGCCTCACTTCACCCGTTCCACTCTGATTTAGGTGGATACACATAGTCGCTTGTCAACTAACCGTATTCTTGTTTAAACAACTTTTTCAAATAGAACTGAAAATAATAATTATAATTATTATGATAATAATATAAATAATAATGCTATTTTTTGACAATTATAATAATGATAAAAATAAGAATGATTTATCAGTTAGTTATAATGACAACAATAACACCAATGAAAAGTGTTAAGCTATATAGAGACTTGTCTGGATTTGTCTCTGCTGTGAAGAAACAAGATCTACACTGAAGAAAAGATTAATTTGATAAAACTTGAGTCTCAGTACCTGGCTAGCATGCCTCTGAGCATCGTACTGGCTCTTCTTGAGGGCACCCTCCAGGCGTATGATTCGCTGTTCCATGTCGCTGCGGTGTTCCTTCATAGTCATATCAAGCTTGGTCACCTGAATGTTAAATAATATAAATCATCATGACTATGAACACGTTTACTGTTATTTTGCCAATGCCAATACCAAAACCTATATATTTTTTATGTTCATAGAAGAGAAGTCCCTGCAAGTGATCATTTCACAGGATGAAATATCTTCAGTGAAAATTGCATGGCTTTGTGTGTCCTGTAAATAGGTTCCAAGTATTCCCTATGTTACCTGGGCAGCTCGGTGGTGCAGCTCCCACTGTCGTTCTTTCAGGACTGTGTCCAGGTCTTCTATCTCTTTCTCTTTGAAGCGGAGTTCATCTTCTTTGTTTCTGTGACAAAAACCCGTGTTGAAACAAGTTTTACTGTTTTGAACATTAGAAGTTAATTAAGTAAGGGTGTCAGATCACATTTAAACAGTTTTACATTATTACATCAATGTTTCATATTACAATCACAATAAGGATTCATATCATATACAAGTGCCCATTGGCCATGACGCTCAGCTGAATTCAAGAAGCCTTGAACGATGGGCAAAAAGACTCTCAGAGTCAAAATCATGCATTTTGCCAATAGCCCTTAGATATAGGTTACAGTGACCTAAATCAACATGCAGCTGCTACCATCTATGCCCTCCTGACTAATTTAGTGTTAAAATCAAGTTCTTTCACACAGCTTTTAGAAAATGGGTCAAAGAAACATTGAACTAAAATGGCTCTGTTTTTGCAGTGCAAAACAGATATATGTCTCCCCCCTATGGGTCATCCCGTAACATTAGGGGTAAAATATGCAATATCTCAAAACAATGAATCTAGATCTCAGCAGATTAGACCTTGAAGGTCAAGGTCATCACTTTTAGAACTCTGATGACATTTTTGCAGAAAGAACTGATGTGTCAAATTTAAAGCAAATTCTTCACTATTTACAAAGGTATTGGGGTCACAAGAAGCCTAGAATTGCATAAATTTGACCTTGAAGATCAAGGTCAAGGTCACAGGAATTCTATCACATTCAAGATTTTGGTAGGAACAATGAGTGTTTCAAAGTTTGGAGGAAAATATGCAGCCCTTCAAAAGTCATCTCTTCCACAAGACAATAACTATAATTCCGCTGATTTGACCTTAAAGATCCTGGTCAAGGTCACCAGGTTTCAAACTCATCCGAGAGCTTGGTAGGAACAATTGGTGTACCAAATTTGAGGAAAAAATTGGAAATACTAAGAAAGTTATGGGGTTCATAAAATGTTACATTTTGACTATTTTACATTGAAGAGAAAGGTCAAGGTCAACAAGGTGAACTTTTCCAAGACCATGGTTGGAACAATTGGTTGGAACAGTTTTACATTATTACATCAATGTTTCATATTACAATCACAATAAGGATTCATATCATATACAAGTGCCCATTGGCCATGACGCTCAGCTGAATTCAAGAAGCCTTGAACGATGGGCAAAAAGACTCTCAGAGTCAAAATCATGCATTCCAAGGTCATTTTGAGGACAAAATGTGGAATACTTCAAAAGTTATGGGGTTCACAAAAATGTCATATTTCTGCAGATTTGATGTTGAAGATGAAGGTCAAGGTCACTGTTTTTTTTCAAACTTGTCCTTGATTTTAGTAGGACAATTGCTGTACCACATTTAAGGACAAAATGTTTAATACTTCAAAAGTTATGGGGTTAAACAAATTTTACATTTTGGCAGACTTGACCTTGAAGATGATGGTCAAGGTCACCGTTTTTTTAAAATCTTCCAAGAACTTGGCAGGAACAATATGTGTACCAAATTTGAGGACAAAATGTGGAATACTTCAAAAGGTATGGGGTTCACCAAAATTTCACATTTCGGCAGATTTGACCTTGAAGATGAAGGCCAAGGTCAATGGTTTTCAAACTCCTGCGCGAATTTGGTATGAACAATTGAGTGTTTCAAATTTTGGCAGTAAATATGCAGCACTTCAAAAGTTATCGCGTTCACAAGATATCCTACAGATGAGGACGACGATGACAGACGATGGCACTGAAAACAACATGCCTCATGGCCTCATTGGGGGGGGGGGGGGGGGGGTTAGCCACCGGTCTACAGGAACTGATGAAGCACTCCATGATCAAAAAGCATGCAAAGAATCATAGCAATCAATGCATTAGTTTTTCAAATACAGAAGCATTTGTATCACATTTTTTAATTATTCTGGGGGTACTTATGAGCCCCATTGTTCAGAGGATATGGGTAACAGAGACCTAACTTCAGGTTTCCATGAAGACTTTTCATGGACCTCCCTGGTTGTCAAGTTAGAAGATTCTAGGTCACACAGTGACGATTTGTGCCTTATTAACAGATGACTGCTTCTTTTGAAGGTCTCAAAAATTGAGAAAAAATGTGTGAAAAATAAAAAAAATACAGGTGGCGCCACCAGTCTACAGGAACTGATGAAGCACTCCATGATCAAAAAGCATACAAAGAATCATAGCCATCAATGCATTAGTTATTCAAATACTGGAGCGTTTGTACCAAATTTTAATTATTCTTTGGGCTACTTTAGAGCCGCATAGCTTGAAGAATATAAGTAACAGAGACTTAATTTCAGGTTTCCAAGGATAATTTTCAATGACCTCACTAGATGTCAAGTATGAAGATTCCAGGTCCAGCTGTTATGATTTGTGCCTTGTAAACAGAGGAGGCTTTATTTGAAGGTCTCAAAAATAGAGAAAAAAATGCGTGAAAATTCCTAAAAATACAGGTGGCACCACCAGTTTGCAGGAACTGAAGAAACAGTCCATGATCAGTATGCTTGCAAAAAATCATTGTGTTCAATACATTAGTTATTCAGATACTGGAGAGTTTGTATCAAATTTTTAATTATTCTGAGGGGTACTTATGAGCCCCACAGCTCCGAGAATATGGGTAACAGAGACCTTATTTCACATTTCCACAGAGACTTTTCATGGACCTCCCTTGATGTCAAGTAAGAAGATTCCAAGTCCAGCATTCATGATTTGTGCCTTGTTAACAACTGACAACTTCTTTGAAGGTCGCAAAAATAGAGAAGAAAATTTGTAAAAATAAGAAAAAAAACAGATGGTGGCACCAGTTTGCAGGAACTGATGGAACACTCCATGATCAAAATTCATGCAAAGAATCATGGTGATCAATGCAGTAGTTATTCAGATACTTGAGCTTTGTATCAAATTTTTTATTATTCTGGGGGGGTACTTACGAGACCCATATTTCCGAGAATATGGGTAACAGAGACCTAATTTCAGGTTTCCAAGGAGATTTTTTATGGACCTCCCAGGATGCCAAGTGAGAAGATTTCAGGTCCAGCAATTTGTTTTGTGCCCTGTTAAAGGACGGACGGACTGACGACGGCAAAGAGTTATCACTATGGCTCAGATGACTTTCAGTCAGCTGAGCTAAAAATTCAATATAATATAAATCTAAAATTTCAAGCCATCTGCTCAGTCTTAAAATTCCATCTCACTATGCTTCAACATGCAAACAAATAATATACACATGCATATCATAGTAAATGGATGAAGACTTCCATTGCCCATGATCAACAAACCATTCAGTGACTGATCATTTCTGTTATAAGTGTTATAAGGTTATAAGTGTTCACAAAGATATAAAGGTTACAACATAAATTTAAATCTAAGCAGCTGGTCTGATTTGACCAACGGTTTTCCTTTAATTCCTACAATTGACTTGCGACAAACTTGCAGCTTAGTCTGTTAGAAAAATAGCAGCACATGACCGCTTTAGAATGCATGCAAGGAATGAATCAGTCCAGGTTTGGTAAGGGCATAGAAATAAGATACAAAGATACTTAAGAAGAGTTAAAATGTGGGAATCTATCTGCAGAGAGAGAGTCTGGTTGCAACTGGATCCATATTGGCTGAGAAGAAACCCGATTTATGCTGTTGGGTCACCATGCTCACATTGGTAGGAAGCTTTTTAAAGTACCATAAATCGCTTCATATAAGACACATACTCAATAAAAGATGCACCCAAAGTTTGACTTTTAATGACACGCCTCCAGGAACTACCCTTGATTTTGGCAAAAGTCCCCCAAATAGATTTCCCCCTGTGTACAGACATACCAGGTGACCAGGACATGGCATGTTCATTATTACCTGAGAGATTGTTTGAGCTGAATTATCTCTACGTCTCTGTCCTTGATGCTGCTCTCCGTGCTTTTCTTTGATGTCAGATGTTCCTTTATATCCTCCTGTAATCTTGTCACCTCATCCTAAAAAAGATCATCAACTCTATCAGTATTGAGTTTCACATAACTGATCCCTTTTCAATACTGTACGTGACATATAATTAAACTTCTTCATAAATACTGTTACGACTATCTATAATTTGATTTTCATATCTTTGTAAGAAAGTTGAGAAGATCAATTTTCAAAAGCTCATCTTTGTCCAATGTATAAGTTAAAAGTTCCTACCTATAAAATACAGTCTCTTTACATGGTAGAATTATGGTAGAAATTAATAGACTAAAGACACACGCTAAGAATTTTAATCCACTGAAAAGACAGGACTGTATGAAAATCACTTTTTAACTGACCTTCTTAAGAGCAAGTTCCTGCTCTGCTTTCTGAAGATTCTGTGTCTTCTCTTTCAATTCTACCTCACTCTGATGAAGCTGGTCTTCAAGGTCACACACTGTAAGGCCAAAGATATACTTAACCACATATATTCACCCCTGTTATATCACAAGCATTCACACAACAGTGGCAAATGCAGGACATCAAGTGTTGTTTTATAAGTAGTGTGGATTTTTTTTATATTCTGTAAATTATAAGACAATTTTAGACTTGATCTGCAAGAAAATAATACAAACAAATATCACATTTTTTAAGGAGAATTATCTGACACAAAAAAGTTTTTATTTTAAATTTTTCTCTCTTCCCCATATAGCAAGCCAAACTCAAGTTTGTGACTGAAGTAAAGAAGTTCACCTTGCTGTAGTTTAACCTGGAGTATATAGAGATGTTCATCTTGCTGTAATTTAACCTGAAGTATACAGAGATGTTCACCTTGCTGTAGTTTATCCTGCGTTCCTTTCCTGAGCGTCTCCAGCTCCGTCTGTACGGTGATGATGGTGGCAGCCTTGGTCTGACACTCCTCCTGTAGGTCCTGGATGTACCCTCGCAGCTCCTTCACCACCTTGTCTGACTTCTTCTTCTGGGATTTTAGCTCTCTACAGTTAACAAGTAACTGAGGTGTAATGATGCTTGCAAACCAGACAGTAATTCAAACTACAAGAGGTACTCCCTTAACTGGCAGCTCTCTAGCCATTACAGTCACATCTCTATTACCAGACACTAAAGGTGATCAAGTGATTAGTTTGGTTAGATTTTCATAACCTCTCTAATACGGGCACCTATTTGATACAGCAAAAAATCCAAGTGCCATGCATCTGTAATTGAGGGTTCCACTGTATATAGGTTCTACATTTGTACTATTACCAGTAGGTCTCCAGACAATGTTGCTAACTTAAGGGTGTATTGCTAACAGGCAGACTGTTCATTAGTATTCAGATTATCAATGGCTTTGACAGGAACAGCAACCTTATAAAATAAGTCCAAAATGCATGATGTCATATAACAGACACAGACATTTTCAGTTAATTCATTTCCTATTATGAAAATGACTTTTTTTTCACTCATGAATGATTTGTAAGAAGACCTGTCAATAAGATACTTCCTCTGTTATAACTTAAACCCTGTACACTGAACATGACATGATTATTTATATATATTTTTAACACATTCTAATGTCATACTTGTAAATATTTAATATTTTACCAATAATCTATTGGCCTACAATAAATACAAAAAATATCACTTACTTATTTGCTTCTTGCATCTTCTCCAGCTCTAGTTGCTGTTCTTGAATATGCAGGGCTGTCTGCTGCAGTTTCATCTCCGTACCCTGCAGGTCCTGTAGGCGGGATGACTTCTCTCTGTGAAGTTCCTGCTCCAACTGTGAAATCTGTAAAAAAAAAAATGAGTTTGCAAATTATATATCTCCCTACAAGTTTCAAGGATAGTTCAAGGATATCTTAGAGAGGACTGAACAGACACATTTGCAAAGATAAGTAATATTACCTGGTTCTGTAAAGTCTACTTTAATCTCACCTGGTAAGCAAGGTTTTCTATAATTTCACCTGGTCCTTAAGGTGCTCTGTAATCTCACATGTCCATTTAGCTTTTCTGTTATCTCACCTGGTCTTTTGAGGTGCTCTGTAATCTCAACTGGTCTTATCTGGTCCTGTAAGGTGATACCTCCTCAAACTGTGAAGTGCTGTTACCTCACCTGGTCCTGTAAGATGCTCTCTAATCTAGCTTGTTCTGTAAGGTATTCTGTGATCTCACCTAGTCCTGTAAATTGCTCTATAATCTTACCTGGTCCTGTAAGGTACTCTGTAATCTCACCAAGTGCTTTAAGGTGCTCTATGGTTTCACCTTTCTTGCAAGGTCCACTGTAAGCTCACCTGATCCTGTAAGGTGAGGTTATCTCACCCAGTCCTATAGGGTCCACTATTTTCTCACAGGTGCTGTGTAATCTCACCATGTCCTTTCAAGTGCTTTTCAATGTTATCTCACCTGGTTTTGTGACTTAGTGTAAGGGACATCTGTATTTTTACTTGGTCCTGTAAAGTGGTCTGTTATCTCACTGGGTCCTGTGATGTGCTATATAATCTCACCTAGTCCTCTGAGGTACTCTGTAATCTCACCTGATCATGTAAGGTACTCTGTTATCTCACCTGGTCGTGTAAGGTACTCTGTAATCTCACCTGATCCTGTAAGAGTGCTCTGTTATCTCACCTGGTCCTGTAAGGTGATCTGTTATCTTACCTGGTCCTGTAAGGTGCTCTGTAATCTCACTTGGTCCTTTAATGTAGTCTGTAATCTCACCTGCTCATGTAAGGTGCTCTGTAATCTCACCTGGTCATGTAAGGTGCTCTGTAATCTCACCTGGTCATGTAAGGTGCTCTGTTATCTCACCTGGTCCTATTAAGCGCTTTGTAATCTCACTTGACCCTGTAAGGTAGTCTGTTATCTCCCATGGTTCTGTTAGGTGCTCTGTAATCTCACCTGATCCTGTAAGGTGCACTGTTAGGTGCTCTGTAATCTAACTTGATCCTGTAAGGTGGTCTGTTATCTAACCTGATCCTGTAAGATGCTCTGTTTACCACCTGGTCCTGTAAGGTGCTCTGTAATGACACCTGATCATGTGAGGTGCTCTGTAATCTCAATTGGTCCTGGAAGGTCCCCTTAATCTCACCTGTTCCTGTAAGGTGCTCTGTCATCTCACCTGGTCCTGTTAAGTGCTCTGTTATCTCACCTGATCCTGTAAGGTGCTCTGTTATCTCACCTGGTCCTGTAAGGTGATCTGTTATCTTACCTGGTCCTGTAAGGTGCTTCATTTACCACCTGGTCCTGTAAGGTGCTCTCTAATGACACCTGATCATGTGAGGTGCTCTGTAATCTCAATTGGTCCTGGAAGGTCCCCTTAATCTCACCTGTTCCTGTAAGGTGCTCTGTAATCTCACCTGGTCCTGTTAAGTGCTCTGTAATCTCACCTGATCCTGTAAGGTGTTCTGTAATCTCACCTGATCCTGTAAGGTGCTCTGTAATCTCACCTGATCCTGTAAGGTGCACTGTTAGGTGCTCTGTAATCTAACTTGATCCTGTAAGGTGGTCTGTTATCTCACCTGATCCTGTAAGATGCTCTGTTTACCACCTGGTCCTGTAAGGTGCTCTGTAATGACACCTGATCATGTGAGGTGCTCTGTAATCTCAATTGGTCCTTGAAGGTCCCCTTAATCTCACCTGTTCCTGTAAGGTGCTCTGTCATCTCACCTGGTCCTGTTAAGTGCTCTGTTATCTTACCTGATCCTGTAAGGTGCTCTGTTATCTCACCTGGTCCTGTAAGGTGATCTGTTATCTTACCTGGTCCTGTTAGGTGCTTCATTTACCACCTGGTCCTGTAAGGTGCTCTCTAATGACACCTGATCATGTGAGGTGCTCTGTAATCTCAATTGGTCCTGGAAGGTCCCCTTAATCTCACCTGTTCCTGTAAGGTGCTCTGTTATCTCACCTGGTCCTGCTAAGTGCTCTGTTATCTCACCTGATCCTGTAAGGTGCTCTGTTATCTCACCTGATCCTGTTAAGTGCTCTGTTATCTCACCTCGTCCTGTAAGGTGCTCTGTTTACCATCTGATCCTGTAAGGTGCTCTGTTGTCTCACCTGGTCCTGTAAGGTGCTCTGTTTACCACCTGGTCCTGTAAGGTGCTCTGTAATCTCACCTGGTCCTGTAAGGTCCTCTTAATCTCACCTGTTCCTGTAAGGTGCTCTGTTATCTCACCTGGTCCTGTAAGGTCCTCTTAAACTCACCTGTTCCTGTTAGGTGCTCTGTTATCTCACCTGGTCCTGTAAGGTGCTCTGTTATCTCACCTGGTCCTGTAAGGTTCTCTGTTATCTCACCTGGTCCTGTTAAGTGCTCTGTAATCTCACCTGGTCCTGTTAGGTGCTCTGTTATCTCACCTGATCCTGTAAGGTGTTCTGCACATCTTCCAGTTCTTCCACACGAGATGTACTCTTCTGTAACATCTGCTGAGTCTCCTCCAGTGCCTGCTGCATCTCGTTAAGCTGCTGAAGCTTCATCTGGGCTGTCTCCTTCTGTGACAGGATCTCCTGGTGTAGGGTCTCCATCTGTTAAGGAAAATGTGAAGTACAACTAATGGAGCATGAACATACAGACTCTAACTGGTCTGAAATGATGAAGATTGTCAAGCAAACTATGGATTCATTTAGACTAAACTTAACTCTGACATAACATACGTTATGGGATTAATAAAGTGTGCTACCACAGTGTTCTTTATGGTATCTTGCTGGCCGAACAAAAAACACTAATTGAATGAGTATGAATCTATTCAAGAACTGGCTTCCACTAGATTATATGGAAATAATGGTCATGAAGGTTAAAAAAATAACAAAAGATTAACCCTCTTTCATATAGCTGAACAGGCTGGATGATAAGTTAGTCACATGATTCTGGTATAGCATCAGATGTTTCTCTGAGAGTGATATTTACTTTTTCTGTTACTGATTTAATGTGTTGACCTAGGTGTGTTAAATTACAATACTTAAATTTTAACATATATATGGATAAATATATAAGGATATAAATCAAGAGAAAAGACCAATGATATACAACAAAAATTTCTGGTATGGTGAGTTTCTAATCTTGCTATAAATTATTATTTTACTTTTCTATTCAGATCAGCTCTGTTATATTTAGGAAATTAAGATATTCAACCCCCACCTGTTTATCCTTCTCAGCCAGCTGTGCCTGGTGGTTTCTGCGGGCATCCTCCACCTGCTGCAGCTGTACCCGGATCTCTTCTCGACAGACCACCAGGGCGTGCTCCAGCTGTTTCACTCTGCTGGTGCCCTCTGTAGCAGCCTGCTCTAGGCTCTGCAGGGCTGTCTCACTCTGCCAGGCTGACTTCTGAAGCTCCTGTTTAAGAACATATTTTAGATTACTAAGGGGACACAATATTTCCATTAAAATGACATTTTAAAGGAAATATATGTTTGCCTGTATTCAACTAAAATTTTTTTAAAAGCTGTTATGTAGCATCCTTTATTATTTTATAACAAATTACCAGTAATCATTTTGATCAAGTGTGCTGCTACTTCACTGAGACATATCTGACCATTTGTTTTCTTAATTTGAACATTTTGTATACTCCTAAAATTATCTGTGTAAATTTGTGTTACTGTCTGTGTAAATAATGCTTACAATAAATGCTCTAGTACTTCATTTGCCCTGCCAGTTATTTCTATAAATATCAAAGTGAATACCAAAAATATTATGAACATAGAAGAACTCATACCATGATAAAACAATTTTATGTCACCTGACAGAAATATTATTAAGAAAATCCTCCAATTAATTGTTTATAACCAAAATTGTAACTAACAGGTTACACAAAATTTGAGAGTCTGATTGACTAGAGGTAAACCTTATATACTTTACGAATATGACAGCAGGGTCTATAAGGGCTGAGTGTTGTTGGCTGTGAAATGTATCACTATGCTGTACAGAACTGAGTTCTCTTATATATTAGAACATTGAATCAGCCCAGAGTATTAACAGGACCACTTGAGAGCCCTCTGTGCCAGAATGGCTTTAAATACACAGAGACTGAGTATTGCTTTGCATGCTATTGTTTCTTGTTATTTTTCTTGTTAATAAATATATCTGCTGGAGTTCGGTGTGACTAATTCCTTGCAATCAAGAAGTAAGGTTAATGTAATCGAGCACAGACCTGTCTCATGGAGTCCATGCTGGCAGTTTTGGCAGACAGCTCCTGTTTAAGGTCAGACATCTGCTGCTGGTACTGCTGGCAGTCCTCATTCTTCCTCTCCAGCTGACTGTGGAGCTGGAATTAAATGGATTCTGTGAACATCATCCAATCAAAGTAGCATGATTAGCATCAAGATTATGCCAGCAGTAGGGTAAGTGAAAAAAGGTAGTCTAGGTACAATCTACACTCAAGATTGTCATCTAAAGAGGAAGAAATAATAGGCCCATAGCAAGAAAATCTCATGAATATTATAATATTATAAAATGCACCAAAATTATGGCTGGAGAGTATAGTGGAACCCAACAATTATGATCACCTTGGGGACTGACCAAAGTGATCATAATTTTGGGGTGGTCCTATTTAAGAAATTCTAAGTTACCTAGATCATATATTCGGGACCAAGAAAAGTGGTCATAATTATGGGGTGGTCACAAGGCAGGTTCCCCTGAATATCATAAATACTATAATAGACCAAAAGATACAATACATAACCTCACTATATGTTTAATGAGTTTTATCAGAGCACTACAAAAAACTTCTCTTGGACTATTAAACTGTATTAAAAATTAGAGGAAAATATTTATTCTCTAACAATCATTTTAAATCATGTTGCTACATTGGTGCAACTAGCTTTATATCAGGTTAACAAGTTTTTGCTCAACCAATGATTCCTTTATTTTCTTACCACATCAATTTGTTTCTCCATCTCAGCACACTGTTCTGAGTGAATCTGTTTCACTCTCCTGAGGGTTTGTGTGGTCTTCTCCAGCTCTGAAACCCTTTCTTTCACTTTACCTTCCATTTCCAACAGCCTGCAATGTTCCTGGTTCAACTCTTCCTCTAACTGGCTGACTTTTGTCACATGACCTGTAACTTCCATAGATTTGTCCTCAACATGCTTTTCAAGTGATTTAACCTCAGATGTTTTCTTTCTCAGCTGAAAAGACAGAGGCACTAATTATTTTAAAATCAAATCCTGAATGACAGGTGAAGACAGTGAGAGTGCAGTGAAATTCATAAATAAAGGTCTCTGAAATGATTCAAAGTAGACAACCAAACTGGTCCAGTAATGCAATGCACACTGATTCGCTGTAAAACTCATTCACTGAATTGAGCTGAGAGATCTAATCAAACATGTTAAAAACTCGAAAAACTGTGTATTTATGGATTTACTCAACGATTGTCTCTTAAAAAGAAATGCAATTCTACAAAGGCAACTTTAATGGCAATGGTTAAAATAAAAATTCTGATATATTTTTAATGATAAATGTATAAATTCATCATATAATTGTTATGCATTAAAAATTGCAAATTTATTAATAATAAAATATTGAATATTCATACTTTTTTCTCCAGGTCTTCCACATCACTGGCTTTCTCCAGCAGCTGCTGTTGCAGTTCTTTTAGTAGTGACTCGCGTTGTGACAGCCGGCCATCGGCTGAAGCCTGCTTGAGTTCCAGCGCTGATACCTGTTCCCTCAGCTGTATGAGCTGGGTGGTCAGTCTGGTGCGTTCCTCCTCCAGCTTCTGTACCATCTCCTCCAGGCCCTGACCACGACGCTCAGCTGACCACATAAAACATGCACAAATAAATACCTCCAAATATAATGTTGGACAAATGGTATATATTTACACAGACTTTATTTCCTGTCGGTTTTCAGTCAATTTGTCTGTATAACCAGGTGTGTCTAAAGGTAACGGATAGATTTCAATGAAATTTTGCAGAGAAAAACCTTAAAATATACAAAAAATAACATCAGAATCATGCATCCAACAGTTGCACAAGTTCCATTTATGTTTACTATTTTGCACAAATGGTATTCTTTGTGCATTATGTAGCACATATTTCAAAGTGCCCATTATGGCCTGGGGTAAATATTTCTGTTTAACTGTTTAAGTTTATACTGAATAGATATAGCCAATTTTATCACAAATTGCACAATTTTTGTCCTATCCATAGTATAGCATATGACCTGGTGTAAACATTTGATTTACGGTTTCAAGTTTATACCAAATAAATATAGGTAGGTATGCCACATTCGCACAATGTTTGTCTTATCCACAGTATTATATGGTGTATATGTTGTATACATTTTTTATAAAGCATTCAGGGGCGGATCCAAGATCTGGGAAAAGGGGGGGTCCAACCCAGGAGGACTGTGATTAATCTAAGAAAAAAGGTCCTCAGGTTCAGAAAAGGGGGGGTCCAGGCCACAAAATTGGTCTGAAGCCCTTAAAAAAAGGTTGCTTCGGCTGCAAAAGGGGGATGGGGGGTCCAGACCCCCCCCCCCTGGATCCGCTTCTGGCATTTTAATTTTATACTAAACAAGCAGATTCATGAAATATGTCCTCTGCTAATGACACCTGTTGGTGGTTAGTAACACCAAAAGTGATTCATCATATGAACAATTAAAGATCCTATTGTATTATTATCTTAGTAGACAGACACACCAAAACAAATCCCACCCAAGGTAAGCATAAGAGCAATTACTGAACCAAAATGTGAAAGAAATTAGATAATATTTAGGAAAGTTATTTCACAGAAACGAAAACCTGACGGACGGACAGACAGAGGGACAGATGGACAGAGGGACAGCTAGACAAGAGTTACAGACAGACAGACAAACCCTAATCAATGTCTCCCGTTCCAGGAAGTGGGGGACAATAAATATAGGTTTTTTTGCCACAAATTGCACAAAGTTTGTCCAGTTCATAGTATGATCTGGTGTATACATTCGATAAACTGTTTGAAGGTTTGCCACAGTGCTGCCCATACCTAGCCTGTGTTTGTCTCTAGCAGTCTGCAGGTCAACCCGGAGTTTGTCTAAGGCACTTGAGCTTTCTGAGTGGTCCTTCAGTGCTGCCATCTGCTGTCTAAGCTGCTCAATCTCTGCTTCCCTCTCAGATAACTGGCTCCTGCATGAACACACACAAAAAGCTCCTAAAATCATTCACAGGTTATTTATAATGATAGTGTCTGAGAAGTATCACCATACAAATTTAACAATCACTTGATCTCTAATAATTTTGTTCTGAATGTTCTCATAAATATTTTATTATATTTTCATCTATGCTATCCTGTAAAATCAACAAAAATATTATATAATACACGTCTATCAGTCTAACATAATAATTATATACCTCATTTTTGGTACATGCATACAATTTATTAGTAAAACCTTTTTTTCAGTGAAAATAACAAGAACCAGTGGTTCACTTATTGAGAAAACTAAGGTTAAAATTTGATAATTATTTTAAAATCTATATTTTTATCATTTCAAAGTGTTTCAAATTATAATGTCCATATTAAAATTGTCTGCTTTGTTTCCTTTATTTATTATAATAGCATTTTTTGCTCATAATAACAAATTTTCCAACTAATTACTTTCCCAAATATTGAATCGCCCAGAGAGAGAGGTAATATTTTGGTAATTTTTATCGGAAATGATAATTGAAATTATCTTACCTGAGATTTGTAAGCATTAAATCTCCTGCCATCCCATCCTGGCCTGATGCGTACCTTGTGTGTGGTTTATCATCTGGGATACCGCTCGTGTTACTCTCAAAAGTGGCTTTAGATAAACTAAAACCACTGTCATGCCCAGGCTGTGAAAGAATACACAAGCTGAACCAGGATATGTTAAAAGTAAAATATGATACATTCAGTTTTATCTATATCATCTAGGAATAGATGGGTAGTCAATTTCAAACAAATTCCTTTTCAAGCACCTTAATTAATGAAACTCCTGCATATGTGAGACTGTTAGTGTTCCAGGTGACCTGCTGGTGACAGCAGTAGCCAATTATAGTTAGCAAATAAAAAATGTGTTTCAACAAAAATGTAATTCATAAAAAAAGACATAGCAAACAAACAAACACAAACTAAAACTGTCTAACAATGGCATAATCTGAACATCCTTAAATTGCAGAAATATTTAAAATTTGCAAGTGACAGGCTGATAAATACATATAATTATAAGAACACTGAAAGTCCATTAGTATATGACTTGAAATTTCTAATTATTTCTTGAACCTTTCAAAAAGCAAAAAACTCTGGCCTTCAGAAGTAAAATTTAATCCTACATGACCTTGACCTTCCATATTAAAAAACTGAACTTGAACCTAACTATGTTGAAAAATGTCTTGACCTTTCACTCAAAAAACTCTGACCTTGACCGTTACTATATAAAAAAATCCTTGACCTTGACCTTTCACCCCCAAAAAAATCCCTGACCTTGACCTTTGCTGCAGCGCCATCCTGCAGCCTCTGTGCGACCTCCTCAAGGGCCTGTAACTGGATGTTGCTGTCGAGCATATCCTGCTGACACTGGAACAGCTTGGCTTTCTGCTCCTCCACTAACTCCTTTAATCTCAGGTTCTCCTGTTTTACTTTCTCTTTATCCTGCTGCTCTGTCTCTGTAAACAAAAGGTTGGAGAAGCCAGGTTGGGAACACCTTGTGGTTCTTTCATGTAAAGGGACCTATTCACATTCTAGGTTTCTTAAAAATACATTAAGTATAGTGTTTTCTCCTTAAAATTATATGGTATCTGTGGATATTTGTTCTAGAACTGTTTGCTTACTCCTGTACAAAAAAGGAAAAAGGTATTACACCAGGCACAATCAGTGGCATTAAACATAAACATAAACACACCACCAGGTAGGCATACCACACAACTTAACAAATCAAGACCTTGTAGCTTAACTAGTGTTTCTTCTGTGTTTCTTCGCTTTGTTTGGGAGTCACTGAGCATGTGCCAGATTGGACCTCTAGTCATTCAGATATGCTGGAAGGTGTTTGCTCACACACAGAACCATAACAATATATAAAACAGGTGAACCTGAGTTAGTAATCCATATGTCAGGACAATTTTATTGGAAACTTGTGTATTCAGCCAAAATGAACTAGCCAAGTCCAAGGCACACCTTACTGATTGTGGTTTAAAATACTGGGGAAGGAAGGTTCTCTTATTTAAGGTATCTTGCACCTGTTGACCTTTGAACCTTAATATACTGGGTCAAACATTACACAAAATCATTGAGAAGGTATGGTCATTTTTAATATAACACCATTCAATAAAGTACCACTGACTGCATAATACACAAGTTGCATGTCTTGAGAACTTTGGCCTGATTAAATATGCATGGATTTTTCTCAGAATCGAACTTGGGTGAGATAACCTATTGGTAAGTACTAGTTATGGTGATTTTGATGAAAATCCATCAAAAGGCCTGTTAAGTTATCACATTGACATTAAAAGTAAACAAAAAGACGGACATATGAACAGATGGTTGCATAATACGTCCTATCAAAAACAGATATATAAAAAAATTATCTGAAACTTAGAACCATAATTATGATCACCGAAATTAATATTGCAAACAAGTTGATTTGTGCTTTCCGTGGGTGGGTATGACCAGGTTATACAAGTGGCACACTAGGCCCTAAGATTGCTTGCTCAAATGATCTAAATAAAAGCTGCAAATTGTATACGCATTCTAAGTTGACTTTTTACTTTGTACATGATGACTCATCATTAATTGGTTCACCAGAGATCATCCCAATTGCAACAACTTTATATTTAAAACATCAGTCCAGTGGACCTGTTTCGGATTATGACACTAGAATGAATAATGATTATTTGATGTATTCATTTCACTTAATAAAAGACTGGACATTCAAAATTAGTTTTATAAGGTTAGACACATTATATATATTTACCTTTCTGTTGAATAATTTTGGCTGTTTGGTGCCTCAGTCTGACATTCTTGGCCTCTGCCTCAGATAAAGCCTTCTTCTGTTGTTCTATTTCATCCTCCATCAGCCTACAGAAATGTAATGAAAAAATACTCAACCTGTTATTACACTAAAATAAGTGATTAATTTCATATTATAAACAGCTTCAAATACACGGTGATACAACAATCAAATTCCTTGGGGGATGATTGAGGGCTATCTTCAAAGAAAAAGTTCATGGTTTGTAGTGTGCACACATTCCTGACCTAGATCTAGATGGAAGTGCACATGATAATAAATAATGAGACAATTTGATTTTCCAGCAGAATCTTCACAAATTTCTAGTTGCAAATTTCCTTAGAGTCCATATGGATTATCCAGGCAAAAAATGGACAGGGTTTCAGGCTTACATAAAGAATGCTTGGTTTAATTAAGAAGTCATAGTATTATGTTCTCAATATTGTCCCGTTTATTTTTTATGTGTATGAATAGTTTCATATTTACAAATTTACTAAGTCCTTAGAAGAAGTACTTATAAGATCAGCTGGTACTTACAAATGAGGTACTCTCACCATATGTTTCAGTGAAACTTAGGTGGATCTATCTGCATGTACTTTGAGATCAGCTTATTCTCACCTTATATTTCATGTAAGTGAATCTATCTGTACTTTGAGATCAGCTTATTCTCACCTTATATTTCATGTAAGTGAATCTATCTGTACTTTGAGATCAGCTTATTCTCACCTTATATTTCATGTAAGTGAATCTATCTGTACTTTGAGATCAGTTTATTCTCACTTTATATTTCATGTAAGTGAATCTATCTGTACTTTGAGATCAGATTATTCTCACCTTATATTTCATGTAAGTGAATCTATCTGTACTTTGAGATCAGCTTATTCTCACCTTATATTTCATGTAAGTGAATCTATCTGTACTTTGAGATCAGCTTATTCTCACCATATATTTCATGTAAGTGAATCTATCTGTACTTTGAGATCAGCTTATTCTCACCTTATATTTCATGTAAGTGAATCTATCTGTACTTTGAGATCAGCTTATTCTCACCTTATATTTCATGTAAGTGAATCTATCTGTACTTTGAGATCAGCTTATTCTCACCTTATATTTCATGTAAGTGAATCTATCTGTACTCTGAGATCAGCTTATTCTCACCTTATATTTCATGTAAGTGAATCTATCTGTACTTTGAGATCAGCTTATTCTCACCTTATATTTCATGTAAGTGAATCTATCTGTACTTTGAGATCAGCTTATTCTCACCTTATATTTCATGTAAGTGAATCTATCTGTACTTTGAGATCAGCTTATTCTCACCTTATATTTCATGTGAGTGAATCTATCTGTACTTTGAGATCAGCTTATTCTCACCTTATATTTCATGTGAGTGAATCTATCTGTACTTTGAGATCAGCTTATTCTCACCTTATATTTCATGTAAGTGAATCTATCTGTACTTTGAGATCAGCTTATTCTCACCTTATATTTCATGTAAGTGAATCTATCTGTACTTTGAGATCAGCTTATTCTCACCTTATATTTCATGTAAGTGAATCTATCTGTACTTTGAGATCAGCTTATTCTCACCTTATATTTCATGTAAGTGAATCTATCTGTACTTTGAGATCAGCTTATTCTCACCTTATATTTCATGTAAGTGAATCTATCTGTACTTTGAGATCAGCTTATTCTCACCTTATATTTCATGTAAGTGAATCTATCTGTACTTTGAGATCAGCTTATTCTCACCTTATATTTCATGTAAGTGAATCTATCTGTACTTTGAGATCAGCTTATTCTCACCTTATATTTCATGTAAGTGAATCTATCTGTACTTTGAGATCAGCTTATTCTCACCTTATATTTCATGTAAGTGAATCTATCTGTACTTTGAGATCAGCTTATTCTCACCTTATATTTCATGTAAGTGAATCTATCTGTACTTTGAGATCAGCTTATTCTCACCTTATATTTCATGTAAGTGAATCTATCTGTACTTTGAGATCAGCTTATTCTCACCTTATATTTCATGTAAGTGAATCTATCTGTACTTTGAGATCAGCTTATTCTCACCTTATATTTCATGTAAGTGAATCTATCTGTACTTTGCGATCAGCTTATTCTCACCTTATATTTCATGTAAGTGAATCTATCTGTACTTTGAGATCAGCTTATTCTCACCTTATATTTCATGTAAGTGAATCTATCTGTACTTTGAGATCAGCTTATTCTCACCTTATATTTCATGTAAGTGAATCTATCTGTACTTTGAGATCAGCTTATTCTCACCTTATATTTCATGTAAGTGAATCTATCTGTACTTTGAGATCAGCTTATTCTCACCTTATATTTCATGTAAGTGAATCTATCTGTACTTTGAGATCAGCTTATTCTCACCTTATATTTGATGTTAGTGAATCTATCTGTACTTTGAGATCAGCTTATTCTCACCTTATATTTGATGTAGGTGAATCTATCTGTACTGTAAGATCAGTTTATTCCCACCTTATATTTGATGAAAGTGAATCTATCTGTACTTGGAGATCAGCTTATTCTCACCTCATTTTTGATGTAAATGAATCTATCGGTGTTTTGAGATCAGCTTATTCTCACCTTATATTTGATGTAAGTGAATCTATCTGTACTTTGAGATCAGCTTGCTGCAGGGTAAGTTCTTCCCTTTCTTTATCAGCTTGAAGCAAACTGTTCTTGAGCTGCTCCTCTCGTTCTTCATGCTAAAATCACCATGTGGTATTTACATCAAAATTGGGTGATGAGTCACATAGCTTTTATGATCGCATGAATAACTAATACATTAAGTTTTTAAAAGGGATACAAGTGGCGCCATGTTTAAGTAACATCAACATGAGTCACATGATCAATATGCTAATAAATTTGATGCCTGCAGCTACAGCAGTTCCTGCAACAGTCAATTTTGTGATCATTAGATTTTAGAGTGCAATGAAAACCCAATGTTGGAATAAATTCAATTCAATTCTTAACCATTTAATTTCATGTTGGCCATGTTTTTTAAGCTGAAGTATTTGTTCCCTTATCTTTCAAAAGTGATAAAGGCCAATTTGAGTCACACAAAGTAGTTTTATACACGCTGTACCACTTGTAGGTGATAATCATATATATGACATGTGATCAACATGTCTGAAAAAAGTGGTGATGATAGCTGAAGGGTTTTTTTATATTTGAGAATGAAAATGGAGGGATATATGGACAGACAGTCAGGTGTTCACATAGACATGGTCTTTTATAGTAGTCCTTTATCCTATGGCAGGGGAACAATAAGCTGCAAAGATGCAAATGTGTGCGTGTTCACAACATAACTCATGCAATCATGAATGGAATCTCATGAAATTTTCAGGACATTCCGTGGCTGGGCTAAAAAATAGAAACAATTAAATTTTGGTGTGGATCTGACATATGATCTGGATTCATGAACTTCATCAAGGAATATTCACAAATGTATAGTCACTTATGCACAAATGAACTTGGGAATATGGGCCGAATAAGTGAATGCAAACATGTTTTGTGAAGCTTCCAACAGAAAAGACTGCCTAGTTTGAGGAGGCTTGCATTCCTTAGAATGCAGATTTTTAGTTATTTAATATAACTAACACCAAGTACTTACATCTTTTAATTTCTGCTTCATACATTCTTGAAAAGCTTCAATTTTATTCTGCATCTCCTGAATATTTTTCACAGCTTTTTCCTTCTGGCCTTCGGCTCTGGAAATGGAAAAAAAGATCTCTTGTTAAGTGGTAGAATTCACAGATTTGTATCTAACGGCTTTTAATGCAGTTTAAAGCTTGTTTTCAGATGTTTAAAAGCCAAGGATTAAGAGCACTGTGCAAGACATGGACACAGACCAAGTCAACATGTAGTGCATACAAAGGTGTCAGTGTCTCTATACCTGCCTCCACCTCATGTATGTTTTGTTTATTATAAAGGATAGGTCCATGGCTTGTTGGTGGAACTGTCTACTGATTGAGGATGAAAGCATCTTTATAGAACACTTAAATGTTTTTATTAAGCCTTCTGAATTTTAGGTTTTATATGCACAGGGTTATGAATAACCCAGAAGACATATCCTGTCGGTAAGACATAAGCTAATGTCTTATGTTCAACAAGATTTTACCTTAATGTCAATGTGGCACTGGCGGGGCTCAAACCGGGGAAATTTAGCTCCGCTAGGCTATGTCCAGCCCCACTCATATAAATGTTACTTTGGATCTTCTCTTTATATGGCGCATGTTTGTGAATGTTTTCGTGTGACCAAATGCATTTGCGAATTCTATAAGTCCAATGCCTTAACCACTAGGTTATGTCCTACCTCACTCCTGTATCTGTTACTGTATAAAACTTAAGATCTTCTCTTTATATGAGTTTGTGAATGTTTATTGTGTGACCACCTGCATTTGTAAATCCTGTTCTAGTTTACAAAAAATACCTTATGTGATGCACCTGTAGTGGTGCACCACCTTTTGTTATGTACAGTGAAACCTGTGTGAAAGACCACTTGTGGAACTGGCAAAATGTATTCTTATTACACAGGTATTCTTATTAGACATGTCAGTAATCACCAGTGTAAATGCTTTAGGTTCACTAAAGGGTGGTCTTAATAGGAAGGAGGTCTTGTAAGACAGGTGGTCTTTCAGGAAGGCTCCACAATACTACTCCAGAGAAGGAAGGGGTTAAACTTAATCCCTGAAAAACAAGAGTCAACAAATCTTATTTCAGTTTTTCTGGCAGACCTCCAGGCTGTCCACAAGGGGAAAGTGTTGCACACAATAGACACACAATGTCCAAATGTGTGTCATGAACACTACTCAACTTTAAATAAATTGCCATTTTTTAGACAAATGCCAATATAGTAATACATGTATATGTATGGCCAAGAGTCATTTTCCTCATATTCTTTTTAACTCAAGGGGAAAAGCAATAAAAAAGTTACCCACTTCAGGTAGTCCATAACAAGATATTTTGATACTCAATAACAAGCGTACGCCAGAAAAGGGAAAGTGAATCTTGGTGTTCATGAGTATTTGTCTGTTTATTTGTGTTTGTTTTTTCTGTGTGTGCTCTCACCTTCCCCTCGCTCGTTTCTCTTGTTCCACCTGCTCTGTCAATCTCTCAACCTCCTCTTTGTGGGATGCAAGCTGCACTTCAACCTCTGACAGCTGCATCTCAGCATCTTCTTTCTTCTCTTCAGATTCCCTTTAAATAAACCGTCAATATTCAATCACTTATACTCCATAGACACAACTCAGAGAACTGCTGGATGAACTACTATGTTTATTCACTTCTTACATCTAAGGAGCATACTTTTAATATAATGCAGTCAAAAAGTGGTCCTTAAATTAAGTTTTGATACTACAGGATACTACACATTTCACCATCCCTGACCACCTGTTTTTTTTGGTGTTTTTTGGCAATAATTTTTATACAATGCACTAAAGTTTACCTTTTTTAAACAAACAAATGTATTGATTATTTAGCAACAAAATAATACTCTCTCATGTAAGGAATCTGTATAATTCAGAAGGACATATGGCTGAACAGATGTATGGTCTGGCACCATATCAATGATGACCTAAGCTGATGCTCTTAAACAACATACACTTGATAATATGCGACGCCGGAGATCTTAGATCTCCTGTGCTGGAGGCAAAATGTCACCCTGTTTGCTCTCTATTGGCGGCAGGTGCGCCCCTATCGCGAAAGTAACTAGGGGCAAAAACAAAGATGGCCAAGCCAAATAAGTTCGACTGTTTTATAACCCTTAGTCTGAACTCCCGTAGCAGTGAGAAATTCTCTCAGTTGCTGAACAGTCTTAACGCATCTGTTGCACAATGTAGTGACAATTGGTTCACAGTAATAATACTGTTAGACATGTTTGTTTTTGCCCGCAAGTCTGCTGGTGCAGCAGCACTTACACGTCTCCACTACAGAAGATCAGGGATCTCTGGCGTCGCATATTCATAGTTCACACTTTTCTTATGTTACACATACATCCTGCCTACATTACATGGATAAACAGATATGGCTACTTGATATGAAAACAGTTTTTACAGATCTTTAAAGACAGGTCAACACCGTTCCAGCATTGCAAAGTAAATAAAGTTGTATCACACTTGTTTAAATCATAATAAATCACCACAATATCTGCTTTGATAAAGGCTAATGCATATTAGAAAACTAAGAAATGTTAAAGAAATATCGCAAAATATACGGTGCACAGGGAGTTGGAACAGAGTATGCATGGTAATCAGTTATACATGTTGAAATGTAAGGTAAGACGGTAACTATCTGACCCAAGTTCAATGTATCAGATAGCATTATACGTTTTGTGTCTGATTTTACTGCATTATGCAATAAATTATGGCTTCCTTTTTCCAAGAATCAAAGTACATGTATGTACAAAATGACTGTTAATTACAAGATGATATGTACAAAATCTCCTTACAATGAGGCCATGTACACATGGACCATAAAAATAGGAACTCTCAGACCAAAATCCATGTGTATATATAGACCTAGAGAAAGAGCAGTTATGCATGGTTCTTCGCCATGAAACATCAAACATAGCCATTGATGTTGATTTTCTTACTGTCTCCTGATTACCTTAGTGCTGTGTTGATGGCCTGGTTCTCAGACTGAAGACCCATTAACTTGTCTTCCAGGTGTGGTAACCTCCGCTTGTAGTGTAACAGTTCAGTAGATAGCAGCTCTGTCTGTTATAAAGAAATAACAAATGTTATACATGCAATACAATTCCTTAATTATATACCATATCTGGAACACCAGCTGCACATTTATGGTAAGATGGTCCAAAATTTAATTAGAGTATAAAAGGATACAACTTCTAAGCAGACTTTTGCTCTGGATTGTATCAGGAAAACTATTCAAATCCATCATTGAGCTAATGTTTGCTTACCAGCTGAGCTACAGTGTTCCCTCCATAGTGATATAATTCTCTAACACATCATACATGGAGCCTTAACGAGCAAATTAATGGCATATATGTCCTCTGCTTCCACCTCTTTTTGTCCCCTGCTTGCCTTCTGAATATGTTGTAGTTTTTTATTTTCACCCATAGATATCACCACATGTCATAGTGGCTATTTTTTAGTTTTCATTGTCCCCTGAAGATGTCTCCACATGTGATAAGTTTTGTTGTGAATTAGGAACATAAGGGGAATTTTTTAGTTTGTTTTGGAGCTTGTGTTATTAATTTTCAGACAGACACTCCAAAACCAATCCCAACCAAGGTATGCATGAGAAAAATCACTGAGCCAAATTTGAATGAAATAAGATTTAGAAATTTAGGATGCATGAAAAGAAAACCTGATGGACAGACAGACTGACAGACAAACCCAAATCAATGTTACCCATTCTGCGGAAACAGGGGACAATAACTGCCAAGTTGAAGAATCAGGATATGAAATGTGCTGCCCTCTAGTAGGAAATAAGTAAACAACCTGCGACCTGCAAGCACAATGGTATTTCCGTGTGCTTCCTATTATGTGCTAAAAAGCAAAGTTCAAAAAGAAAATCTGGTAATTATCAACCTTATAAATGACAATCAATATTTTTCAAGGTACTTGTCAAAACTTTATAACTAACATACCTTGGCAGTGTTCTGGCAGGCTTTGTGATTGATGCTTTCCAGTTCACTCTGAAGGCGGTGGTTTTCTGACACAAGTTTTGCGTTGTCCTCCCTGATCCCCTGTAAGCGCTGACGGAGGCCTTCATTCTCCCGTTCCACAGATGCACTCACTGCACTGTGGTCACTGGTCTGATATACAGATAGTGACTTATCAAAGAAACTCAGATGTTAATATATATATATATATATATATATATATATATATATATATATATATATATATATATATATATATAGGGAGATATTGTTTTGATAATGCAGGCACTCGGTAGATTCTGGCAGATGTTTTTAAATATGCCTTTCAGAAAATCTTGGTAAACTATCCAGTAAACTATTTACAAGATTATTTTCATAATAATGTTTTAACTCTTTCATGACCTACAATGATGGATGCAAAGAAATTAAAATAAGGCACAAATCACTATCCTTACAGAAAAAAATTGAAATGGTTATGGGTCTCTCATAACACAATAAATGGAGAAAAAGTATCTTCAAGTGTCCCAACAAGCTTCTTAAGAAATATAGGAATTTTATATGGCTTGAGACAAAAGTTTAGGAGCTTGCAGGAATTTCAGCAAAACTTTTGGGAAAATATAGGGATTTCCACTGCACAATTGTGGTTTACACAGTAAAATAACATGACTAACTTATTCTCCAAGCAGCTTCTAATCTAATTGTCTGTTTAAATGGTTTAGATGGCTGCACCTGTATTACTGCAATACCTACATGGACAGTTCTATAAAAGAGCTGCATGTTTTCAATAATAAAAGACTGATAATACAATAATTATGCAGAAATAACAATAACATCGAAGGAAGATTATGTAGTGAAAAAATATTAGAAAATATTGTATATTATGGTCAAAATGCTGAAAAAATAGGAAATAAAGGAATCAGTAGGAGACCTATATCTTACTTGCAAATCTTTATAATTCAGATTATAATACATAGATATATTATGTAAAATAAAACATGACACAAACCAAATGAATATCAGCTGAGAGGTCTTTGGTGTCACTGACCCAGCTAGCTCCTGAGATCTTCCTGTGCTGGTCACTGTTTTGCACCATCGATCCGTGTTCTTTCACTGGATCATCCTGACTGTGTGCATCATTCATGCTATGATCCAGCTGCCAATAAGTGTGTCTGGATCCTGCAGGTGGCTCCCTGTACAGCCCCGGGTTTGGATCTCGAGCTGGTGGGGTGTGGCTCATGTTTCTCCCATTTCCCTGAGGAGATATGGACTGACCTTGATCTAGCAAATGACCTTGACCTGCTCTGCTGTGGTGTTGAGAGGAGGTTCTCGTCTCAAGGCTCGGGGGCGTCAAGTCTTCCAGTGTCAGAGGCTGCACACCATCAGGAGTCAGCCGCCCCGAAGTAACTTCATGTCTGGACAAACTGTTATATAAAAATATTTAACTTAATCACATTAACAATGCAGCATCTTAATCAGAGTCTTATTCACTATATTAATGGTAACTTACAATACTGCCATAACGAAAACATACAAACCTCTTTTGTTCATATGCAAATGTATAGGCATGTGGATGAATACTGCCAAATAATAAAAACTATTGCCTACAAGTTACAACAAAGCAGTTCCTACTGAAATGCATAAAATTAAAGGATATTACCCTTTTATATGTAAGTGAACATGAATGTCATAAAATGGCTGTTAAATTTCACACTAAGTATCATAGTTGCTGAAATACTGTCTTCATGGAATATAAATCATATTTTCAGAATTCTACAAGAAATATTATGAAATTCCACAATATGACAATCTCCTCTTAATAGAAATGATAACAGAAAGACTAAGATTATCGAAGTATCAGCTGACCATATCTGAAAAGTGAAAGTATATCTGAGCAATTTTAATTCGGTTTACTGTTTGACTGGCTTGTGAGACTCCCTCTTCCTGTGGTGACCTCCATGCTCCGCTGTCGGCATCATCTGCCACGGCTGGGTCTGTCCTCCGTGACTTGTGACTCCTAGTGCTCGCCTGCTGGAGGGTGGTTTTGGCAGCTTGACAGCCGGTGTGTGATGGAAGCTCATGTGCTGCACTGGCACAGACTGTTGGTGCTGCCTTGGCTGGTGCTGTAAAGTCTCAATGTCATGGAGACTGGCCTGGGTCTGCTGAAGACGTAGACGCAGGGCGTGCACGTTCCTGATCAGAAGGTCTTCTTCATAAGGCTCAGCCATGTTTGTTTGCCTCACAGCCTGATTAAAAAAAAAGAAATAAAGGAAAGAATATATAAATAAATTAAATCCTGAATTTATAAATATATGAGGAAAGGCTGTAATAAATAAATAAAATATACACAAGCTCCACTTTCAGTTCTGCCACTCTGGATTTTAAGGGGGGGGTTAAACCTTTAAAAAAAAAAGTATCAAATTGTCTGAAAAAAGACTCTTTTAAAGAGTTGAAAATGATGCCAAATTGCACAATTTTCATACAATTGTACAGCATGTGATACTTCTAAACAAGCTTCAGTTATGAAATTTACGTTTAGTTATTTAAAAAAAAGTTATGAAATTTGCAGTTTTGTGGTGAGTTATAGCATGACTCCTCAGTATTCAATAAATCCAGTGATTTTGTCAAACATTGTTAAGATTACAAAAAAAATAAGTGCAAATAAAATGCCACTTCTATGAAATATTGAGAGAATACATCTACAGCACTCAAAAAGTTCATGTAAACAGCTGAAATTCATCACAAGAAGATGATGATTTGAGAATGAAAGTATGAAAGAGTATCAAAAGTCTTTCACAAAAAACAAGGCCCACAGGCCTAATGAGAACCTGTGCAATGGGATATCCATCAGGTATTATGCTTCCATGATAACTTGCTTGACCATTATATGAAAAATACTTGATTTCTTTTCAAGCAAGTGTGACATGTACAT
Organism: Sipunculus nudus; assembly: GCA_026874595.1. Classification (NCBI taxonomy): domain Eukaryota; kingdom Metazoa; phylum Annelida; class Sipuncula; order Golfingiida; family Sipunculidae; genus Sipunculus; species Sipunculus nudus. The sequence continues at coordinate 49,386,944 of CM049310.1, forward strand.
GTACAATGCAAGTACTAAACATTTTAAACCTGAGTACAACCACCAATAACACAAACGTCACTCCTGTTTTACTGGCATGGATGTACACAACACAAAAATTGATTGAAGGTGGCACCACCAGTCTTGTGTACAAGACATCAAAGATGTATGGACTTGGCTACTCAGTGGAAAGCATTGCATCGGATAAACAACAATTGGCCCATGGGCAATGAGGCTCAGCTGAATTCAAGGAACCTTGAACAATGGGTAACATGACCCAGTGTGCAAAACATCATGCATTTTGCCAATAGACATTAGATATGGGTTACAGTGACCTTATTCTACAACTAGCTGCTACCATTCGTGCCCATCTGACTAATAGAATGTTTAAATCAAGTTCTTTCACACAAATATAGAATATAGGTCAGTGACATTATTTCAGGTTTCCAAGTAAATTTTGCAGGAATCTCCCTGGATCTTAATCAAATTAGAAGTTTCTGAGTCCAACTGCGACCAATTATGCAAGTCTGTCTTTAGGTATGCTTTGAACACAGCATGCGACCTCCCAGCCCTGTGACCTTCCACTCACACACTGTGAGAAATAGCAGGATTTTTCAGGTTTGGCAATACCCAGTCAGTTTGCGCTGGATAAGGTAAAATATGATTGGCTCTGCGTTTAAACAAATCTGCAGAACCGGTAGAAGAAATCTGATTGGTTTAACATGTAAACAAACATAGCTATGCCCATGGAAAGTCGTTTGGCACGCAATACAGGAAATATGCAGACACTGGGGGATAACTGACCTCAGGCAAGTCAGTATACAGACTGTGTTGAAACCTGATGATTGCATCGTGTGTATTCCAATGGGATGAAAAAAAGTCTGTACCACCAAGCGCTTTCCACAGCATTGTAAAGTGACTGGTACCTCGAAGATTATCTGTTTGTGCTGGTGTTTTGTTTGGTTAAATATAATGCAGGGGGATTTCCACAAAGACAGCACCGCCTGGTGGCCAAACCTGACTAGCAACCATCGTTTAATGCAGCAGGTAGTGTAGCGAATAGTTGAGAGTAGTGTAGCCGCTGCTTATGGAGCTTATCCTTCAGGGTGCTCAAATCATGTTCTTTCACATATCTTGCAGAATTTAGGTCACTATGACCTAATTTCAGGTTTCCAAGGAGATCTGTCTCGGACCTCCATGGATATACAGTTTGAAGATTCTAGGTCCAACTTTTCCAGTTTGTGCCCTATGAACAACCAGACTGCTTCATTTGAAGGTCTCAAAAATACAGAAAAATATGTAAAAAAATTGAAAAATACAGATGGTACCACCAGTCTGCAGGAACTGATGAAAACACTCCATGATCAATATGCATGCAAAGAATCGAGGCCATCAATGCATTAGTTATTCAGAGACTGGAGCTTTTTATCATTTTTTTTAATTATTCTACTTGGGGTGGGGTACTAATGAGCCCCATAGCTTCCAGTATATGCATAAAAGGATATGAAGGCTGAAGCTGGTGCTTTGGCTGAATCTCTACAATTGAAAAAAATCTTTCTGTATTTTTACTTAAGTAATATATTTTTTTCAAGAACAGGTGAAATCAGAATGCATAAAAAAACTAGATAAGCCATAATTTTCTCTAAATTTAAAATTAATATATTACAATTACTTATTCATACTTATCTTTATTAACAATTTACTATATATATATTAACAAAAGCACTAAAGCTTTCAGAACCTTCTTAAGAGTCTGTCTACCACATAAAGTTTTTCCTGAATATTATCTAAAATGTTCATCTATGACCACTTGACATATAAATATTCTAAAAGCCAAAATATTCTCTATAATGTGGGTTGTTAAAACTAAGAATTTCTCAAACTGGTCAAATTATTAACATTTAAAAAAAATAGTTGTTTATATTTTAATTTTAATTATATTGATATTTCGAATTTCTCATACATTTATGGTTCAAAACAACCATTATTTACTATAATAGAGTTGTAAACTTTTTTTATGCCTATCTTGAATGGGATGCTTCTTATAGGCAAAAACTTGGTTCGTAAAATACTAACAAACAATGCTCACATGGCAGTTCTGTCTCCGAGACCTTAAATAAAATTTAAACTTTGTGAATATGTTCTTCGGTAAATTTTCAATCAAGCTGTAATAACATATGGTGTAAACAAAGGGTTGATAAAAACATAAACTTCACATTTTTTTTGTAATACTGACCCGGGTGCACACCAGTAAGGTTGAGCGAGTGCCACTGAGACAAGTGTGTGCTTATCTGTCTGAGCTGTGAAGTGACATATACCCATATTACCGCCCAAACATGTTCGCGACCTGATTACGGGTCATATGTCGTAAATAATTCTTTAAAATAGGGACTTTGAAATTCAATTTTATAGGTAATAATACTATTTTCGTGTCGTATTTTAACCATATGTTATCATAAACAATATTTTAAAAACGATTTGTGCTTTTAGTTGAGGTGGGAACAGCTACCAGCAACCGTCAAACTTCCTTTTCCGCTAAGGTTGCCTCAAACCAGTGCTATTCGGCAAACCGGGCTTTAAAAAAGCCATCAAACCTGCCAAAATGGTCAGTTCAGAACAAATATACATTACTCTTAGTAAACAAAATAATATCAGGTCATTATAGAATAAATATTTTGAGCTGATGGCCTTAAGGTACTGTGATATTTCGAGAATAAATTCATGGTCCCTGAAGACACGCTCGACAGATGGCTTCAGACTGCCATATCAAGTACTCGGTCACTCTTAGTAAGGCCTAAGGGTTTGAAATGTGACTGCCAGGATCTGTGCACATATGATGAACAAACTAAAATCACCATCTTTCGGCTGAAAGTTTGTGATGATACTTCATAGTCTCACTGATGTGCATTGTTAAACTTGACACAAAAACATACTGACACTTCATAAGTACTACAACAACTGAGCCCGATATACCGTTTTGGAGTACTAGGGAATGGGGGGAGGAGGGGGTCATGTCTGAATAATATTAATATTTATTAGAAAATCATTTAAGAAATTGCATTAAAAATCAAAGCAATAGCCCATATTTATATCTATCCTAAAGGGGGGGGGGGGGTGCGAAGCTTGACTTGAAAAGAAGGCACGGTTAGGCGAAACCAAGGGATGTTCAAATTCTGACTTTTAATTATATGGTTTCATTGTGACAGGATTGCAGAAAATAGTAATGTCCCCTCTGTCTACTTTGCATGGTATATGCACTAGCCTTTTCATTAATTTAACTTCAAAGACAGTAACTTGATTAAAATTTTTGAAAGCACTATCATGACCAGATTTGATGTATCAGATGACCCTCTCCTGATCACCCTTCAGATCATATTAAATGGTAAAAACTAAGATATTAATTTGTTCCCAAGTAATAACTTTAGACATTAGTATAGAATTTACAGAATGACGGGGAATCCCTTCCAATTGAAGCTGCTTAGCACTTCTGATTCTCCTATAGCTATGTTACTTGTATCCTGAGCTAATGAGCTTTTTTTCTGTGTACAGGGGTTTGTGAAGGTAGTGAAGAACAAGGCCTACTTCAAGAGGTATCAGGTTAGCTTCAAGAGGAGGAGAGGTAAGGTTTAATTATTTTGTACATGTTTTAAATATAACCTTAATTGCTTTAAATCCCCCAGCTGAATTTTACCCGTGCCTTCTGAAGTAGCTCAGTACATATGGAAAAAATACAGTGCAAAAATGATGATTTCAACAAAATCACCATCTTTCGGCTGATCATTTGTTGATGAAACCTTGTTCATTTCTGATGTGCATTGTCCAGAAGGTTAATGGTAAATAAAACCAAAACCACATGGCTAGGGGTTATCAGGTAACTTATTTGTTATATTAAAGTTTGCTTTATAATACCATTTAAATCAGATGATTTCGGAATATGCTCTGTGTCCATTGTTATATGGAGAGTATCACACAATTAAGGGGTGTTAAAAAAACTTCACAAGTTTTTTATTGATGAAATGGCATTTATTTATGAATGCAAGTTTTTAAAGTATAATATTTGTTGTACACAGAAGCCTCGGGCGTTCTATATATTTAAATTGCCATTTACACATTCCAGAGGGTCGTACTGACTACTTTGCTCGCAAGCGCTTGATAGTTCAGGACAAGAACAAGTACAACTGCCCCAAATACCGCATGATTGTGCGCTTCACAAACAAGGATGTCATTTGCCAGGTAAGATAGTTACACTGGTGAATTGTTAGCTGATGGAAATATCAGTGGCTCCTTTCTTACATGTTCATATTAAGTTTGATCAAATTTACCAATCAAACACAGAATAGTAATATATATATATATATATATATATATATATATATATATATATATATATATAATATTACTGTGTGTTCAACTTATGATAGTTTATTATTTTAATCATTCTGTTTTTGTTTTGTTTTTTTTCCACAATAGTACCTGTTAATTGTAGATAACCTTAATTTCAAGCTTTTTAAAAAAAGCTCCAACAAATACCTTGTATACCAAATATATGTAATATAAGTCTATACAGTTGTTAACAAACCTCTTGAATGTGTTAGTTAAAAATTAAGGTGTTGAAAATCCAGTATATTTTTGCATAATATAAAAATGATTATTACATTGTTGTTTGGACACTCATGTCTGAATCTGTCATTGTATACGATACAAAGTATACCAGGCTTCAGAGTGAAAATAAACAACTGGTTCAGAATGTTCTAATCAGACACATCAATTTCAACAGATAGCCTACTCCAAGATAGAGGGAGACGTGATCATCTGTGCTGCCTATGCTCACGAGCTTCCTCGCTATGGGGTGAAGGTCGGGTTAACCAACTATGCTGCGGCTTACTGTACAGGACTTCTGTTGGCCAGAAGGGTAGGTGTTATAAGAATAAATGTTTAATAAAATATATAGGCTTTTTATTGAAACAGTATCTGGAAAACAATATCACTGTCAGTCATAAGATTCTTAATCTGGACACAATGGTGTACATTTTGTTGTGGACCTAAGTTGTGGTGACAAATAGTACCTCATGATTATTTATGGATATACCTATTTTACTGGGTTATGGGGAAAATGTATTGTACCTGTAAGATGTATACCTTTGCTTAGGTATATTCTCCTAGCAAATGAGAACTTTTCTCTGTAAGTGTATTAAAGAGTCTCCCACAAGTGTGTTGCACTTGTGACACGAATATAACCTAATGTTCCGCAGTCAGGATACATGAAAGGTCCATGTGGACATCATATCTACCTGTCCTAATGGTATGAACTTTGTAAACCGACCAAGTAATGTGTTTTGTAAAATGCCTGTTTTGTCCTACAAGGCTTGTTGTTGTTTTCCCCAAGCACAATACTAATCTGTTTTGAAAATGACGAAATGGCAGTTCAAAACGACGAAGTTTATAGTAAATGGCTATAGTCCTCATACACCCGGTTCTGCTTTTAGCATAACAGTTGCAAAGGCACAGCAAATATGTCAGAAATATGGTTTTTAGCTCAGCTGACTATAAGTCATCTGAGCTATAGTCGTGGTCCTTTGTCCGTCGGCCGTCCATCAGTTAACAGGGCACGTTTTAAAACCGTTCGACCTACGAATCCAAAATTCTGCATACCAATAGATGTCCCCAAAATCTCCTACCATACCAAAAATTGGGTCATTAGGACTTCGTTCCTTCAGGATATTAAGGAAAAACCTCCGTTTTCCATAAAAAAGCCATGGTTACACTTCAAAGCTGCCTAATATCAAAACCACTGATCTGTTTTTGATCATATTTAGTATTCTCATTTTTCCATACATTTTCTGTGCACATACCAAAAATTCGGTTAGTATTGGGTATTATTTTGAAGTTATGGGCCCAAATATAATGCAGTTTCTTAAAAATCAGGAAATATATTTGCTCACTTAACATGAGAATTGCTGAGGCTGGAGACTTTTTTCCAGGAATATAACTATATTTAATCAAGATTCAACTGTTTACCCAAAATTAGATCTGAATTTTGCAAATTTTTCAAGTTATTAGCATAAATAAAAAATCAGTACCTTAAATTTTGTCCAAATTTGGCAATGGCACGTTTTTTCCCTGTAAGTACTGTTGATTTAATTTTCACAGCATATATACATAAGGGTTTAATCTTTTAAAATCTGATATTTTAAAGGAATCGTTTGAAAAGAGTAGCTTTTATTCAAGTTTTCATACACCATGTCAAGTATTGTTTACATCTGGCCCACCTAGTAATACAGTCTTCTCTTGCATTATGTAACCCACCCCAGGAAGCTTGCCTTGGCTTAGCTTGGCCACTACTAGCAGGCTTCCCCTCTGCCCTGCACTCCCACCCCCCAGCTGGTGCATAAACTAGATGAATGTTATAATTTTCTGTATTTTATTTTATTTTTGGCTATGCTACATTTTAGATTTTGTATTGTACCACCAGGGTTACAATGATTAAAGTGCACATTTAATTGTGTCCACAAAGTGATGTATTGCTATGAAAGTGTGGATGTTCATCAGAGTGCTCATTAAAGATTTTAATGTGTTTGACTTATAACTCATGGTTGTATCAGTTGTTACATGATACTGGCTAAATAATCAAAATTTATATTGCTGATCCTTTATTTCAGTTCATAAAATTAAACATTCCCAGTTTGCTCCTGGTATAATATATTGGGTGTTTTGATCCTTGGATTAATTTGAACACATGTATTAGTTTCATAGTTGAGAATACTTTTCTTTTTTTTCCTGATACCATTTAAAAAATTAAAAATATTTAAATTTTTCCTGTTAGTGCTGTGGATTTAATTTTCACAGCATGTACACATTAGCATTTCATCTGTTAAAATCTGAAATTTGAAACTAATTGATCAAAGGTACCAAGTCTTCATTGTTTACATCAGGTCAGTATAAATGCAGTGTACTGGGCAGTTACATAACACCTTCAGGTCTGACCTACTGCCACTGTGAGTGTCTGGGTCAGGCTGGGTCAGGCAGTAATTACCAGAGAGCCTCTTTCTCTCTTTCTCTCTCTCTCTCTCTCTCTGGTAGTCCAGCTCTCTCTTTCTCTCTCTCTCTCTCTCTCTCTCTCTGGTCGTCCAGCTCTCTCTTTCTCTCTCTCTCTCTCTCTCTCTCTTACCCTTATTGCCTCCCTTCCTCCCTCCATCCCATTCTGTTGACAGGTACTATAAACTAGATACATTAGCTATAAATGTTGATGCAATTTAGAAATGTGAATCAACTGAAATATTCACAATCACATGTATGTTGTACTGTAAATTTATAGTAACATTCGTAAACCTGGATAAAAATTATGTAATAAAAAAAGGAATAAATGCAAATATTGTTAATTTTTTATTGGCTCAGTAGAATGGGGAAAAAATGATTTGCTTTGTTTCTCCATCTTTCTGTCTGTTTTAAATATTTAATGTTCATGAATAAACTTTTTTTTATAAGCACTTGAATTAAATTTCATATCCTGTATGTATATGCAAGGGAGTTGTAACTCTCACCATCCCCTTCTTCATCCCACTGAGGCTTTGCTCCTTGGCACTGTGAACAATAGTTCTATGGCTATAGCATAAAATTTAATAATTAAAGAAAATATCTGCAGAGAGACAGAGGCATTGTAACTCTGATCATAACACAACCCCCCCCCCCCCCCCCCCCCCCCCATCAAGTCATTGCACCTGTGGAGTGGGGACGTTATGGCAACTGTATACATATCATAAAATTGATAAAAAAAGGTTTACCAAATAAATTGGATTTCATCAGACAAATGTGTAAACTGTTGAACTGTCAACAGCTTATCAAAAATGTGAGTAATGGAAAGGCATGGTCAGTTCTCAAATATTATTTGCAACATTTTCTTCTATCATATAAACGAACCATGGCCCAAATTACCTCTTCCTCTCAAACTTTATCTACATTTCATCATATTTTTAATATTTTAACCTTCTAGGTGGTTCAGTAATGTTGACCATTTGTCCATAGGTACCTATGTACATGCCAGAAATTATGTCAATATTGTGTAATATGTAGACGTGAGGGTCATCAAAATAATGTACCTTGTCAAGACCGATCTTGTCAAGATATCATGTCATACAGTCACAAATTCATAAATCCCCTCATCAGCATAGTTAATCATAACCTTGTATCTGTCAAATTGAAAGCTTGTAGTTTTCCATACACTATAGATCCTTCAACCAATAGCCTTATCATCATTATACCACTGCTTAGTATACTGTCATTGCATTCATATTTGCTCAAATAATTTTTTTTCGACCCCTCCCAAATAAATAAAAAATAAACCACCATATTTTACTCCATATTAATCCATCAGTCAGATTATTTCATATATCATTTACTCACATATTACATTATATTCCTTTATAAAAAGCCCAACATGACCATGATATTCATAAGATTTTTCTACTCAATATAGTATAACAATGGTGATACATTTATAGTCCAATCATGATCAGCTGAGCGCCGTGACCCATGGGTCCCTTGTTTAACATAGTTAAGGGGGAACTTGACACTTTACTGGCGCATGACACTGCAAACTAAAAATATCTGGTTTAATTATAATGTCATGAGGCTACATATTTTGCAGTTTGACACTTTTGCTGTCATGAAAACGTCATCGCTTCAGGGCATTATTTGAGAAAAGTAACAAAGATGAACAATAATTGTTGGAATGCTCAGTGTAACAGCTTTATTTAATTATTTTTTAAATAGTACCAAATTTTTACATAGAAATTTTTATACAGAATATCATCAGAAGAGGCTTAAGTGCAGGAATATTCTAACGGCTATCTTGTCAACTGTCAGTTTTGACACATGCAAGCAGATGACAAAAAAGAGCATTTATATCACCATATGATTGTAAGTGACACTGGTGGTGTAATTATGAAGAGATTATTAGTATATACCCATAGTTATTAGTGCTAATATTTATATTTCTTTATATATGGGCATCTTAAAATCTGATCATATATTGTAGAAGCCAGAAGCCATTTATGTGTGGACTTGCTCTGTCTCACAAACACCAGCGCCACCTTAGGGGGATTTTCTAAACTAATAATGTCTAAAATGTTCATATTTTGGCCCAAATATTTTTGCAAATTATCTAAGAAATTCCATTGGTAGTTTAAAGTGTCATGTTCCCCCTTAAATAGCACAAGACACTTCTGGTAGGTATGTTTAATTCTCTCTACAAGTCGAAAATGATCTTTCAATTTATGGAACCTGAGAATAAATTGTGAAGCTCAAGGTTTTAGAATGAGCTTTAGAATATTCTGTTTAAAAGCTCATTTATATATTGATTGTTCAGTTGTTGGGAGGGGGGGTGTCATTTATCCATTAGTAGGATGGTATAAGAGAAAAACAAATTGTGACCCATTAGTTGGTTATGTGAATGCCTGCAGAAAATTGATGATTAAGACCTGACTGGTCAGTTTTGATAAAGCATTGACAAGGATAGCATCCTGTGTTGTGTAGTAACTAATCTAAATTCAGTGTGTCTGATAGATAGATGTAGTAATCACTCCCCATGTTACGTTACAGCTGCTTAAGAAATTCAACTTGGACTCCATCTATGTTGGACAAGAAGAGGTAGATGGTGATGAATTCTACGTAGAAGATGAGGATGGTCAGCCTGGCGCTTTCCGTTGCTTCTTGGATGTCGGTCTGGCCCGTACCACCACCGGAGCTCGCATCTTTGGCGCCATGAAAGGAGCAGCTGACGGTGGTCTGGATATCCCACACAGGTACCTTTTTCTCTTCTCTTTAACTGGTTTTTGTTCTGTTTGTGATGTGGCTGATGAATGATTATGATCAGTGATTGGTCATTCGGTCCTAAATTGTCTTATCATTGATCCTGCAGTGCCACAATCCATAACAAATATAAGTCATGCAAATAACATCGGCTTTGTGATGAGAAATGTACGTTTTAATTTAATTCATGCAGGCAAACTCAAGTAATGTCTGTGTTTACTAATAACCTCATACCCAAGGTTACTACTAACAGTAGTATAGGTAAAGGGTATAGAATATTTACATATGATATATTAGCAAACATGTTGGCCTGTATACTAGTTGACTTGTGGTCCAGGTCTGTATACAGTCAAATATTTCATGCTCCTGAAAAAAAAACGATTACTTCTGATTGTTAGTCAGTACAGGTCAACTGACTTTTAACTGCAGATCAATTTTGACAGCCCCAATTTTCAACAATTAATTCTGCAACAGCCAGGGTAGTTTTCAGTTCTGTAATAACCAGATAGTTGCTATGCAAGTCCTCTTGCAGTTTTGGTTAAGCATATCAGCTTGTCTGAAGCAGGAAATTATAGCAACAGGAACAAATGCCCGCAGTGAATCAGCTTCTGCATAACACATATTCGGCTGAGCATTGTTTCTTCATCTGCTTAAATGCTCAAAATCTGTAAATATTTGTAATATATTATAGATAGTTGCCTCAAAATACTCCCATGGACATGTCTTAGAAATCTCCCATCTCTGCTCTTGGTGTTGGGAATGATGCCTGTTGTATCCTTAGGAGGCTAATTTTCCTAGTTTCACCATAAATCCTGAGTAATGTGACATTTCACAATGGGAATCACAGTGCCATGTATCAGAAAATAAACAAGTCTTGTGGACATAATCAGCCCATGGAAAACCATCCCTGGGCTGAAGTAGTGCTGACATGTCCCAATGCAAGAATATCTAACCTGCTAATGATGCTAATCAAACATGAAAAATGTGTGCACAGGAGCCAGAACTGTGAATGTGCAAAGCAGCTGAACACTATTCATCACTGTTTATTGTCATACAATTATATCACCATTTAGATTTGTTGTAATGCCAAGGCTTTGTCAAATGTTGAAGATCTATGATTTCTCCTTGCTCAGCACCAAGAGGTTCCCTGGATATGATGATGAGAGTGGAGAGTTCAATGCCGAAGTCCATCGTGATCACATCTTTGGCAAGCACGTGTCAAACTACATGCAGACCCTGCAAGATGAGGACGAAGATCTGTACAAGAAACAGTTCTCCCGGTACATCAAATATGGCATCACTGCTGATAAGGTCAGTACCATGATCTCTTATGGAAAACAGATATCTAACCTGAATATGTAATATATTCATGAAATATTTAAAGATGGCCATAGCCATATAAATAACTAAAGAATGAAATAATTTACACATTTAAAACAAGACGAACACTAAATTTATTACTTGCACACATTAGGAGTCACCTTAAGATTCATGTTTCTTTGAACTTTGTAAAATAAGCCATTTTCATCTTGATTTATTGTTAATTACAAAACAGGTCGAGGAGATGTACAAATCTGCCCATGCTGCCATCCGTGAGGATCCAGAACACAAGCCCAAAAAGACAACCAAGAAAGAAGGCAAGCCCAAGAGGTGGAACCGGGCAAAAATGTCAATGGCTCAGCGCAAGGACCGTATCAAACAGAAGAAGGAGGCGTTCCTCAAGAAGAAAGCAGAGGAAGACGAGGACGAGTAGACTGTCGTGGTGTATGGATCATCGCACCCTGGGGGTGTACTCCACCAGTGGTTTCAGTACTTTATTTAATAAATGTGGGACTCCTGGAAACCCAAGTGTTTTGTTCTCTCTGTTTGATAAAGTTGACAGTGTGTCTGTGAATTGCCTGTCGTTAAAATGTGTTAAAGTGCGTGTTATGATGTTAGATTGAATCAGCAAACCTGTCAGGAGTTATTGTATCAGTGCTGTTGAAATAAAGGGAACAAAATATTCTAAATGGTGTCGGGCTACTGAGCTGAAGCAATATCTTAAATGTAATTATACTAAGAAATTAATATACTTCAGGAATGCACCAATGTTTGGATCTGCTTTCAAGCAATAGTGTAAACAGGCCCATGGTTAAAATAGAATTAAACCATTGATAGAATTTAACCACTTAAACCTATTTCAATGAAATTTGATTACTGGTTCTTTTAAATTCAGCTCCATCTTCATTTTGTCCTTATCCATAAAATGAAGATGGTGGGAGAAACTGCACCAAAACATTTCTTATATACTTGGTCCCAAATTTATTTTTTTATACACTGCTTTATATTTGGTCCAAATTAAGAACAAAGTCAAGAGCTTGAGCATGTTATATGTCCAGTCCGCGAATGGCTTCGGTTTTATCAAAATTTTGTCAGTTTCTCACATGATATAGATTAATTCGTGATGTCTGTGATAAAATAAAACCCCACCTGATTCCATCCATGGCACAGTGTCATTTTTATCCAAAACTCAAGATGCCGCCATTATAAGTGATAAAATATTTAAATGGCCAAAGTTCCATAACTTTTTGAAATAGAAACACATTTAAGTTGTCCTTTCCAACTTGCATTAGGATGCCCGTTCATTTGATGACACTTCTGAATTCATAAAAGGTAGATGTGCATCAAGGTCAATATTAAATTTGACAGAAAAGCTCGCTATGACATGGCAACTTTTTGTAACAAAGTGTTATACAACATCTGAAGTGGCATTTCCATTTGACATAATGCTGCCCATTCATTGGGTGATACCTCTGATATAAAAAAAAGTGCAAGCCGTGGATCAAGGCCACGGTCAATGTTAGACTTGGAAGAAAAAAGCAACAATCGCCGTAATATAACCCGTTTTTTTGTCGGAAAGTCGCCGAGAAATGCATTTAAGTTGTCATTTCTAACTAACTCCACGCATTTGATGGCACTTCAGACGTATGGAAATGCATATATCGTGCATCAAGAAAGTCAAATTTGGAAGAAAAAAACACTTAAATAGGATGCAAAGGATGCTTATTCATTTGTTGATACTTTGAGGTCATAAAAAGGTACCTATCGAGCAATAAGGTCAAGGTCAAAGCCAGACTTCGATGAGATATAGCAACAATCGCCATGATAAGCATGTTTTCGCAGGAAAGTGACGTAGAAACACAAAGGGTAATTTTCATATCATGCATTAAAGTCTAGGCCAACATTTTAGGAAAACAGCCAAAATGTCAATGGTATAGAAAACCTATAAAGGGTCATTTTTATCTAAATTTAAAACGCCCATTCATTTGGTGATAGTTTTGAAGCCAAGAAAGGTTCATATCATGCATTCAGGTCAAGTTGTTAGGAAAACAGTCGAGCTGTTTTTGATGTGGCATGATTTTGCAAGGAAGTGACATAGAGCAACATTAAGGGTAACTTTTCCAGGTAACAATAGAAATCTCGCTCATCTCATTTGGTGATACTTCTTAGGTCAAAATTTGAACAAATCATGCATTATGTTCAAGATAGATATCAAATGTAGTAGTGGGAATAACCCAAACTCGTTATGATGTACATTTTGGAAAAATATTACACCAATGAGATGTAGGTAGGCCTTTAAACTGTAAGCATTTTCATTTTGCCCAATCATCAAACACGAAAACAATTTTAACATGCGCATGTTATAATAAATTTGAAAAATATATTAGTATGAATCTATCGTTACCATATATATATATATATGCATAGTTTATCCATGAAGTTGGGAACCTTCAGCATTATCTTCTTCGTTCGTATCTCTAAGTTTTTTTACATTCATGCAAAAAAAAAAAATAAATAATTTGCATTAAAAACATACTGGTATATACAGCAGTTCATCAGGTAAACGCTTATTAGATCAGGTTCCCCCTAAGTTGCAATACACAAATGTACTATTTTGATATGTTCAGGTGCTGCTGGCTGCTTCACCCTGATAGGCAAAGGAGCAATGGGAGATAGTTTCAAACCCCACACCTCTTTGGGATTTTATTGCCATATTTACTATGCTTGGACCTGCTGATCTATGCTAGCATATCAAAGAGGGGGATCTTACTGATATCTGTCAGATTGAGAATCGGATCAAGATCCTGGGGATCAACTTTAAGTTGTATACCAGTGGTGTATTCTTGATAGGGTTAAAAACTAGCGTCATTGTCAAGGGCAGATTCTGATAGTTGTCAGTGATATGCTTTGCAGAAGATATGGTATGGGTTAACATTTCGGATGGAAACGCAGACTACTAAATCTGCACGACGCTTATATATATATATATATATATATATATATATATATATATATATATATATTTATTTATTTATTTATTTATAGTCTTCATTTATGCTACTTAAAAGCCAACATCTGTTTTTTTGCAGAGCTTACTGATGCATTTATGTTACACAGACATATTGCTGATACCACAGGTAATACGATGTAGTTTAAAACTGTTTATGCTCACATCAACACGGAGAATTTGTATGACTAAATAGAAGAGTAGTTAGATTTTGACCTCATCAAATGACTACTACGTCTGCATCCTTTAGGTAAATGCGATACCAAGGCCATGCGGCATTGACAAAGATCATTCTTCCACTGTCATATCATCAGGCCTAAGCATCGGGTGGTTCTATCAGAATAATCCGCAATCTTGATCAGCTTTTGGAACTTTAACCGAGAAAAACGCCGGCCCGCAGATTGCACTGTCTGCATCTCCTGCTACTTACTCAACCGCGCAATGTGCACTAACCATCTCCGTCACAAAGGACCTGGCTCCACCTGTCAGGATCAGCCGCTGATAAAGACGCTAGGGTTTAACTTTTGTCAAGCATGTTTCGGGGGAACGGTTTCCATCTTCCCTTTGTCCTTTGCCTGTCAGTGTTACACAAATAGCATCACCTGGACATTTCAAAATAGTTCAATGCAATTGTAGGTTTTATGTGATAAAATTAACATGTACCTGTCGTTTGGAGGAGCTGAGCATACTTCACCAGTAAGTTACCAATGCACAGCTAGTAATTGCTTCCATTAATTGAACACAAACTAAGAGCAGGGATACGGATGATTATGATTGTGATCACGATGATGAATAAGATAATGATGATGAAATGATGATGAGGTTCACAACCTCATGGGTTATAGATGGAGTTTACATATATATAAAATGATGTATTCATATCAAATTGTTTATCATATATATTTGTTAAAAGCACATGTTAGGTTTGTTTTAGTGACATGTCATGGTGATACGCATTAACCACTAAATCAATGGATTTTCTAATGTAAGCTAGAAGTGACACCTTGTATGTCACTTATTTGCAAAAAAACATGCCACGTTAACGGTCATGACAAGTATTAGTGTTTTTCAGTCAAACCGAACCTTGACCTTAATGCATGATATGAACCTTTCCTGGCCTAATAACGATCAACAAATGAATCTCAATCTAATTTTAGATGGGGGTGACCCTTTGAATTTTTTTTCAGGTTTTTCAGTTCAGGCACTATTATTGGGGTGGAAGATCTACATGACAAGTACTTTGTACAAGTACTCAGGCAATCTGTGCAAGTGCACTGTCATGCATAGAAAATTTGAAATGATTATCGAATACATGTCTTAAAAAATGACCAGAGGGAGGGGGCCCTAATGTTTTGTATAGGCCAGTCCTGCAATATAATACTTTCGTGAAACCTTTTCAACAGGTATTCTGAAATAATCATAGAAGCTTAATATTGAACTCATACCAAAATATTCCTTCAGATTCCATTAAATGTATCCGCCTTAACATATCCGCTGCCGTCGTGTTAGTTTCCGGAGAAGAACTCGGAGACCCTTGGACCAATCTTACAGAAACCTAGGATAATTATTGAGTCACATTACTGGTACATAACAAAGGCTGGTGGCGCCACCTGAAAACCTCTTCGTGCAGTATGGGTGTTTTAGTGATAACAGCACATATCTCAGGAGTGGTTCAATGTATTGGGCTGAAATTGTGCATGTCCACAGATCTTGGATTCCACCTAAAAAAACATTTTCGCGTGGGTCCATCCATGCATTTGCTTTCTTGTTGACTTTGTTAATGGTTCAATATATTGGGCTGGAATTGTACATGCCTATCGATCATGGATACCTCCATATCGTACTCAAGACTTGTGGTGCTATCTGCAATCGTTTTCACATGGGGTCCACCCATGCATTTGCTTTGGGTGAAATTCACCCATAACTCGGGAGTGGTTCAATGTATATTGGTCTTAAGTTTTGCATGTACGTCCGTCCATCTTGGGGGTTTTCTCATAGACCAGTCAGGTGGCGCGTCCCACCTTCCTGTTTTTGCCTTTTTCTCAGGAGTGGTTTTCTGTTTTAGCCTGAAACTGTGCATGTGCCTATATATATAGTACTGAAAACTGGTGGCACCATCTACAATTGTTTTCGCGTGGCGTCCATCCGTCAGCTTTGTATGAGGAACATTTAATTTACCCATGCCTCTGTGCTTTGGGGGATACCTATCCCAGTCGGGAATTTGACATCACGGTGATCTCACAATGGCATCACATATTATATCACATGACCTCATCGTATGACCTCACTGTGACATGAAATCTGTAACCTAACACTGGTATCACAGTGATGTCACACACTTAGGTCACATGGTGATCATACTGTGACTTCATCCTGATATCTCTCTCTTGATGTCACAGAGATGTCACATGCTGATGTCACCACGACATCACAGATTAGCTCACACAGACCTCATGCTGTGACCTCACTGTGACATGAATTTTGTAACCTCACACTGGTGACACAGTGATGTCACATGCTTAGGTCACATGGTGATCATACTGTGACTTCACCATGATCTGTCTATCTCGATGTCACAGTGATGTCACATGCTGATGTCACCACAACATAACAGATTAGCTCACACAGACGTCATGCTGTGACCTCAGTGTGACATGAATTTTGTAACCTCACACTGGTGACACAGTGATGTCACACGCTTAGGTCACATGGTGACCATACTGTGACTTCACCATGATCTGTCTATCTCGATGTCACAGTGATGTCACATGCTGATGTCACCACAACATAACAGATTAGCTCACACAGACCTCATGCTGTGACGTCACTGTGACATGAATTTTGTAACCTCACACTGGTGACACAGTGATGTCACATGCTTAGGTCACATGGTGATCATACTGTGACTTCACCATGATCTATCTCGATGTCACAGAGATGTCACATGCTGATGTCACCAAGACATCACAGATTAGCTCACACAGACCTCATGCTGTGACCTCACTGTGACATAAATTTTGTAACCTCACACTGGTGACACAGTGATGTCACATGCTTAGGTCACATGGTGATCATACTGTGACTTCACCATGATCTGTCTATCTCGATGTCAAAGTGAAGTCACATGCTGATGTCACCACAACATAACAGATTAGCTCACACAGACCTCATGCTGTGACCTCACTGTGACATGAATTTTGTAACCTCACACTGGTGACACAGTGATGTCACACGCTTAGATCACATGGTGATCATACTGTGACTTCACCATGATCTGTCTATCTCGATGTCACAGAGATGTCACATGCTGAAGTCACCACGACATCACAGATTAGCTCACACAGACCTCATGCTATGACCTCACTGTGACATGAATTTTGTAACCTCACACTGGTGACTCAGTGATGTCACATGCTTAGGTCACATGGTGATACTGTAATTTCACCTTGATCGCACTCTCTTCATGTCACAGAGATGTCACATGCTTAGGTCACATGGTGATCATTTTGTGATATCACCATGACACCTCTTTCTCTCTGTCTGTCTGTCTGTCTCTCTCTCCCTCACACACACCTAATATGCAAAACATCCAAATCAGAAAAGACACATAAAGTTATAAAGTTTATTTCTAATGTTTCCCAGTATGTCAGGTTGCACTGAATGTTACACACGACATATATGATATCGGAATACTTCTCCTTTCACTTATTTGCTGCCCGCCTCAGTCCCGTATTAGCATTGGCCAAAAAGACCTCTTTTTGTCTGGACACTTCTGATAGGACAGATGTGAGAAACATCCTCTCTGGCTCTTCTTGGCGTTATTCGATCTTCTTTGTTAAAAGTCTTCAGACAAGCTAAAACAAAACAGCCTTAATTTGGTTTTGCGAAAATTATTTACACATGATAAAAGAATGAATTCAGTAGTATGGCTTTGTTTAAGATATAAATGTCTCCAATCCCAATCGGCCTTCCCCCAAATGTTTAAGAAAATATCTCCAAAGTTTGGGGGTTACATGCAATCATCCTAGATTTCTGTAGATTAGATCTTGAATATCAAGGTCACAAGTCACCAGTTTTCAAACACTTCTAACACTTCAAGGAAAAATCTTGTGTGTCAAATCTGAGGAAAAATCTTCAGTAGCTCATATGTGACAGGAGTAACTTAACATAGATTTCCTCAGAATTAACCTCGTTCAGGAAATGGATAAATTATACTTGTTTCACATTTGAGGGGGGAAATGCAATACTTGTTTATGATAAATTTATCTTGTTAACAAGAAATTCTACTGATGACTGATGGCGGGACTATAAAACAAGGGACCCATGTGTCACGGTGCTCATCTGAAGTTGACCAGGATAAAAATCTATAATAATAACAACAAGTGACCCATGGGTCATGACGCTCAGCTGCCAAGCATGACCTGCGACATCATGGGCTGAGATTCACAACTTCCAGTCAAATTTTGAAGAACCAATTTGCCAATTTGTTGAAATTTTCTACGACAACAGAAATATATATCACCTATGTCTGGTTAAAACACAGTGAATTGATGGTCTGAGGAAAATGTACGATTGTTAAGGTATCCAGAACTATTCCCATAGCTTACTTGATACCTGTCAGTCTCAAAAGGAACACCACAAAGGGCAAATATAAGATCAAAATATATAGCAAAAAATCAAGAAAATCCATGCAGAAATTATTGAGAAACAGGTGCTTCTGTATGAATTTTTATTCAATACAAGCCAACTGTACTGCACTTTCATATATGATGATAATATTTATTAAGAAATATTTGACCCAATCCTTTGCAAGATTACATTAATATACGTCCGACTGCCTTCACTTTAACAGTTCTTGAGATAATATGATCAAAAGGTGGTTGCCTGGTGGCCATTTTGGACTTCTGACAGGTCTGAAATCAGACAACAACCATTCTCTAAATCGGACCAAAAATTGAAGGAAAATTACTGAAACTGCACTGAAAAAAGGATTTCTAAGGTGGCTAACTGGCAGACATAATGGATTTCTGACAAGTATGACATTTGATATCCCACATTCTCCAATAAGAGACCAAACTTGGGGCAAATTATCCAGTAATAAATGCCCAAAATAATTCAAAAGGCATTTCCAGGCCCTCATATCAGATTTATAGATATGCAATTGTAAAAAGTGTAAGTCCAATATTTTTTATTATCACTCTGCTTTTCAATGGGGTCAGCAGGGTAGGTAAACTGCCAAACCTGAAAAAAAAGAAATGCAGAAAGCATGACTAAGAGTCTTGAAATAAAACAAAAAGCCATCCTAAATCAAGGTACACATCCACATATTATGAGAACAAACACTTGCTTTTATATGTGATGATATATATTAAAATATTCAGATATCTAGGAAACTAAGTTTATTGCTAGGATTCCATAAAATAAACTGCAAAATGTTCCCATCATCTTATAAATCAGTAGCTAAACCTTAATACTATACTCTCATAGTCTTAATGCCTGGTTGAAGCATTCTGACAACAGTGTTTTTGTTATGAAGTAACGAGGTACTTATCACTGAGCCTTATCACTTAATAGGCTGATACAAAAGGGAGTCATATGTCACCAGTGTCACTCACAATTACAGCCACACAGGGAGATGTACCAGCTGGAGTGGGATGGCTATATATACAAGAAAAATAGAGATGGTCTATAAAATAAGTAATTGTGAACATCCCTGACCTATGACCTTGGCCTTTTGCCCATATATCAACTGGATTCTTTCTAAATGATGGGTAACTACTGACCACTTAAATCTGGTGTAATTACTTGGCAACCAATGGGTGAATAACTTTGACCTGCAACCTTTAACCTGCTGACCAGCTGACCCCAAAATCAATAAGTTATTTATTCAAGCAAAAAGACCCATAAATATGAAGTTTGAGTCAAACTGAGTGATGCATAGATGTGGCATATGTGAAAGACTGAAGGTTTGGGTTAAACAGTTACACTTGAAATATGCTCACAAGCATTTAGAACAATTAAATATTGTGACCTTGACCTTTGACTTTTTGACCTCAACATCAATAGGCTTCTTCCCTTGTTGGTAGGTAAGCCATATATGACAGATGGAAGGTACAGATTGAAAAGTTTGCCTGAAAATGACTCCACGCAAGAAGTGGGTGCGGTGAACTTGACCTTTGACCTCGAAATCAACAGGTCTTTTCCCCTGTTGGCAGAGAAGCGATATCAGTGCTGGAAGGTTTGGAATGAAAAGTCAAGCTTGAAATGTGTCCACTACCTTTTCAAAGAAGTGGATCCTGTGACCCTGACCTTTGACCTTGTGACCTCAAAATCTATAGGATTCTTCTCTAACTTAGTAGGTGAGCTATATGTAGAAGATCGAAGAATTGGGATGAAAGGGTTGGCTTAAAATGCATCCACAGGCTTTTCAAAGAAGAGGCTCCTGTGACCATGACCTTTGACCTTTTGACCTAAAAAAAAATATGGTTCTTCCCCTGTTGGTAGGTGAGCTGTATGTGAAAGATGGAAGGTTTAGGATGAAAATTTTGTCTCAAAGAGTTATTTCTGGGGGGTGCAAACACACCCCATAACTTCGAGAATATAGGTCGCAGTGACCTAATTTCAGGTTTGCAAGGGGATCTTTTTATAACCTCTAAGACTGCATAGAATTCATGGCCCTAGCCCCTACGGTTACGATTTGTGCCCTGCTAACGGACGGACGGCCGGCCGGACGGCCGGACGGACAGACGGAAGGACGCCGGACAAAGACCCATCGCTATAGCCCAGCATGACTGAAAGTCAGCTGAGCTAAAAAGCGATGTCTTGGAGGAAGAGGAAACATAGGCCATGGTTGGTTGACATGCTAGGTTTATATTGATGAGTAAGGAATAAGAGTGATCAAACAAAGAGTGATCGCTATAGCTCAGATGACTTATAGTCAGCTGAGCTGATAAAGGGTTCTAAGTGGAACCCATTTTGGTTCTTTGGCTTGTCACATATTTGGCACCCATCTTAGTCCCCCGAGGAACCCTGAATGTAGGTTCCTTCTCGAACCCTCAAAATGGGTTCCCTGAGGAACCTTTCAGGTTCTGTAAATACATTTTTGGTTCCTTGAGGAACCTTGTATGGTGCTAATTACTTCCGCTGGGTCTTTGCAAAACCATTATTAAGGTCCTTTTTAAAAATAACCAGGAATGGTTCTACAGACATTAACTGGGTTCCTTGACTTATTTGTTCCGACAGGAACTTTGACAGTTTATCCATATTCTGGGTGAACCTATTACACCGAACCAGACAGGACCAATTCAAATTCACTGCAGGGCGAGATAAAGGAACAGATCTAGCACGATTCCTTTTCCTTGGCGGAGGTATGCCCTCAACTGGCATGTCATTCCACTTGGATATTATGACACTTTAATGGGGGACTTTTTTTATCAAATGGATAGTAACTGTAAAAAAAAACAAGAATAAAATACGGGGGTAAACATACTTTATTTTACTTTAAACGAAGCAATTCATATACTACATATGTGCAGTTCAGAACAAGCAAATGATTGGATGTAGCATTCAGGATTTCTCTCTTAGAATGGTGACACAGGGTACTACAGAAATCCTAAAATTGGTATTACCTCTTATATGTGTGCTTCAAAGTTTATGCTGCAGTAACTTTATAGAATAGGTTTTCTGTTTCCCTTTACACATTTAACTGTAAACATCCTGATTAGTTGGTCCTTCTTGGGCCAGTTGAGGCTTATAATGCAATATACGCAGCCATCAATTTCATATTCGTTTAAACGTGGCTCTGCATCCACTTTCTCCATGAATACTATCAGCAAAGATGAAAGCATGACATGATTCTTCTGCTTTCGATTCTATAACACCAGCATCATTGTTGATTTGGCAGCATATGGCAGGACATCGTAGGTAATATCAACCAACTGCATAATAGCCTGTCAAAGAGACAATTTAAATTTTCAATTGTAAGCAAGCAATTAGATGACTTTGACTTGACAATTTTACTGTAATATTATTCTCTTTTGAATTATTGAATTGGACATTCTCAAATTTAAAGCCAAGCAGTTTTACAAAGTTCTTTTGAATAAAGTGTAATTGATGTAAAAATAATAAAATTGATTCAAATGAGAAAACTCAAAGTAGGTGAAGTGTTCTTATTAACATTATTAAACACATTTCTAAATAAAGAAATAAATATATTAACAAATTCTATAATGAGTTTAGCCATACGCAATGTGTGTGACTACCTTCATTCACTTTCAGATAAAAAACAGCAAATGTGGCTGGCTTCACACTCGATGTGAATGTGCCTACAATCACTCCCTATTAGATATCAAGAGGAAATTTGGTTGCTTTCACTCAGTATGTGCCTGCCTTCACTTCCTGTTAGACATTAACAGTTAATGCGCTGGCCTCATACACACAAAATGCATGTGCCAAACTTCATTTTATGACAAAGCTCAGATGACTTCAAGAAGATAATAAAGCTGGTCATATCGGTCTAGGACAAAATTAAACGTGTTATAGACAATCATAAAATATATAATAAATGCATAGTTTATGACAATCTGCTCAGAGCTGGTTTTCTTGTTGCTGGGACTTTTGTTGTTATTTTAAATGCTGCATGCGTTTTTGCACTTGGCAAGATAATTTGCTTTGATACTACCACCATGACAAATTTCAACATTTCGTCTTCAGCTCTTCATACTTCATAATTGGTCTTTTGTTTAGCGAAGAGTCTTCACTCACCCTGAAAATATAGAACAATATTTATTTAGATTGAGCGAATGTGAATTGTGACATTATTTTTTTATTTAAATCAATGGAGTTACCTACGAATCAGTGTGTTCATTTACATGTATATCATGCCTTAATGACATAGAAATATGTGACCCATTGTCATAACGCTCTACACAATTGTTTGTAACATTTTTGGAGAAATGTATGGCAAATTTCAGGAATTTAAAAATATATGTCTGCATAAACCTTTATTCAATTTCATACTTATACCCAAAAAAATGAAAAAAAAAACTTGTTGGCTATTTCAATTTAAACTCTGCATGATGACAGAAAAAGAAAGCACGACTTCATTTTCCAAGGCAAAATGCTGAATGATGAGCCAATGAAGCCTGTAAGTATTAAAAAAAAATTAAAGTTTAAGATGGCACCATTTTAATCAAACAATGGATAAATATGAGATCAAAATGAATTGCAAACCCGAGCATGATTTTGTTGGGAAATTAATGGTTTATTTTTGTACAAATTCGAAGCAACTTTGTAAAATGTTACAACTATTACACCATATTCTTTGAGATCTCCGGCCAAGCCATTTAGCAAGTTAAAAAGAATAAATGTGTGAAAATGGCCAAAAAAAAAATAAATAAATTGTATAAACATTCATATAATATATTTTGTAATCATTAATATTTATTTATTATTTATTTGTTCATAACATGGGACTCAAGGGGGAGGGGGTCCTAATAATATCCATAATATTTATGGTACTGTATAAATTTCCCATAATATTTGAGACAGCATTTTTGGTAAAATAAATAGTACTACTTTGAATAAAGGCCCATTTTCTACTGTGTTATTATCTTAAAATTGGTCACTTATTGTAACCACATTTTCTTCGATAAATATTTCTATTGCATTTCAAACAAATTATGTTCTGCTCATAATGAAATTTGGTCACATCATGTTCTTCTGTAAGAAAGGCAGCTGATCAATCATGGTGGAAAAGTCAAAAGTGAATGTTGTCTGCATGGGAGGGTATTCTAAAGGTAATCGCTGTACAGCAGGCCAAGCTGGGTCTTCATTGAAACAAAATGTATACACAGCAATGTCATAGTCATACATACAGTCCAACAATAAACATGTCCGACCTCCTGAATCTTCACACTACTAGTGGGCCGTATATTTATCCCTCCAGCAGGAAACCTGCCATCTTGTCATTTCGGGTCTATTAAGGTCACCGATGGCCAGGACTGACCAGTACAACAGATAGACAATTAAAGCCAATCCATCAGATAAACCTGCTGATAATAAATATTACAGTCGGGTCTGCTTCCAACAATTTATAAATCAAGATCAAATAATTTCTGTATGTTAAAAAGTCTTATACTTATCTGATTTTCAAATATTCTTCAGTACTGTGCCCTTTCCACATTCAGCTTCTTTTAGCAAAGAAAACACGGGTATCGTGTATCGTGCGCAAAAGGTCACATGACTCCGTCTCAGGAACCCTCACGTTGCTGTGGAACCTGCTTTATTGAAAAGAATGCTGTCGCTTGCACAGAACCATTTTAACGCATACCGAACCACCAAGTTTCCACCTGAAACTACAGAGTTCCCCAGGGATGCCCATGGAACCCTTATTTCTAAGAGTGTGTTACATAACCTGTCATGACTAGTGCTGGCATGGCCTTGCTATACACAACATAGGTTTCAATGGTCACATTATATTATGTAAACCTTTGTTTTTATTGTAAAGGTTGATATGAAATCATACAATTGATGTTTTTATTTCAGTTAATAAATATTTAACATGCCCATCTTAAATTCATTATTTATTGTATAATTTACTGGGTGTTCTGATCCATGTATTTTAATGATCTAATACATGTATTAAACAAGGGACCCATGGGTCACTGTGCTCAGCTGAAGTTGACCTTGAAGGTAAAAATCTAAAATAATATCAAATGGAGATAAAGTGTAAGAGGAAGAGTTAATATAGAATATGGTTGGTTTATATGATTTGTTTGTATTGATGAGCAAGAAATTGTTGCAAATAATATTATGTGACCTAACCATGTGTTTCCTAATGTTGAAACTGAAGCATGTGAGCAGTTTGTGAACAAATGATCTGCACTATTACCATGATCATTAGTTGGCTTTTTGATTAACTGTTGCCATTTCAGTAGTGTACACATTTGTTTAATTGAATCTATTTTTTTGCATAATATATATTATTTAATATATATGTATTTTTTTTTTATTTTATGAAATGTATACAGTTGAAACATATCTAATTAACAACATAAATACAGGGTAAATTGTCAGTTAACACCACATCATGCATACAAGTGTTTATTTATTTTTTACCACAAAAATAAATCTTTAAATCTGCAAAACAACTAGATATTTCTTGGCACCGCAGGTGCCATAGGATCCCCAGACAATTAATCCCCCCCCCCCCCCTCTTTATGAATAGGCCCCCCATCTTCAGCAACAATTAATATCAGACCACACTCATAGAAAAGGTCACTCTCATAGAAAAGGTCATGACACCAATTTCAATATACATGATCCCAAACCCATGTCTCTGTATATGCATAATATGAAAGAAATTTGTCCATAAGTTTTTGACTTGTAATGCTCACAGTACTGTTAAGTGGCAATGATGGGGTATTAAACTGCACGAAAACAAGTAAAAGAATAAAAGGTGGCGCCGCCTGTTTCCGGTACATGACAATACTATCCAAGATCTTCGATCAAGTTGATTTTTGGACCAATCCATGCATCCCTTATTGAGACATTAATGGATTTTGTGTAATTTTCACCATATATGGCAATATTCAAGGTCAAGGCCACTCTTATAGGAAAGGTCATGACCCCAATTTATATATTCATCATCCCAGAACCCATGTCTATGTACATGCATAATATGAAAGAAATCTGTCCGATAGTTTTTGACTTATAATGCCCACAGTACTGTTAAGTGGCAATTATGGGAGTATTAAACGGCACGAAAACAAGTAAACGAATAATAGGTGGCGCCACCTGTTTCCGGTACATGACATTACTATCCTAGATCTTCGGTCAAGTTGATTTTTGGGCCAATCCATGCATCCCTTATTGAGATATTAATAATTTTGTGTGATTTTCACCATATATGGCAATATTCAAAGTCAAGGCCACTCATAGGAAAGGTCATGACCCCAATTTAAATAAACATCATCCCATAACCCATATTTATGTATATGCATAATATAAAAGAAATCTGTCCATTAGTTTTTGACTTATAATGCTCACAGTACTGTCAAGTACCAATTTTGGGGGTATTAAACGGCAATAAAACAAGTAAAGAATAATAGGTGACGCCAACAGTTTCTCGAACATGACAACCCTATCCATGATCTTCCATCAACTTGATTTTGGGATCAATCCATGCAAGATTTCTTGAGATATTTAAGAATTTGTGTGATTTTCCCCAAAATTAGACATATTCAAGGTCAAGGACACTCTCCTAGTCAAGGTCATGACCTCATTTTAAAAGGTGTCGTCCTCTCACTCATATCTATACATATATTAAGTTTGGTAAAGATCCGTGGAATATTTTTTGAGTTATCACGCCAACAAGATTTATATGCGGCGGCGGCGGCGGTGGCGGCGGCGGCGGGACCGGTATGAAAACATAGTATCCCCCGACTTTGTCTGGGGATACAATAAATATATAAAAAAAATACTTGATTTATATTTCACAATTTTAGATTGTGTCTTTATTTATCCATAATGTGCTTCATATTTTATAAATTTAAGCATACTGATGGGTTAAATTATATTTGTTATAATCATTTAAAAGAAAATTGATTTCTTTAAAAATGCTACATAAACACAACATGGCATCTTCTGGATTACATCTTTTTAAGGAAAGTTTTTGTATATTGGAGTGGAAACAGCATTACAATTTCGGAGATACAGTGAAAACAATAACAATTACTGCATAACACTTGGTGGGTTGGGTTTGCGGGGGCGGGGGGGGGGGGGGGGGATTGGGAAGGTGATATGAAAATAACAGTACACCTGTCACAGCAGGGGATCCCCCCAGTGACTGTAACAAATCGGAAACCCTTGCATAGCTGATTTCCAGTGACCTGGAGTGGAACCCTGCATCTTTAATCTGTTATCAAAGCAAATGACTACAATAGAGCCTCAAGCCAAAATAAGCTTTTTTCAAATTTCAGATTCAAACAAACTAAATACTTATATGTTTACATGCTGTGAAAATTTAATCAATGGTACTAACAGGAAAAAAAGTGCCATGATCAAAGTTGGGCAAAATTTAAGTCACTCATTTTATTTTTATGCTAATAACTTAAAAAAATTACAAAATTCAGATCTAATTTTTGGTAAACAATTAAATCTTAATTAAACATAGTAATATACTTGGGAAAATAGACTCTAGTTTCAAAATTTTTCATGTTAAGTGAGTAAATATTTTTCCTGATTTTTTATAAAGTCTATTATTTTTGGGCCCATAACTTTAAAAAAAATTATACTTAATAGACTTAATTTCTTGCATGTACACAGGAACTATATAGAGGAATATTCATGTTAAATATGACGAAAAACAGATGAGTGGTTTTGATATTAGGCATTTTTTTCCTTAATTTCTCAAAGGAACGAAGTCGCAAAGACCCAGTTTTCGGCTTGGTAGGAGATCTTGGGGACATCTAACATTATGCCGAATTTTGGATTCCTAGGTCTAAACGTGCCAGATCTACGGAGGGACGGAGGGACGGACGAACGACGGACAATGGACCACGGTATAGTTCATGCAGATGAGTTACAAGAAAGTAAAACAAAGAACCTGTGGGTCACGGCACGGATTCTATGACCTTGGCTTTTGGCCTCATGACCCCTAAATCAAAAGGGTTCTTACTTTAGTGATGGGCCACATAATAGTCAAGTTTGAAACAAATATATCAGTCCTTTGATCTCATGACCCCAAAATCAATCAGATTGATTTTCTATTTGCACGTCACCTATA
Source organism: Sipunculus nudus (assembly GCA_026874595.1). Classification (NCBI taxonomy): domain Eukaryota; kingdom Metazoa; phylum Annelida; class Sipuncula; order Golfingiida; family Sipunculidae; genus Sipunculus; species Sipunculus nudus. Next base: position 49,414,843 of record CM049310.1, read on the forward strand.
TTTGCTAGATGGAAGGTTTGGGGTGAAATGTTTTGCTTAAAATGCACCCAAAATCTTTATAAATAGGTGGGTCCTCTGTGTTTAATCTTTGACCTCGTGACCGAAAAATCAACAGAGTTCTTGCTATAGAGGTGGGCCATATATTACTAAGTGAGATATTGACATGTCAAAACTTGAGTTATCAACACGAAACAAATTTAAACGGACATACAGAAAAACGAACAAATGGACAGACGGACGGATGGACAAGGTGATTACTATAGGGCATCCACTTGTTCTATTGGGTCCCAAATAACACATGGTTTCATGACACTAGATAAAATCACATTTGCAAATCTGATAGTTTCAATATAATGTGGTAGTCTCAAAATAAAAATCATAAAAAAAAAAGAAAAAAATACAGGTGGCGCCACCGGTCTTCAGGAACTCTAGAAACCAGTCATAATCAATAAACACACCAGGTTTTTGGACACTAGATGAAACCACAGTTGAGACAAAGTTATAATTGCTGTTATTTAACAGTCTCAAAAACAGTAAAAAAATCGTAAAAATGAGAAAAAAAGTGGCCCACCAGTTTTCAGGAACTGACAAACCTTGGCATGGTCATCTTCAAGGCAAGATTCAGGGCAATTCATGTAATAGTTATCAAGGTTTTGAATCAAATTTTCGATTATTCGGGCGGGGGGGGGGGGGCGTATTTACCAGCCCCATAGCTCGGAGTGACCTAATTTCAGGTTCCAACGCGACTTTTTATTGACTTCCCTGGATCTAGCTGACCACTTTAATGAGAGCTGAGTAGCAATGAATCACATCCTTAAGTATTTTCTGTTATTTTTGTAAAATGCACAGTGAAAATTATGATTTGTTGAATAATAATTTTTTTATCATTTATATTTTACTAATTAATTCATACCCCTGTAAATCACTAACTGTAATTTACATAAAATTATTGAAACAGTTTTTTAACACATTTCCCCAAATTTTTCTTTTTACATTGGTCCGATTTTTTTTTTCACTTAAAACTGCTTACTCTTATTTTTACAAATGGTATCTTAAGATTGTTTTACTAATATATTTATAAAAGTATCTATATATACAATACAACTCCCGCGTACAGCCACACTTAAATGCAACAATATCCTATATCAAGGCTAGATTTCCCGGCCCCATTTGATTCCTAACCCTGCATGCTCACTGCTGTATTATAAGGCCTCTCCCTTTTTCCCCTTTTTTATCACATTCTTTAGTCCCAGTGGCGGCCTGTATAAAGGAGTGTATATATATATATATATATATATATATATATATATATATATATGTGTGTGTGTGTGTGTGTAATAATTCAACCTGAAATATAAATTAAGGAAAGAATTGATACATGTTAAATTTGATTTTTAAATAAGGACCATATCGTTTAAAATTTGTCGTTCACAAGTGACTGCACCTTAATGTAATACATGCAGTACGTTCAGTACATCAAAATTAGACCTAATACTTTATTTATTCATTTTATTTTAATTTTCAATTTTGCCATTTTTGTTTTTTTTTCTCAAGTTCAATGTTATTTAGAAATAGGCCTATATGATTGTGATTAAAATGTTATGTTCGTGTGCGTCATTAATGTCATTATAAAGTAGATAATGAAGACGAAATAAGAGGGGAGGGCAACATGCTATTTGTCAGGATATAGTAAGGCTTCAGTAAATAAGGGCATTAGATGACAGACTAAGCACTGTAATGGCTCAAGTTTATAAATGAAGTGAGGAAGAAAGAGAGAGGGAGGAGGTGGGGTAATATGGTCTGTGTATAGGGCATGTTAATCTAAGGAATGCAGCAGGTTCAGTCTAGGTCAGACAATTATGGCTTTGGCTTCCTTGCTTGTGGAGTTGGCGTAATGCCCCCTGACATGCAGCTCCTCAGGATCCAGTCACACTGATATGTCACACTTTTATGATCAACTACTTGTATAGAAAACTTAGTATATAATCTCACACACAGACACACAGACACACACACATTTGAATACATATATACACAAATACCGGTTATTACAAAACACTTACACACACTATATATATATATATATATATATATTCAAATATAAATATATATGGATTTATTAAATTAACCTTATAACTACATTTCAGACCATCTTTTTGTATATACAGTAGGTCAAGATACTATTGAATCTGACTGGCTAGCTGGCCAGGAAACCTCCCCGTTTACTTTTACCAGGGAAACGGCTGATTTTATGCAACCCGCACAATTAGTCTTGTTAAAATTATGTACCAATTATTTTTTATCATATAGCTTTGTAGGTATTAAAGCAGGAAGGAATGAAGAACAAAGATATACTCACAATGCTTGAACAGGTGTCTCGGTGGTTTCGGCTGCAATGCTTAGTTTCCCGCCAGAATGTTGGCATCACAAGGACACAGAAAATAAAGACGACCCCAGTGCCAGGGGGCGAGGGGTTACCGGTACAAGCGGATCATTTGACAAGTGACATATGAGAGTTGATGTGAGAGGGCCGCAGTGCTCACAGAATGAGTTTGCTATCATGTACAGTCCAACAATTAATGGTTCCTGGTTAAATTGCAAGTTTGGAAATGATAGCAGTCTATACCAGATTCTTGATTGATAGCAGTTTATATATACATCAGAAAGGAATGTATGTGCATTTGTTGATGCATGTATATAACATTATATAACATATCTTTATTCCCCTTTCAGCTTAATCTATTATACAGGATTATATATATATATATATATATATATATATATATATATATATATATATATTTCAATTAAATATTGACTCTCCTTGTATGTATCAGATTTTTAAATGTTAATAAATATTAACAATATATTTATGGCAGGTTTAATATTCATCAGACAAATAAGCACAATGTACGGTCATACTAATAATAATAATAAAAATAATAATAATAATAATAATAATTATATATATATATATATATATATATATATATATATATATATATATATATCAAGGGCAACGGGTAGTTAGGTCATTGCTGATCAGTACTGCAAGCAGCTAAACTAATCCCTCCCCCCCCCCCCTTTAACGTATATCATTCTGTCTTGAATACACTATTTTTTGGAACACTCAGCAATTTCTTTGTTGTTTGAGAACACGTCCATTGCAGGACTGTTGGTCTCATTTAAACAAGCAATTAAGGGTCTGGGTATAGTCATTTTTAGCGCAATTGTACTTTCACTGAAAGTGAATTATGATTTATTGACAATTGTATTACCATAAACAAATATTAACAGCTGCTTCTATGACTGTAATATTCATGTAGAGCAATAAAATTACAAGCATATTCAAAGGTGATGTGCAGGGTTAAGAACATCCACATTGACAATCGTAATATAAATTAAATATAAAATGTTGAATAGTATTGTTTACTATGTTTGCTATATATATGATATAAATTTTTCACTATATGTGTGTATAGGTTAGGGGGGGGCTTAATGATATAGAGAAAGGTATAAAATGGATGAATTAATTTCATATATAAGAAGGAACATTTCATCATAATAACCTTAAAACATTTTAAAAGCATCATATAGAAATATTCTATTTGATTAAATTTTAATTTCTACCTTTAAAGACAATATATATTCATTACCATATATAAGAAAATTTATATTCAATTTTGCTGGTTGTATATAGAATGTAACTTTTATGATTCAAACATTTTCCCATTAAAGCCAATTTTATATTAAAAACTGTTTAGGGCATAATTCTGAAAGGGTTACATCATTTGTTTCCTGTAAAACATTCTTATTTTTTTAATATATTACGAAAGTCTTTTGTTGAAATGTTTTAAAAGTATTTGATGTGCTACATAGTCAACACCTACAACAAGACAAAATCAACAACGCCATACTTTAGCATAACGTTGGTGTAATAGGGTAAGAGGGAACAAATTCATATCCCACCGATATATACCAAATATTTTACCGAGTTTTGATGTTTATAGCGGTAACTGCATGCTGCCTCTAGCTGCCATTTATTTCAAGGCCCGTTGTTATACTCTTACAAATATATCTACTATCATATTGCAGAAATTTATTATTTTAATACTTTCTTACAACCATGCAGATAATTTACATGATTATATGCATGGACATTACCACTGTGATGATCACACATATTAAAACAAACATTGCATGCATTTTTTTTAAATCTACATTAGTTTTTTTTACTATTATTTTTATAATCTTTTAAGCATATATTTTTATGTTTTTATGTAACTAACTACGGAAATGATTATAATGTAATGTATGATTGTCTAAAATAAAATAATAATAAAAATGATGATATTTTAAAATAATAATATCTGTTTACACTTTTTATTTTTTTGTGTTTTAAGGTTTTATTAAAACTCAAATTACGATTTTCATGAGACTACTTAATAAATAATGCATTTGTTATAACCTGTATGCAAACATGACCTCGGTCTGTCTCCATGTCTGTGCCTTTTAGAAATTATAACCTGTTTTTTTTTTTACATGTTTCCTTCATGCATTTCCCGATGTTAGCTACCCAAAGTTTGTTCTCAGCTTCATTTGTTGATCCCATATCTTATGCCCATGCAGTTTTTATATAGTCATGCGTAAACCAACCCGCCAAAACTCCTAATGGTTTATACCCAATTATTTCTTATTAAAATTGGAACTAAGCCGGCTCGGTTGGTTTCCCCATTCTCATATGGGTCTGAATTAATAAAAGTACAATAAAATGCACTATTAACATTTTTATTTTGTTCCCTGAATTTACATAAACTTCTGCCAGGAAAACAAAGCTTCTAAATTTTTTAATGTATTTTATTGCTGGGTATAATAATGCCGTCACTTCATGAAAATGTTGATATAGTACGTCTTTAATTTAAGCAATTTAATAACAGCAATACACAAGTATTTGACCTTCACAATAATTTCTGACATTATATGTATTGCATATCATTTGAAACACACTTCATGCCCTTGTATCATTAAAAAATATTAAAGGCCAAATAAAAATGATTCCCCTAAAAAACATGCATGCAATCTTATACCTAAAAAATATTGATGCCAGTTTGACGTCAATTTGACATCTAATACTTGACCGATTCAATGTCATATGAACATCAATTAGATTGACGAATATTAATATATATATATATATATATTAAATATATATATATATTAAATATATATATATATATATATATATATATATATATATATATATATATGTTACGCCCCAGATGTGATATTGCACATTAAATGGGCCATGCATGAAACAGGCATTTATTTTGCCCATTACGTGAAATGGGCAAAATCACTAAATTCTGCTTGGCCATTTCATGAAATGAGCAACTTAACAATCGGCAATATATTTCTCAGTTCTGTAAGTATTAAGGAATACTATAATTGAATGTATAATGTGCATGGAACACCTTTCCCTATTTTGATTGAGTTAATCGTAATTGATCAAGTGAAAAAAGACATATTTGCAGCTAACATTTTATAGGTATATAGTTATATGTATATATTGATATAAATCTAGTTTTCAATTATTAATATATTAATGTACATAATTATTAATAAGCTGTATTTTACATTATTTATTTATTACCAATTACATTAAATTATTTTAGAAACATGAAATATGAGTAACTGATATTGGTAAGTTTCATCAATCTCATAGCTCTATGGCCTGATAATCACTTAACTAATGAAACCTTCAAAGTACTTGTATGTACTCATTAACTGACCACACTGAGTTTGTACTGAGTTCATGCTTTGTAGGTTATTTGTTTCAACTGCTAAATTAAAAATGGTCTTGGTGAATCATAGGATTGTTACTAACTGTTGGTCTATATAGTGACATCTGAGTCAGAAGTATACTTTGCTTGCCAAGTTATTTTCAAATGATTAGCCAATTGGTATTTAGGTGACATTCAAAGCCTATATTAATATATTATTAAAATTCCAGAAAAGTGTGTAGATGCACATTTGTGAATTTCAGACCTAAAAGCTGTTTGAACATATATTACATGATGAGCTTAGATAAATATTACATATTGAGAGAATATATATTTCCTCAACTTGTAGATATATCAAATTAAACATGTAACTGAGCTATATTTGATTTTGATTTTTATAGCCCTCATAATCTGAAAATATTAAAGACACAACTGAAAACAGCATCTCATTTACATGATTATGAATTCCTGTACTAGAAATCAGACTTAATGTTTTCCACAAAGCAACAGATCAAACTCAATTAAAGTGCATGAACCAATTATTTTATATAGCAATCATTTAAACATTATTAAGATGAAATAATTATTGAAACCTGCCGTTAAATAAGTGTTTCAATATGTTTTCTCTGAGATGTGAGAAAATAAACAACATTATAGTATAAACTGGTAAAGTATAATATATAAGTATATATAGATCTTAAAAGTTTCAAATTAAAAACCTTACACATTCCTGCTGAAACCCATTCAAGTATCTTAATACATCAAATATTGAAAACCCTGAAAGGAAACCATATTTTCACTTGTGCTACGTTAAAAATTTACTTTGATCATCAAACAGCAATTGAAGAACCTGAAATATTTAAATGTTTCATATGATGATTAACATTAGATTGTGAACCCCACGATTACTACTAAAAATATCAAAACATATTTACTGAAATATAGTGAAATGTATCATTGTCATTGGAGCTAAATATTATTAAATTTACTTATACGGTCAAGCTGATTTGTATGATATAATACGTGTTTATAATAAAAATAAAGTGTAGAGAATTATTCAAATGTTTTGTTTTCATCTGACACAAAACAGGGTTTTTATTACATATATGCCTTATCTAATATTAGCTAGAATGGGTTATCAGAATCCATTAGAGATGTAAAGGTTTAAAAGGTGCGCATTTCATGGAATGGGCAACAGTTTTCTTGCTCATTTCATTAACTGGGCAAGCAGCATTTAGTGAATTTGCCCATTTCATTCGGCAAAGTGGTTGCCCATTTCACGAAATGGGTAAAATAACTGCCCATTTCATGATGTGGGCAATTTCACGTTTCGAGTGTAACATGTACATCATATTTCCTTTTAAAATCGATTTCCTAATTTTCTTATTCTACTTCTAGAGAGAATACCATCAAATAAAATCTGAAATGACATTGAAATGCACGAACTCATTCCATGCTATCACTGTGAGCTCACAGTGTGAATTCACTGCGGTGCCATATAACCGTGAACTCACTGTTGTGTAACATGCTTGAGCTCACTGCTATATACTATCACTATTAGTCTACGGCCGTGAATTAACCGCAGTGTCACATTTTGACGTCATCCTGAGATATCACTCTGAACTAACTGTTGTGTAACAGACATGACCTCATGTCATGCTTTCACTGTGAGCTCACAATTGTGAATTCGATGTGGTATCACATGATTGACGTCATCCTATGATATTACTGTGAACTCACTGTTGTGTTACAGACATGAACTCATGCCATGTCATCACTGTTAGCTCATGGTTGTGATTTAACCACGATGTCACATTTTTGACGTCATCCTGTAATAACACTGTGAACTCACTTTTGTGTAACAGAAAAGAACTCATGCCTTGATATCACACAGATCTCTCGGTTGTGAATTCTCTGAGGTGTCACATTATGACGTCATTCTCTGCTATTACTGTGAACACACTCTTTTGAACCGGACATCAACTCAAGCAATGCCATCACTGTGAACTCACGGTTGTGTTTTCATCACGGTGTCACATTTTTAACGTCATCCTGAGATATCACTGTAATCTCACTGTTGTGTAACATACATGAACTCATGCCACGACATCACTGTGACCTCATCGTTGTGTAACATACATGAGCTCACTGCTATACCGTCACTGTGCGCTCACGGCTGTGAATTCTCCGCGGTGTCATATTTGGATATCATCCTGAGATATCATTATGGACTCACTATTGTGTAATTTACATGAACTCCATGCCATGTCATCACTGTGACCTCACGGTTGTGAAATCAAGATGATGGCACATTTTTGACGTCATCCTGTAATATCAGTGTGAGCTCGCTGATGTGCAACAGACATGAGCTCATGCAAAGATATCACTGTAAGCTCCCGGTTGTGAATTAACCATGGTGTCACATTTTGACGTCATCCTGTGATATCATTGTGAATTCACTCTGGTATAACATACATGAGCTCACTGTTTTGCTATCACTGTGAGCTCACGGTTGTGAATTCCCCGTGTTTTCACATTTTGACGTCATCCTGTGATATTACGGTGGGCTCGCTGATGAGTAACAAACATGAACTCATGCCCTGATATCACTGTGAGCTCATTTTTGATGTCATCCCGTGATATCACTGTGAACTTGCTGTTGTGTAACAGACATGAACTCATGCCATGTCATCACTGTGAGCTCATGTTGTGAATTCACCGCGGTGTCACATTTTAACGTCATCCTGGGATATCACTCTGACCTAACTGTTGTGTAACAGACATGACCTCATGTCATGCTATCACTGTGACCTAACAGTTGTGAATTCATTGTGGTGTCACATTTTTTACGTTTTCCTGTGATATCATTGTGAACTCATTGTTGTATATCATACATGAGCTCATTTCTAAACTATCACTGTGAGCTCATGGTTGT